>CM032635.1:22510087-22860815 GCA_019097785.1 Fraxinus excelsior | reverse complement strand
TATAGATATATATATATATATATATATATATATATATATATATATATATATAAAGTCCAACTATATAAGTCCAAAATTGAAATTAATCATTTTAGCCCAATTACCTTAGGCTCAAATTAGAATTATCCTCACACTCATGTAGTAGCCATTTTTGGTAAGTCACTTTTCCTCAATCTCATTTCACTGTGAGTAACCATTGATGCTAGAATGTCCATTTCTAGCATCAACAGTGAACTCACAAGCTGCAACACAATGCAGCCCATTCACCAACACCACCAAACCGAGACCAACTCACCACCCAAACCACCAAGTCCTCTGCCAACAGCTCAAAATCGAATACAAATGGCCCCAAAATCCATCACAAACCACAAACAAAAACAAAAAACCCATAACTTACCTCAACCTCGACCCTTTTTCCGCCGATTTCCCCGTCGAAAAAACTCGAAATCCGAACCTCATTTGCCTTGATTATTTCCGGGCAGTACACCAAAATCGCCTCTACATGAAGCTTCGGTGTCGCCACGCAACGGTGCCGCCAACACCGAAAGTGGAAGAAGGGGCTTTGCCCATTTCCCGTCGCCATTTCTCTCTTTCTCGCCTCTAGTCGAGAATGGAGAAATAGAAACGAAATGGGATGTTTTAATTATTTTAGTTTTTGAAAATTACCTTTAAGCCCCCAAGTTTTAAATTGATTTATTTCAGTTCCAAAGTTTTAAGTGTTTTAATTCAGCCCTTTTTGTCTTTATTTTCAGCTTTAATAGATTTACAGTTTAGTCCCTAACTTTTAAAAGTTATTATTTTAGCTTTTAGTTTTTATTTTCAGATTTAATAGATTTACGATTTAGTCCCTAACCACTAAGAGTTATTTTTTCAGCTTTTAGTTTTTATTTTCAGCTTTAATAGATTTACGGTTTAGTTCATAACCTCTAAAAGTTATTATTTCAGCCTTTAGTTTTTATTTTCAGTTTTAATAGATTTACAGTTTAGTCCCTAACTTCTAAAAGTTATTATTTTAGTCCTTAAACTTTTATTTTTAGTTTTAGAATGTGTTTGGTACACATTAAAATGAGAGAATGCATTTTTTTGAAGTGATGTGAGAGGAATATGTGGTTGAAAAAGAAATAAAAGTTATTGATGTAATGAAAAATATTATTTTATTGAAGAATGTGTGGTTGAAAATGAGTAGAAAAATGAGAATAAAAAAATAATGTGGGACAAACAAGAGCTTAATAAATTTTCAATTAAGCCCCTGAACTTTATTTTATCATTTTAAGTTATTTATTTTAGTTTCAATAATTTTCAATTAAATCCCTAAACTTTATTTTATCACTTTAAAACTTTAAAGTTTCGAAATACTAATTCAAAACTTATTTTCTATTTTGGCTAGATGAAACGCATGGACAATTAAGAGTTTGAGATTACTTTTTGCTCAATTTTGCACGTAACTCGAGATTATTGAGGTAGACTCGCCTCCATTAATTATTTTAAATTATAATTGCATGTCTTATGTGAATTTACGTGATTTATATATTTTAATGCATGAGAAGAGAATATAAGATATGAGATATATGATATTGTTTTGCTTGCCATAACTTGTATGCTTTAATGCATGAGAAGAGACGAGTATCTCTTATGAGATAAGATGAGAATGTTATGCATAACTTATATGCTTAAATGCATAAGACGAGACTACCCACACCCTATGATTTTAAAGAGCATATGATTTTCAAGAAAATGAGCCTATGATGATGATGATGTCACGTTATATATTGCATAAGTATATGTTCAGTTATTCTGTAAATTAATTAGGGCAAAAGATGATGACATGACAATCCGGGTTAACGGAACTTGGGACGCTACAGATTAGTATCAGAGTCGGTCTGCGTTTCTGTAGACTGGCAAATTTTCAAAAAGTGAAAATTTTCAAAGAGATTTTTTTTTATTTAATTATCTTTAATAAAAGTTGCCACTGCCATCATTCGATCCACCGACTCCGAAGGTAAAAGAATATTATGAAGCTTAACGTTATTTTATTTCGGATACTTGTTTTACAATTTACGAGATTTAGAAGAAGAGAAAGAAAGTGTATCCGAATTAGAAAGAAAGAAAGACGATGAAGAGTTTTTAAATTATTTTCTTTACGTCCTTATAATTTTAATTAAGAGAGATGAATAACCCCGCATAACTGGACTTTGCATAATTGGTTTAGGACAGGCACCCATTCGTAGAAATGCACCCAGTGACGCAGAACAAGTCATTAGAGATTACGGCCGTTTCTGGCCTAGACTCGATTGGACAATTGCCCAACACATAGAGCAGGTAAACATTGTACAGGATCTGGCCATACAACATGACTATGTGACCAATAATCACCGGTCAATCCATCACTTACTCTTGACTTTTCGTGCGGAAGTAGCTCGAGCATATACATTGATGCCCTTGTGTCACCTAATGTGGAGATTTAGTACGACACCTTCTGCGTGAGATTTGTAGCATATTGGCCCATGTACTTTGACTACCGATTTGGGGTTACACCTGGATGGGAGCCAGAACATGAGCCAATGCTCGAACCCGAACTTGGGCAAGAAGATGGGTTAGTACCCGAGGGTGATTTCGAAGAAGAACCCAAGGAAGAACTCGAGAAGGAACCTGAAGAAGACCCAGAAAAAGAACCATAGGAAGAATCTGGTCCAGGGCTCAGAGAATTCTCAGACGCCGAATCATGTTTAACCGAAGGAGAATAGAGAGATAGGATCTAGAGTAGGTTTGACATCTTTGTATAAAAGAAAAATGGAAAATGTTCGGCATACATGCCTTCCTACTCATGTATTCTCACCAAGAAGTTGAGCTATGAAGGAAATGATGTTTGAATCCTAATTTCCATCTTTCAAGTTATCTTTTATTGTTTACGTGGTTAGTACGCCTAGTCAACTGTGACGAACTACCTTTAATTTTATGAAGGTCATGGCACCACTAACTCAAGCCGATGTCATCAGGTAATTACTCAGGGTTGTGCGAGAAATGAGACAAGCTCCACAGCCAGTTAACCCCATAGTACCAATGATAGAACAGTTCAGAAGATACAACCCATCTACGTTCGATGTCAGAGATGGGCCACTAGCAGTAGAAGAGTGGCTCCAGGCCGTCGAGAAGATTTTCAGACACATATCCTGTCTTGAATACAAGAAAATAGGCTGTGTAGAGTTCATGTTAGTCGGAAAGGCCGAATTTTGGTGGGAATCTGCATCCTGTACAAGGAGCAAAGAACAACAAGAAGCTCTGACTTGGGACAAATTTAAGGAGGAGATCAGGGACAAGTTCTTTCCACAAGCCCTCAGAGATCACAAGGAGGCTGAGTTTCTACGATTGGTACAGGGTGAAATTGATATAACCAATATGAGAGGAAATTTGAAGAACTGTCACGTTATACTCCACATCTGGTGGAGACGGAGTTTAAAAAGGCACGGCATTTTGAGAGGGGTCTACGCTCTGATGACAAATTGTCAGTTCATATGAGCTGCCAACTTACCGAAAGATAGTGAAGAAGGCTCAAGCAATAGCCTTTGCCGATGGGAGAACGAAAAACCAAGGAAATCATTATGAGCAAAGAAATCAAGGAAAGAGAAAGAAGCAAGGTTCGAGCTACAACCAAAATCAGAATCGAAATCAAGCATTCATTAAGAGGCCAAATGCAGGCCCAGTAGGGAGACAGATGACCAATTTTATTCCACCTTGTCCTAAGTGTCAGAGGATGAATAAAGGAGAGTGCCTTTTTGAAAAGTGTGTCTGATACAAGTGTGGCCAGACGGATCACTTTGCATTAGACTGTCATACTCTGTCCACCCAGGGTTCCAATCAGAAGATGAACCCAGACCAGAACCGAAAAGGGAAAGGAAGAGTATTTGCTATGGATACAGTTGAGGATTCTGACGTGATTACAGGTATACTAGTTACACTGGTATTCTTGTACATATCTTAACTACTTTCTATACTATATTTTCCTTCCCATCTTGAGCATGTTAATATGATATCAAGTATACTATCTATTTCTGGTATTCTCGTATATGTTCTAATAGACTCGAGAGCTACACATTCATTTATATCCGATGCATGTTTAGAAAGACTGAACCTAATAGGAGAATAGACTGGTAGTACCCTCTAGGTTAGTTTATCGTTAGGAGGAACTATCGATCCTAATAAGATAGCCAAAGCGGTACAAATAGATTTTGATGGTCAAGTTTTAGAAGCAGATTTGAATATTATTCAAATGAAAGACTTCGATATTATTCTGGTATGGATTGGCTCAACACCAATCGTGCCGCAATCATGTGCCACGAGAAAGAAGTTATTTTTCTCAAGAATGGTGAAGAAGTATTCAGGTTTTATGGGACGAAGATCAAGTCACTTCCTCGCCTTATCTCCGCTTTACAAGCCGAGAGGTTTTTATCCAAGGACAATTGTCAAAGCTATTTAGTTTGTTTCCAAGACGAACCCATAGAAGAGATTACTCTAGAATCGGTGCCAGTAGTATGTGAGTACGGTGATGTCTTTCCAGATGATCTATCCGGTACTCCACCGAATAGACAAGTGAAATTTTCCATTGACTTGGTACCAGGAGCTGCCCCTGTTTCTAAAGCTCCGTACCGTATGGCGCCGAAAGAGCTGCAAGAACTGAAGGTGCAATTGGAAGAATTGCTAGAGAAGGGTTTCATCAGACCAAGTGTATCTCCATGAGGAACACATGTTCTGTTTGTAAAGAAGAATGATGAAAGCATGAGGATGTGCATCGACTATCGAGAACTTAACAAGTTGATAATAAAGAATAAGTATCCTCTCCCCAGGATCAAGGACTACGATATTTATGGACTTGATGAACAGAGTCTTCCATCAGTATCTTGATAAATTCGTTATTGTTTTTATTGATGACATACTGATCTACTCTAGAGATTCTGCACAGCATGAAAATCATTTGAGGGTTGTGTAGGAAACGCTGAAAGCAGAAAAGTTGTACACTAAATTCAAGAAATGTGAATTTTGGCTTGAGAGAGTAGGTTTCTTGTGTCACATTGTTATAGCCAAGGCATCGAAGTTGATCCTTCTAAAGTAGAAACTGTAACGAATTGGCCGACACATGCAAATGTTGGAGATGTTAGAAGTTTTCTTAGATTAGCCGAATATTATCGACGATTCATAGAGGGTTTCTCTAAAATAGCAGGTCCTATGACTCAGTTGACCAGGAAATGAGTTAAGTTTCAGTGAACCGAACAATGTGAACTAAACTTTCAGGAACTTAAGAAAAGACTTGTCTCAGCACCAGTGCTAACTATACCAGATGGGTCTGATGGTTTTGTTATTTACAGCGATGTATCCAAACATGGCTTAGGTTGTGTATTGATGCAGAATAGTAAAGTGATAGCCTATGCTTCAAGATAGTTGAAGCTACATGAAAAGAATTACCCGACACTTGACTTAGAGCTCACAGTTGTAGTGCACGCTCTTAAGATTTGGCAATACTATATGTATGGTAGTAAATGTAAGATTTCCATCGATCACAAGAGTCTCAAGTATTTCTTCACTCAAAAGGAACTGAATATAAGACAGCGTCGATGGCTAGAGCTGGTAAAAGATTATGACTGCACCATTCTTTACCACCCAGGTTAAAGCAAATAAGGTTGCAGACGCTTTGAGCAGAGAGAACATTGGACAATTATCAACTTTGGGAACAATGCAAGATCAATTGATTCGAGATTTTCAAAATTTAAGAATTGAAGTACGAGCCCCAACGGTCCAAGGATATATTAAATTGGCAAATCTGACCGTTAAGCCAGATTTGAGAGGTCGGATTGTAACAGCTCAAGTAGGAGATAAATTCTTAGAAAAGATCAGATTCGAAGTTAGGACTAGCAAGAGAATAGGTTTCGAGATTGCCTCTGATAAAGCACTTATGTTCAGAAGACGTCTCTGTGTGCCGAAGGATGAACATATCAAGAATGAGATTTTGATAGAAGCTCACTATGCACCATATGCATGCCACTCAGGAGGGACAAAAATGTATCATAATTTGCGCAATACCTTTTGGTGGAGAAACATGAAGGGTTGCATTGCAAGGTTTGTCTCTCGATGCATGACCTGTCAGCAGGTCAAGGCTGAACATCAGAGACCGTTAGAATTATTAAATCCCTTGCATATACCAGAATGGAAATGGGAGAAGATTTCCATGGATTTTGTAACAGGGTTACCAAAATCGGTAAGAAGGCATGACGCTATTTGAGTTATTGTAGACCGACTTACGAAGTCAATTCATTTCCTACCAATCATAATGACTCTCAATGTGGATCAGTTAGCCCAGTTGTATGTTAGAGAGATTGTTCGACTTCATGGAGTACCAGCTTCCATTGTCTCGGATAGAGATCCGAGATTCACTTCGAGATTTTGGAAGAGTTTACATGTTGCTATGGGCACTAAATTAAATTTTAGTACTACATATCATCCCCAGACCGATGGACAATCTGAACGCACTATTCAAACACTGGAAGATATGCTTAGAGCTTATGTACTAGACTTGAGAGGTAATTGGGAGACTCATCTTCCATTAGTGGAGTTTGCCTACAATAATAGTTTTCAGACTACTATTGGTATGGCACCATATGAGGCACTTTATGGACCACGTTGTCGATCACTAGTCTATTGGGATGAGTAGGCGAGAGAAGAATTTTGGGTCCATAATTGATTGAGAAGACAGTTGAGGCTATTGAGAAGATTGGACTACGGATCGAAGCCACACAAAACAGACAGAAAAGCTATGCCAATCGAAGGATAAAAGACTTGGAGTTTGAGATTGGAGAGAAAGTATTCTTGAAGGTAGCTCCTATGAAAGGAACTATCCATTTTAGCAAGAGATGGAGGTTAAGACCTTGTTTTATCAGACCATTCGAGATATTAGAAAAAGTAGGGAACGTGGCTTATCGTTTGTCGTTGCCACCCGAACTATCGGTCGTACACAACGTTTTTCACGTTTCCTTATTGAGAAAATATATCCACGACCCAAGTCACATGGTAAATTTTCAGACTATTTCGATTCACACTTGTCCATCTATCTTGAACGTTAAAACCAAAAGGGCACCTGCCAAGAATTGAATCACTGATTCAGATGGCTTCGTGTTATGCAGGCATTTAAGGTTTGAGCGATTTCTTCCTATAGTAACAAGTCATCATCATTGCGCGGTAAATGAGCAAACAATATGTGTATGGAGAACCGCCAAGCTAAGTACCTATTGCACCTTAAAACTAAGCGATGCTTTCAAATCATCGCAGCATGTACCCCAATAGGTTTCAGTTACTCCAACAGCCTCGCCCTCTTTATAAGGGCCATGCCTTACTTCAATAAGCCTTATTACAGGTTTCAGTTGCTCCAACAACCTCGTCCTCTTTAGCAAGGGCCTCACCTTGAAAGTCCATGCACTATATGAATAATCGTGCATAGACTTCTGGGACTATTACCTTGATTCACAGTGCCCCAAATATCCTACGTGGGAAGCAAGATAGGGCCCCATTCCGTCCCAGAATATATTAACGCAAAGTTGATCTAACTGAACCTTTTCTTGTGGCCAAACCAATATGCTTGCCGACCTACTAAACCACACTAGATGTAGCGACTGAGAATTTTTAAATAATATAAAATTATTTTCTCGAAAAACGTATCTCTCAATTTTAAACCTTAACGTTAAAGTGAAAACGTGTTTGTCTGGCCGTTATAAACGAATTTAAGTTATTTCGAATCGAATTCATTATCGAATAATTTTGAAGTGTCGATTTCTTACTATTTTGTTTTAAATCCGAATTTTAGTAAATTTATGTGAATATCACCCTCATTCTCCCTCTCCTCACACTCACATAGCAGCCATTTTTGGTAAGTCACTCTTCCTCAATCTCATTTCACTGTGAGTCACCATTGATGCTAGAATGTCCATTTCTAGCATCAACAGTGAACTCACAAGCTGCAACATAATGCAGCCCATTCACCAACATCACCAAACTGAAACCAACTCACTACCCAAGCCACCAAGTCCACTGACAATAGCTCAAAACTGACGCCACCAAGCTACAACTTAAATCCAGAACCACCAACACTACATTCACGAACATATAAGCTGCTCAACGCCATCCACAACTCAACACCACTCAAACCACCACTTCACTCACGATACCAACACCTTCACTGCCAAACCACCAATCCACCATCAACACCACCCAGTCGAAAGCAAACCTACACACCAATCGATAGCCACTAGCCACTATACCCAAAAATCGAAACCAAGCTCGCCCAACACCACCACTTCACGCCAACCCGTCGCCCAAAAACCTCCAAAAACCAAATACAAACCGCCCCAAAATCCATCACAAACCACAAATAAAAACAAAGAAACCAAAAACCCATAACTTACCTCAGCCCCGACCCTTTTTCTGGTCGATTTCCCCGTCGAAAAACTCGAAATCCGAACCTCCTTTACCTCGATTATTTCCGGGCAGTACACCAAAACCGCCTCCACACGAAGCTTCGGCGCCACCACGCGACGGTGGCGCCGACACCAGAAGTGTAGGAAGGGGCTTTGCCCCCTTTCCATCGCCATTTCTCTCTTTCTCACCTCTGGTCGAGAATAGAGAGAGAAAAGAAATGAGATGTTTTAATTATTTTAATTTTTGAAAATTACCTTTAAGCCCCCAAGTTTTAAATTGATTTATTTCAATTCCAAAGTTTTAAGTGTTTTAATTTCAGCCTTTTTTTGTTTTTATTTTCATCTTTAATAGATTTACAGTTTAGTTCCTAACTTCTAAAAGTTATTATTTCAGGTTTTAGTTGTTATTTTCAGCTTTAATTGATTTATAGTTTAGTCCCTAACCTCTAAAAGTTATTATTTCAACCTTTTTAGTTTTTATTTTCAGCTTTAATAGATTTACAGTTTAGTCCATAACTTCTAAAAGTTATTATTTCAGCCCTTAGTTTTTATTTTCAGTTTTAATAGATTTATAATTAAGCTCCTGAACTTTAATTTATCATTTTAAGTTATTTATTTCAGTTTCAATAATTTTCAATTAAGTCCTTAAACTTTATTTTATCACTTTAAAACTTTAAAATTTCGAAATGCTAAACTTATTTTCTATTTTGGCTAGACGAAACATACGGACGATTAAGAGCTTGAGATTACTTTCAGCTCCATTTTACACGTAACTCGAGATTATTGAGGTAGATTCGCCTCCATTAATTAGTTTAAATTATAATTGCATGTCTTATGTGAATTTACGTGATTTATATGCTTTAATGCATGAAAAGAGAATATGTCATATGAGATATAAGATATTGTTATGCTTGCCATAACTTGTATGCTTTAATGCATGAGAACAGACAAGTATCTCTTATGAGATAAGATGAGAATGTTATGCATAACTTATGTGCTTAAATGTATGAGACGAGACTACCCACACCCTATGATTTTAAAGAACATATGATTTTCAAGAAAATGAGTCTATGATGATGATGTCACATTATATATTGCATAAGTATGTGTTCAATTATTTTGTAAATTAATTATTGACGATAAGTCTACTAAGTATTTCTTCGAAATACTCATCCCGTTATTTTAACATATTTGCAGATTTCAGAGACGGTCGAATGTGATGGGCAGTGGTGGCATGAATTGAAAGTCGTAGTTAAATACTTACGAAATTTCCGCATTTTGAACACTATTAACGTACTTTACTATTTCGTTTATTTCAAAATTTTGAGATTTAAATTTTAAAACGATTATTCTAAGTTATTTAAATGAGTTTTGTTACTGATGATAATTACCATTATGAATGTGATGTGATTTTAAAAATTAGGTTATTTTCGCAAATTTGATTATTAAAAATTAGGGCAAAAGACGATGACGTGACAATCCGGGTTAACGAAACTCGGGGCGCTACACTAGCCCTCATAGGAAGAGTCAGCCCGAGAATGGAGGTCAGACCACAGAAGGAGCTCAATATGAGATCTCCCAAACAATCTTTTTGATATACAACTGATGTAACAATTCACTGTCACTGCCGTCAATGCCAACCTATCTGATCAAGTCCAAAGCAGCAAACTAGGCATTATGGATGCTAAAGTGGTATCCGATCAAGTGGTATTATTGACATCTAAGATTAAAGGCATCAGCCGCAAGGATGAGGCCATATGTTTTTTCATCCAATGACCCTCATTTCATCTTCTTATAATTTAAAAGCTCACACTTAGTGTCATTGGGAGATAATGCATGTTTAGACTCTTAAACTATAATTTTGCCATATCATTGTTTTATTGGGGACTTCCGAAAGTGACCACCTTTTAACATTGGAAGATCACGTATAATGCTTTCCCACACTCATGTATTTACTTCCCCAACTGACTTGACCGTCTAGTGCGCGTGACCAACTCCACCCCATTGGAGGAAGTCACATGTGACCTACGATTTTTTCAAGTGTGCAGGAACGAGATTTGAGTTGGCATGAGAGGTCTTGGAGTCTGTTGGCCACGTTGGAAGTACATTTTTTGGGTCAACAACATCTATGTAGCTTTGCGATACTATTTCTCTACGGTGGCGCCATAAACATTCCAAAATAGAGAAGGATACTTGACTGATCGAGACTTGGGATGAGTTCAAAATAGAGTTAGAGAAATAGTTTTATCCTGAAAATGTTGTCTATGAGAACAAAAAGAAACTGCGAGAGCTGAAGCATAAGGGTACCATATGAGACTACTTCAAGTTGAAATGCATCTTGCTTTGAGATCTCCGATAAGTCTTAAACCATCCAAAAATTCGTCTAAACATCAGTCGCTGTATCATTTTGTAGCTTCTTTTAGTACTAGCTTTGCAAATTGTCCAATATTCTTCAGGGGCCTACTAATTTATAGTTGGGCCTTACTTAGTCGTAGCCAAAACGATATTATCGAGCTAGCCAGTCCCGTCCCTCTCATTAGTTGGGAATTCCAACAAACAACAAAATCCAAAGCTGACCACTTAATAATATCACTTATTCTAAGAGTCAAGGTTGTCTTCATCATCATCACATAGGGACGGATCTAGGCTTGGGTTGGCCCGGGCTACAGCCCGTGCTCGCCCAAGCCCAGATCCAATACTTCATTGTTTTTTCCTTTTTAGTTTAGCCCACTAAGGCAACCGACCCAGCTCGTGTAAAAAAAATTGCAGAAGAATTGAGTCCAGTCCATTCCATGATTTCCATCTAAGTTCGATTTCTGCGAAGCGGCCAGCGGGGGATTAGGATTTAGGAGAGAAACCAAGTAGCCGCATCATCCTTCCTTCTCGTCGACCGTCACTCGTGACTCACCGTCGCCGAAGGCCTTGGCAGTTGGCACGGATCTTGCAATCTTGCTCATCCTAATTTTGAAAATTCTGAAACAGTGAAAGTGTGAAACTGGTACTGCATCTTGAGCTACTGCTCCTCTTCTTCACTTCTTCAAACATGTTTTGAGTGATTTTGTTGTGAATCTTGTGATTATTTGATGTATTTTGGAGAATCATGCATTTATCTATACCCCGAACTTCTGTTAAAATTCGGCCATTATCAAATCCCCAAATAATCAATCACACAATTAAAAAATCAAAAACGAATAACATAGCAAGGATAGCATTGTATAAATATTTGAAGCTTAGAAATTGAGATTTCTAAAACTGAATTGAATGGAAGCAAGCAGACGCAGTCACGCAGTGTATTCATCTTCGGCTGTTCCTATTTTTCCAATGCCAGTCTGCCAGAGAAACAAATTGCTTAAATAGTTAAATGTGGTCCATGAACATTTGGGTTTTATTTATTTGAATAGTTTGGGAAACAGGAAAGTGTGGTCCACGAAACTGTGGTCCATGAAAATTGAATAATCAATAAAGCATGCTTGACTAAAGTGATTTAAAAAGTTGAAACTTTGTTCAGGCAAAATTGAATAAAGGCAGAGTATTTATAAAGTAACTTAAAGAGGGCATAAAAGTGTACTATTTTTCAATCAAATATCATGGTAAAAGTGTATTTTAAAAATGGTACATACAAAAGGAATGCACGTGCAAACTTATTTTCGGAAGTTACTTTCCTTCTAAATTATTTTGTTCAAACTTATTTTTGAAATTCTTCTTCATTGTCAATAGGGGATTTTCTCAAACGTTAACAAGATTAATTCAAAGACACAAGGAAAAGCAAAAGCTTAAATACACCCTAGTAAGTCAAGTTGTTCATCTCTTTACTTATTGCCTTGCCGGCAAAATATTGAAATGAATGATTTTGCCTACCTATCTAAGTTATTTTGTTGAAATGTGGCCTTGTCGGCACAATGATTGTTGTTATTGAAATGTGGTCTTGTCGGCATAATGATTGTTGTTATTGAAATGTGGCCTTGTCGGCATAATGATCGTTAGAGCAATATCATTTATGATTGATTTGTTTTACTCTATTTTTTTCAATTTTAAGAAAGTGAAAATGGAAGGTTAACTAGCTCTCAAGAAGAACAAGAACTTGTTTTCTTTCTTTCAAAAGGAAGCTCGACCTACAGAAAGTACAACTTCAAATGAACTAACTCACGATCAACCTTCATTTCCACCAGAAATCGAACGACATTCATCTTCAAATATTAGCATTGAACGGGAACCAGGAAAAAAGAAAGCAAATACTTGAATTCCCTTCTAATTTGCGAGATGAGATTAGAGTGGCATATCTAAAGTTTGGGCCTTATCAACCAAAACTTGTTGAGTATCCAAAGACACAAGGAAAATCTCAGTCTCGTCGCTTTCAGGCAAAATGGTTCAACCAGTTCCCGTGGCTAGAGTATTCACCTATAAAAGATAGGGCATATTTTTTTTATTGTTATCTTTTTCGGAATGATGTGAATCTGTCCAATTTTTCGGCACTTGTAACTTCTGGATATAACCAATGGAAAAGGGTCAATGATGGATTGAAATGTGCATTTCTTATGCATTTGTGATCATCGGATCATAATATGTGTGAAAGAAGAGCTAAAGATTTAATGAAGCCATCTCAATATATTGATAAAGTGATGCATACCGTATCAAACTCAGAAGTTGAGAGGCATCGTTTACGTTTAAAGACTTCAATTCGAAGTGCTCGATGGCTTGCATTTCAAAGTTGTTCCTTCAGAAGTCATGATGAATCTACTTCTTCAATAAATCGTGGAAATTTTCTTGAAATGATAAAATTTTTGGAAGAAACGAATATAGAGATTGATCGAGTTGTTTTGAAGAACGCTCCAAAAAATGTCCAATATATTGCTCCGAGTATTCAAAAGGAAATCTTACACATAATGACAAATAGAGTAAGAAGGATGATTCGCGAAGAAATTGGGGATGGATACTTTTGTATTCTTCTTGATGAAGCACAAGATGCATCTAAGAGAGAACAAATGGCCATTATTTTGAGGTTCGTGAATCATCAGGGTATATTGATGGAACACTACTTTGATATCAAAAGCATTAGTGACACTACATCGTCAAATCTTAAAAATGAGATTTTAAATGTTCTTGCTCAACATGAACTTGAGGTGGGCAAAATGAGAGGTCAGGGATATGACAGTGCTAGTAATATGTGGGGCACTTGGAATGGACTTCAGGCATTATTTCTTAGAGATTGTCCGTATGCGTATTATGTTCATTGTTTTGCTCATCGATTGCAATTAGTATTGGTTTATGCAGCTAAAGAAGTTGATGTTATATGGGAGTTCTTTTCTCATTTGGACAATATTGTCAACATTATCACATCTTCTCCTAAGCGCATTACAGAGTTACAATCTGCTCAAAGAAATGAAATTGAGCATATGTTAGAAATTGGGGAGTGTGAGTTGGGAAGAGGAGCAAATCAAGTGGGTAATTTACAACGATTAGGAGCAACTCGTTGGAGTTCTCATAATGACTCTATAAAGAGTTTGATAGATATGTGCAATGCAACTTGTAAGGTGTTTGAAAATCTTAATGCCCATTGTCCAAATGGAAGATCCCGGGGCGAAGTTCGTGGCACTTACAAACATTTGAAAAATTTTGATTTTGTGTTCAGTTTGCATTTAATGCAAAACATCATAAGAATAACTAATGCACTTTGTCAGACTCTGCAAAGGAAATCTTTAGACATCTTGGCTGCTATGAGATTTGTTTCTACTACAACCAACCTCCTTAAAAAATTGAGAGATGATGATTGGGAAGAGTTTCTTCAGAAAGTGAAATTTTTTTGCTCAAAACATGATATTGAGATACCCGACTTGGAAAGTTTGTATAAGGTTGGTCCTTGTCGTTCTCGTGACCAAATTACAACGGAGCATCATTATCACTTTGATGTTTTTAATGAAGCGATAGATTTCATACTAATGGAATTAAACACAAGATTTAATGAGACGTCAGTTAAACTTCTCATACTCAGTGCAGCTTTGGATCCTAGAAATTCGTTTGAATCATTTAGCATTTGTGATATTTGTACACTTGTTGAAAAATTCTATCATGCAATTTTTTCAAAGCAAGATATTCGTACTTTGGAATATGAGTTGCGACATTTTGAGCTAGATATGAAGAGCAACTCTCGATTTCAAGTATCTACACTTGTTGATTTATGTCGACAGTTAACTGAGAGTAGCAGGTCAGAGACTTATATTATGGTTACTCGATTGATCCGTCTTGTACTGACTTTACCTATTTCTACAGCGACTACTGAGCGAGTATTTTCAGCAATGAAACACATGAAGACGGATCTTCGTAACAGAATGGAGGATGACTTTCTTGGTGATTGTATGACACTCTTCATCGAATGAGAACTTGCTCAAAAGATAGATATAGATTCTGTAATAGATGAATTTTATGTTTCAAAACCTCGTCGGGAACAACTTCAAATTAAATGAATTTGACTTTAATTTATATATGAATTTATTATATCGACTTTTAAATTTTAGCCCATGCGCGAAAAATTCCTGGATCCGCCCGTGGTCACACTAGTCTTTTATGTGAAATTTAAATGTCGGGTCGTCTTTGTCTAGCATTATATATGAATAAACTCTTCTTAACGTTGTATTTTCTTTTCTTTTTGAATGATAGAACTTGACACTACTTCTCATAATTGATACTTTGTAAGTTGGAGCACGGCGGACCCGGGGTCCTCGGGTCATGTGACCCCACAATTTTTGATTTTTTTATTTTTATTTTATATAAAGTCATGCTTGGTATCGATTGAAATGTAAATTTTAATTTAAATCAAAGTTAACAACTAATTTTAATAATATATTTCATGGAATATATAACTGTTTTAACTTTTATCAAAATTTACTAAAAATTTAATTTTGATCTGTATCAAATAGGGGCAAAATTACTATAAATTTGAATTTCAATAACATCCTAATTTTAACGATTTTTCGACAATCATACGCTAATCGAATCTACAAATTGCTTATGTCATCTCAAAGTTTATTCGAGAACTACATTATGAGCATATCGAATAATCCAAACAAATATCGAAAATAGTTAAAAATACGTTAAACGCGAGTCTTAAAGAAAGAAATATAACTCTCATTTTGTTTTTAAATAAATTCAATTATTTCATTAACATATATTATTTTTGCGATATAAATTTTTCAATGTAATTTTCATCATTTTATATGGAATATGACATAAAAAAATTTGAAATTTTACATTCGAAAAAGTCATATTCCACGTAAATTTTCGGATGCAAAATTACATGGGAGTATAATTTTTCTTGGAAGTAAATTTTCGATTGACTTCTTTACAAGTTCGATTGTGCCCCTAACTTTAAAGATCTGCATCCGCCGGACTTTGCCCCTGCGTTGGAGGTCCCTTCAAAAAAATTATATTGTTCCATTTCTTCAATATTGAACTGGTCGAGATTCGCTAAAAAGAAAGTCATGTTACTTTTAAATAATTTTATTTTTTCTTTAAAAAATTAAAATGGATTTTCATTTGCTTTTTGGTTTCCATTTTGGAGATATTTTTGTTTTATATGGTGCATGCGATGCATGAGGGATTTAATTATTCATATAAACGCCTTATGTCTGCATGAATTTAATTCCTGGCCACAAGGTTTTGGTTTGCGCAATATATATTTATCCTCTTCAATTCTATATCATGCTAAAAGACAAAACAAATGTTTTTGTCCTATGAGTCAGTGAGATAAACTTTGTAATATTAAAACAATTCATGCGATCCACGCTTGTCTTAAAAAATAATAATGCAGTACGAAGCGAAAAAATCGGCAATAGAATTTCAAGAATTGATAATCATCACTGTTCATTAAGTCTCAGCTAATATAGAGAAATTTTATTAACAAATTTGTTGATTTTGAAGAATACTGAAGTTGGATCGAAGAATTGAAAAACTCCATATACAGTAATTTTTATTACGAAAGTTGTCTATGATACAACGTAAGAGGAGACTAATCTCTATCTATGGAATAGTGATTAGTTACGAATTCATAAAGAATAGGAACAAGAGATATAAATCAGTAATTAAAAAAAAAAATAGTTTACGAGTAAGCGAACGAGGAATTTTATTAACAAATTTGTTAATTTCTACGACTATTATAGGGATGACAACAAGGTTAGGACAACCATTATCATCCCTGTCCCACCGTGGATTTTCGAAAATGGGAAAGAGTGGGGCGGGGTATTAGATTTACCATTTAATTGATTAATTATTTTTAAATATTATTTTAATCTTTTAAATATAATTTAAATCGAAAAATAGAAGTAATATAATATAATAAAAGAATTTGAGAGAAGTTTCAAGAACCTAAAGTGAGGATCATGTTTTTCGTCCTCGTCCTGTTTACTATTTCGGGCTGGAAGGCAATGTGAGGCGGGGTAGGGAAGAAAAATCTTATCATCCCTAGACTATTTTACTTTGAATTAATAATTGAAAAAATCCAATTCTTTGATTTTATTTATCCAAAGACCAAGAAAATTAAAACCGAATTCTTGAGTTTGAAAGTAAACCTTAAACTTTGAATCATTTGATTTATTTGTTGAATAATAATAAAACACGCCATAACTCTAATTAGTTGAAATTAACATAAAATAATGAAATAAAACGATTATTAATCAGAATCATTTGATTTATTTGTTTATCATTCAAATAAAATTAACGTAAGGTATCATAACATACACAATCTATGGTGTAGTTTGAAATATGAATTTTTTAATTTATTATTTTTAATAGGATTCAATTTTTATTTTTTTAAACTCAACCATAAACATTTCATTAAAATATATCATTTCAAATAGTGGAAGATAGAAAAATCGGCATACAATCATCCAGTGTAATATATCAGCAATATGAAAAGAGAAAGAATCGAGTTCATGGGCCATTTTATTCCAATTCTATGAATCATTTTATAAGTAACATAAAATAAGAGCATCGGGGTATGGCAAGGATTAGGATGCGTGTTATGTAAGTTCTTGATTGACAATTGAATTAGAAATTACAATTAATTTTAATTATATATTTTATGGGAGTCACGACTTTTCAATCACATATTTTAATCCTCATAAAATAAAGGCTTAAAATAAATCAAAATCTAATAAAAATCTGATTTTAATCTTCATCAAAGAGGGCCTTAAAATAAATCATTGTAAGAATGATGTGCCTAATTTGGTCACATGGGAGTGTGATTTGTACAATACATTTCTTAGCATCAATTTACAATTAACATAATAGGATGATCACATGTAATTATGTAAATTTACCTACTTTGTTAACAATTGTACCAACAAATTGCACAACCAGTCCCCAAGTTATTGTCTCGGTTCTTAACATTTCATTACAGTTGCATAATTAATTTTCAATAAGGAAAACCCTCCAATCTTGGTTAACTTTACGAGTGTGTAAAATTTTAAAAGTGCAGCATGCACAAGGGCCCGAAAGAAATTTAACATAGATATAGATTGTTTTTATTATTATTCAAGATCAATTTTTTTTTTATGATTCAGGTGTCCAAGTTTTGCCCGACTAATCCTGAGAAGTAACGACCTTCTCCCCTAGTTTGCCACCCGTTAATCCGGATGCGGTCGTAGCTTATACACACTTGGGCCGGATATTCGACAATTCTCCTCTCTGTGAACATCTGCCTTCCAACATTTAAATGTTGTCTTCTAGCTGCCGCAGTATTCGAGATCAATCTTGCAACTATGATGAAATGTTAATGACCAACTTGTTCTTTTTAAAGGTTGTGGACTAGCTTGCTACTAGGGCAATCAATTAGGGATCAAAATGCAATTTCCCTGAAAAGTTGCCAGTCCCTACCCATTATATATTGCAAAATAAGAAATTATATAACGTGTTGCATTACTCTACATTATACATTATAGTGTGTGTTTTTGTATTTATATGTGCTTCAACTAATGCTTCTATAGAAATTCTGTAAAATCAGTTTCTACTTTCTATTACCCCTTAGCCAATACACTCTTGAATTTATCCTAAACCATGAGCTGGTGGTTTAACAGATCCATCAATGCTTGTAAACAGGCATGTATTTCTTGTTGATTCATATAATGACATTTTTTTCTTGTCCGGTCCAAAAAATTGAAACGATATAGAGAAGATTAACAATATTTTTTACTATAGGATGATTTAATTTCCTCTTTTATGTCCCTTGTGTGGCGTTCCTTAACTTTTTCTTATGATTTGCAGAAGAAATTTCAAGAAAATGGAGTTGAACAACAACAGAACGGTGTTGTACGAAGTTATAAGAGTGTGGCCTTAATAGTTGGTGTCACGGGCATAGTTGGCAGCAGTTTGTCTGAGATTCTTCAATATCCTGATACTCCAGGCGGCCCATGGAAGGTCTATGGTGTCGCCCGCCGCCCCCGGCCGATGTGGTTAGCCAAAAGCCATGTTGAATATGTCCAATGTGATGTTTCAAACACAGAAGAAGCAATCTCCAAGATTTCTCCTCTAACTGATATTACTCATATTTTCTATGTTTCTTGGATGGGAAATGAGGATTGTAGCATGAATGCTGTCATGTTCCAAAACATCCTTAATTCAGTCATACCAAATGCTCCAAATCTCCAACATATTTGTCTCCAAACTGGAAGCAAACACTACATTGGACTGTTTGAAACAGATACACCAGACACACACGACACACCATATACCGAGGACCTGCCTCGACTGAAGCAACCGAATTTCTATCATAATCTCGAAGACATACTCTATGAAGAAACCGCAAAAAAGGGCTTAACCTGGTCGGTCCACAGGCCTGCACTAGTTTTCGGGTTCTCCCCATGTAGCCTGATGAATATTGTTAGTACTCTTTCTGTTTATGCTGCAATTTGCAAGCATGAGAAAAAGCCTTTAGTATATCCCGGATCAAAGGCTTCGTGGAATTGTTTCGTGGATGCTGCAGATGCCGAGTTGGCTGCTGAGCATCAGATATGGGCTGCTGTCGATCCAAACGCGAAAAATCAGGCTTTCAATTGTACTAATGGAGATCTTTTCAAGTGGAAACATATATGGAAAGTTTTGGCCAATCAATTCGACTTGGAGATGGTGGGATATATCGAAGGAAATGAGCAAGTTAGCATGGAGGAATTGATGAAGGATAAGGACTCCGTGTGGGACGAGATTGTGAAAACGAACAATTTGATGCCTACTAAGTTGAAGGATATTGCTGCATTTTGGTTTGCTGATATTGCATTTCTGCTTGAGAATGTGCTGAGCAGTACGCACAAAAATAGGTTGCATGGTTTTATGGGATTTAGAAATACTTATACATCATTTGTTTCTTGCATTGATAAAATGAGGGCTTATAGGTTTATTCCTTGAAGGGGTGTGTGTTTTGTACTTGATTTGATGATGCTTTGTGTTTTGAATGTAATATAAAGCAAATTATGATTTGTCCACCACCAAACAATTCTATCAAAACAATGGTGTTTACCCTATTTTAATGTAGAATTTGAGGATTGTTCTATAGTTATTAAACTAAACTAGAATAAACAATAGCCGGATCTCAATTAGCATAAATGTTCAATTCAACTATATTCAAAACTACTCGATATTTTACATACTCATATATATATATATATATATATATATATATATATATATATATATAGATGCTCTCAAGTCAGCTAGAACTGAACACAAAAAATTTCAACTAGCAAGCTGTAAAGATTGGGTGCTGCAATTCTTGAGCCCAAGTCTGCCAAACTGATCTAGTTGACTCATATCTGGCCCAATATGCTGAAGATTCAGAGTTGGAGAAAACGTGCTTTATTAGGTGATTTTGTTCTGATCATTGACATCTGGCAAATGGACAACAGTTGGATCATCACTATTTGGTTATCTCTTATAAATTGGAATGTTGACTTCTGAAGGAAGACGAATTGGATTATATTTTAACACTAGTTCTATCTTTCTCTCTCGACTGCGATATTCTTAATGAGTGTATAATCTATATTTTTTGAGTGAAATCACATTAGTGTGGAAGAGAGTGATAAGATCAATCTCTTAGTGAGATTGTGCTGTAATTTTAAGAGTTATTTTGTGTTTGAGAGACAAAATACTTGGCGTTCTTCTTTAATTGTTTTCTTGCCTGTTTTTGGACTGTTCTAGTGGATTCAAGCATAATCCTAAAGGATGCTCAATGAAGGATTAGGTGTTAGAAGCGGACGCTGAACCTCCGGGTTCTTGGACTGAAAACTCCTTCGTCTTCTTTTTTTTTTCTTGCAATCTACTTTGTGTATTTTTCGTTTAATTGGTTGAATCACAAAATAATCATTTCATCTGGGACCAACAGTGGTATCAGAGCTAGAATTTTTTTAAAAACTTAAAATCCTTTTAAATTTCTATTTACGATCTATTTTTGCTTACTCTTTTGTTTTGAAAAATATCATGTCTAACATATCTATTATGGTTTTTATAGAAAGAGTTCTTCGATTGGTATCTTGTTTCGATCCATGGTATTCCTTGATTATCTCTTAAATATTTTGCAGTTCTAGTAACGACTACTTAAACTCCCTTTTGTATTCGTGGTAAAATCTTGTTTTCAAAGTTACAAATTTAGGAATTTCTGAAAAAGCTCCCCTAATTTACCTTTGTTTAGGGATCCTTGAAAAACCCCTAGAATCTGAGGAAATTAAGGTTCGGTCTAAGGAATCCCTTAGGGTTTTTTTCTTTTGTTTTGATATCATATACTTGGTGTATACTGAGACATTCGTTTTCTGAATTGATAATCATAAATCGTTGAACTGCTGTAAATACTTGATCTGTGTTTTGATTCTCATATTGTGTCTATATTTTGTGTATAAATCTGCATACATATTCTAAATTTGTTGATTGTTGTTTACTTTGTGTAAACATTCTGATTTTGTACATATGTTGGACATATTGTACTTCCTATGATCTGTTTAAATTGAAACGGTTTGTTCTTTCTTATTTTTCCACTTTCTTGAACACAATAACACATTTGTACAGTATGACCACTAAAATTAATGTTTAGAATTGGGATGGCAAAGGAGATTTTAGTGTCTGGAGTCCGAAAATGAAAGCCCTTTTGATGCAACTAAAATGTGCTAAAACTATTGATGAATTTTGGCCAGAAACCTTATCTGCAGATAGGAAAACCGAGCAAAAATGAATTAGCCTGGAGTGCATTGTTCTTTCATCTATTTGATTCTGTAATTAGGAAAATAGGAAAGACTGAAACTATTGCTGAGTTATGGGCAGACTTATAGAAACAATGTCACTAAGTCTTTATCTAATAAATGCTTTCTTTGGGAACAATTTTTCAATCATAAATTTGATCATAGTACAGATTTAGAAGAGAATATGGATTGGCTTAATAGGATCACTCAAGATCTTATTATTTTTGGGGAAAATGTCTCATATGATCAAAAGGTAGTTGGTCTACTAAATGCCCTTGCTAATAAGTATAAAGATATCAAGAATGTTTTAGAATAAGGTAGAAGTGACCTAGCTGTTGAGATTATCCATAATTCTTTAAGGAACAGAGACTTTGAACTTAAATCTGAACATAAGGAAGTTTTTCATGTAGAGAAATCCTTATCCAATCCTAAATTCTCCACTAAAGGCTTGAATAATTTCAGTCAAGCTAATTACAACAAAGATAAAAATTTCTCTAAGAAGAAATGAGGGAATAATAAAGGGAAGGATAAGAAAATGTATAAAGGAAAGGCTAAGAACAGGAAGTGTTGCTATTTTGGCAAAATTGGACACCTAATAAAAGATTGATTTAAAAAAGCTAATGACTTAGGAAGTGGGTCCAATCATGATAATGGGACTTCAACCATTGCTGCTTCTTATAAGGAAGCAAATGCTGATATTGGGGTAGCGTGTCTCCTCATTGGAGAGGCCTTATCAAAGTTGGGTTTTTTATTCATGCTGCACCTTTCAGATGAGTCCCAATTTCTGCTGGTTTTCTAAATTCTCCAATCTTAGTAATGGTTTTTGTAAAATTGGGGAACAATGAGTCTTGTCAAACAAAAAGGAATTGGTAACATTGTTCTAAAATTGAATATGGCCAATTTCGAAGGCTGAATCATATTAGATATGTTCTAGCACTTAGAAGGAATTTCATCTCTGTAGGGATTTTAGATGATGAAAAATATCAAATTGAGATTAATAATAATCTTACAAATATAATCAAAAATTAGAAACTTATTGTCAGTTCACCAAAAATTTATGGAATATATACCACAAACCCTGAATCAATTTTTGAAAATACTATTTTAAACTTAGTGACAAAAACTGATAAATCAAAATTATGGCATAAAAGATTAGGTCATCTTAGTAAGAATGGTTTAAAACTTCTTTCAAAAACTGGTGTCTTTGGAATGGACAATATTTAAAAGTTAATCTTTCGTGAATATTGTATTATTTGAAAACAGAATAGAATGCCATTTAAGACAGGCATCCATAAGTAATAAAACATACTTGAATACATACATGGTGACCCGTAGGTCATCTGGCTATAGATATTATCTCCTTACTATTGATGATTACTCTAAGAAGGTCTGGATTTTATTGTTAAAATATGACTTTATTACTTTCTTGGTCTTTAAGGATTGAAAAACTTTGATAGAAAATCAGACATGTAAGAAGATTAAAATACTGAGAACTGACAATGGGTTGTTCATTCTGTAATAATGAATTTGATTAGTACTGTAGTAATCGAGGCATCATTAGGCACATGATTGTGACCTATACCCATCAGCAAAATGGTATTGCTGAAAAAATGAACAAGACAATCCTTGAAAGAACTAGATGTATCCCAATTAGTTCAGGACTACCTAAAACTTTTAGGGAAAGGCAGCCAAGACTGCCTACTATTTGATAAACAAATGTCCCTCTAGTTCCTTAGAATAAAGTACATGAACAAGTTTGGTCAGGATCTGTTCCTAATTATACTCATTTGAAAACCTTTGGGTGTGCATCCTATGCTCACCAAACTGATTCAAAACTTGATCTCAGATCCCTGAAATATGTTTTCTTAGGTTATGGAGAAGGAATAAAAGGTTATAGACTTAGGATAAAAGAAGTTAGAGAATTTAAGGTGATAATAAGCAAATCATTAGTTTTTAATGAAGAATTATTTCCTTATCTTGGTGACAAACATGTAGAAGAAATATCTGACAATGATTTTGTTATCACTGAAATTGATTTTAGTAATCAAAATGTTCATGTACAGACTCGGATTGAGGTAGAGCCACCTCAGACTGCACCCCAGCCTATCACAGATGATGGCGATCTAATGATCTAAGCAGATTTATAAGCCATATGCAAATGGTGTTGGATCTATTATGTATGTTATGGTATTTTCAAGGCCAAATATAGCTTATGTAGTAAGTGTACTAAGCAGATTTATGAGCAACCCAGGTGAGCTTTATTGGGAAGCTATGAAAATTTTAATTACGTACTTGAAAAGCATACAGAACTTAGGACTCGTGTTTAAAACCGATAAAACAGGGCTTAAGTTGAAAGGTTATGTAGACTCTGACTTTACTGGAAATTATGATAATAGAAAGTCAACTACTGCATATTACTATGTGATAAATTACACTTGCATTAGTTGGAAATCACAACTTCAGAAATTGGTTGCTTTATCCTCCACTGAGGCTGAATACATGGGGTGCTACAGACGTAGTGAAAGAAGGCATTTGGCTAGTGGGTTTACTAAATGAATTAGAACTTATAGAAAGTCAAGTGGAGTTGTGTTCTGATAACAAAAGTGTCATTTTCTTGAGTAGAACCCCGGTTTTTTATGATAGAACTAAATATATAGATGTTAAGTTTTATTTAATGAGAGATATAGTTGAAAAATATGATATAAAATTGGTCAAAATTCCCACCAAAATAAATCGTGCTGATGTAGGTACAAAGGTAATACCTCTTAGTAAAATTGATTGATTTTTTAAGATTGTTGAATCTTGAAGTTTTTTAACATTTTGTTTTTAACAAGTAATAAGAGCAAATGAAGATAGTGTTTTTGTTAGAATCCACTTAGACATGGTCTCAAAAATTCAGCAAGGTGGAGATTATAAAGATTAGGTGCTGCAATTCTTAAGCCCAAGTCTACTAAACTAATCCAATTAACTCATATCCGGCCCAATGTGCTGAAGATTTAGAGTTGGAGAAAACGTGCTTTATTAAACACGCATTTACTTATTAAGGCGATTTTGCTCTAATCATTGACATCTGGCAAATGGAGAATCGTTGGATCATCACTATTTGGTTATCTCTTATAAATTGGAATGTTGACTTCTGAAGGAAGACGAACTACTCTCTCTCTCTCTCTCTCTCGACTGCGATATTCTTACTGAGTATATAATTTGTATTTTCTGAGTGAAATCACATTAATGTGAAAGAGAGTGATAAGATCAATCTCTTAGTGAGATTGTGTTGTAATTTTGAGAAATATTTTGTGTTTGGGAGACATAATACTTGGTGTTCTTTTGTAATTGTTTTATTTCCTATTTTGGGGCTGATCTAGTGTATTCGAGCAAATCCTAACGGATGCCCAATGGGGGATAAGGCGTTAAAAGCTGTCGTCAAACCTCCGGGGTCTTGAGCCGAAAAATCCTTCATTTTCTTGTTTTTCTTGCAATCTATTTTATGTATTTTTCGTTTAATTGGTTGAATCACAAAATAATCATTTAATCTTGGACCAACAAAGCAATTGGGTTTTTTCGTAGATTTAATGTACAAAATATTTTACGAAATTCTATGTTGGTTACTAAAATTAAATTTGTTATAATTTAATGCCTTTATCTGTGTACATTAGTTTGACTAAAAAAAAAAAAAAAAGTTGACATGGTAGTCTAGTTATATGTTTACTATATTGCCAAGTAGACTGTCACGTTAGTTTCTTCATTAGTAAATCTAACGAATATGGAATGGATGGCCAAATTGTAACAAAAGTTTACAAGTACATGAAACTTTGCTAAAAACAGAAACACTTTTGGCCCCCAAGTACATAACAAAAGTAGGAATTCGATACATTTGAAGTAAAAGGATCCAGTTAATAAACATAAAAAAGTGCCACAAGTAGCAAGATCCTCATTTGCAAACTTATTTTCATATCTGCAGCATATGCTGATACATAATCCCAGCGCTCAGGATTGCTCAACTTGGGGTCAGGATTACTGCTCAAAGTTGGTTCCCCGTCGACTATGGAAGAATTACCTGGCTTTGAATTTAGAGGAATTTCGCTAACTTTTGGAGGCAATGGCACAAACAAATCATTCGACACAGAAGGCGGTGGCATCAGCACTGACACTGGACTAGCCGGTGGCTGATTTAGAACCTGCACTGGAAGCCCTGGTGGGGGGAGCTCAGTAAACGAATCTAAATCCAAAAAAATCATATCAGAGTCGATAAAAATAGTTTTGATTATGTCAGAAAAAAAGTCAAAAGTTCAGAACTTACCGTGACATTCAGAAGGCGTTGATATGTAGCAGTTCGACAAGAGAGCTGAAATCTTGGTAACCAAGAGAGGATTAGAAGGGCCTAAGAAGGAGCACAAGCAGTAATAGCCAGCTTGAACCACCTGATTAAGGTTTACACAACAAGAAACGAGAGAGAACGGAGTTTTCCCCGAATCCATGCAATGCTGAAGGTCTATTCCCCCAAAAGAACATTCTTGCCCATGGCTATTCACCATTGAGGTGTATAAAGAAACAAGAAAAGTTATATTCCAAATAAACCTAAAGAAATCCATTCTTATTTCCAAATGAATCTTCCAAGAAACTTTATTAACATTTTTGACACAAGAATGACATTTATTCTGTGCATTTTGCAAGTTTATGACCTACCCTTAGTTCATCAAAATCTTACCTTCTGTCTATCTACCAGAATCAATTCATTTTGTGTGGAACAAATATCATACGTTTAGAATTTAGTCTTTGTTTGATATGCATATGACTCAAGTCAAAACTGTTTGTATAGTGCTCTATATGACACTATCAAACTTTGAGCCTTTTTCCCCCTTTTTTCTTAATTTATTCAAATTTATAGTTATTAATGTATCTTCTTCACCTTTGCTAGTTTCCCCGACTAACCTAACACTATTTACATTTTTGTAAGGTTAGGTGTTACTCCAATATTTTAGGAGGCACACGTGGCAAGATAGGGCACCACATTATTTACTACACACGGATGGTGTCAACTTAAAGGTCCTAAACAATCTTCTCATAGGCTTTGTCCTAACTTAAATTTTATTTTGGGTCGGGATAATACACTATTAATGATCCATCTTGACCAACATGCCTCGCATCTTTCTCTTTATATGCAAGTCATTGACATGAGATAAGCAACCGAACTACTAGCCAAATTCCGTTTCACTCGTCTCCCCTGCACAAGTCATTTTATATTTTATAATTCCGGCTAGTGATTTGATAATCGGATTCAAACAGTTGCATTGAAGGTCTGTGCCTCTAATGGGATGTCATTGTGCAGGTGTGGAAATGAAGGGGAAGGTAGCCAGGAGACATTAACAGCTCGATCTTATCGAATTTTGAGATAAACAGGCCCCTGGAAGGCTTGTGCGAGGCTAAACATGACACTGGACCAAATGATATTTTCATTTTTATATTTGATTAGTTTTAAAAATAATAACAAAAGAAAGATTAGGTGAACTGTTGGCAGAGAGCAAAAAGCTCCATGCCACAAGCAGATCCCTGCAAATTGCCAAAGATGCTTGTGAAGTTTGCATAGTGCCATTCAAACTGCATCTCCGCAATGGTTTAGGCGGGCTAGAAAGGACGGTCAGCCTATGACACAATCCATGTCAGTGTGTCCTAGAACAGCCTGCCTCAAGAATTACTACATGCCGTATGTTGGTATACAATAATGAAACTTACTGCACAAGTCGACGAGCAAATTTTTTTTTCTCTTCTTCAGTCCCGTCCAATGAGACATTCAACTGACAAATTAAATATCACTTATGTTACCCAATAATTCCTTTTATTAAAGCGCTCATGCGCAATCTTCCATCCAAGAGTACAAGGAAATTGACCATTAATACAAACAAGAAGCAACAATGAACACAAGGACTATTATTTTTTGAATTGCTGTACATTCCACCAATCAATATTACAACAACACGAAGAAACTGCAGCTCGGGAAGTGTGGAACATCATCTGGCAAGCAGAATTAATCTAGTTTCAGACTTCTCTATGGAATTCAAACCTGAATAGAGGTAATCTACTATTCCCAAAAATCCTACATAGTACTAGATAATTGAGACCAAAAAAAAAAAAAAAAAACATGGTTCACAATGAAGAGACGAGATGAGTGAGTTGTGTACATGGTGTACTTGGAAAAGTTACTGCTCAATTCTGAGTACATAATTTAGTTATGAGCAAAATATTGCTAAAAGTAGAACATAATGCATATGTATATCACGTGATGCCATAAAGGATAACCCCAAAGCCTCTTAACTTTTTCATCCCATATCAATCGATCAATAGGAATGAAAAAGGAATTAGTTCCTCCTCAGACTGCAAGCAGTGCCAAAAACTGCAGTATAAATAAAGTAAAAGCATGAGAAAGTAGACATTTCAATGCATGTTATTTATTATTATTACCAACAGAACCCTATAGCGAAGTTTTATGCAAAATTTAGGCCCCAAAACATAATTGGTTTAAGAATTGCATAGTGAGAAACAAATATCTGAAACATGTATAGCAATATAGTAACTCAAGCATGCAAGGGAAACTTCAAGGAACACAACAGTTTCTTCTATTTTACACGTAAAACAATACAATTCCACATTGGTGTCCACATCAATGTAGTGAACTTGCTAATTATCTGTTCCTTATCTCTTTTGGGTGATTTTCAAAAGGTTATGGAGGTGTGGGAGGGGTGGGTGAAAGAGATGATGTTCCTTTTTTCTTTATTTTTTGTTTATTTGAACTTGGAATTTTTATTTTTTTCGTCAAATTTTGGCCTTGGTTGGCCCCCATTTTCTAAAACTCATTTTTTTCCCCTACTCATTATGAACAAGAAGCATTCAACATGTATACCACATCCAAGCAATCATCCGAAATTAAGGATTGCTGCAGGGTTGATGAAGACGATCCACATGATCAACAAAGCTGTCTGTATAGAAGAAAAGGTGGTGGAATTGTTGGTGCTCTCAAAGATGAAACCAGGAATTTAAAAATTTAGAGAGCAAAAAGAGGGGTGGATGCATGGCTAGAAATTGCATGGAGTGTAAGATCGGCACATCGCGGTTCAATCCACCATGATCAACAATTGATCCAAGTTGGGCTCAAGACTATATACCGAGCACTTAATAGGAGCCAACCCATTCTTCTAACACTTAAAACCTTTAATTTTTAGTTATTGCATTGCATAGGGAAAATAGGACTGCATTATACACTTAGGCAGGTTGACCAAGTTAGAAACAATTTGTAACTATGCGATTGCAAGGCGCTAAGGGAAGCAAAAGCATCTGCAACATTGATCCTCAAGCAGAATTGAAACTTAACGTATGTGAAAAAAAAAAATCCAGTTTATTATGATCAAAATGTTGACAATATCATGTACCCTCAAATTCTCAACAAATCTATTTCAGATTTCCTACTAGTCAATAAATCGAACGTGAATAAAACATGCTTGCTGCAGCACAAAGGAGAAAAATATGTAGAACGGGTCCTAAACCAAATATTGATAACAGAAAGAATAAAAGTTTATCAAAGTCAATAGAAAGAACACCAGCATGCATTTTAAAACTTCAAATTTATTTCTAGAGAATGAATAACGTAAATGACTATCAGACTGAAAGGAAAAACTACAATTACAATTATCAGGCTCACCAATCAAGCAGAGGAGAATAATGGAGAAAATGATTTGAACAGATCGACTGTACTGCATATGATATTGGGACCTCCGAAGTAGTCTCTGGATGGTACCATACCAACCATACAGTTGCTTCTCATAATCATCACATCCATCAAGGCAACTTTTACTCCTTTCACAGACTGCTTTGATATTCTTCATAGAAAATGTAGATTCTGTCACGACTAGAACAATACAACTAACCAGAAACAATTAAAGACATTTGAAGACTGATTCAGATATAACGAAGGAAAATCACATACTTTGGTCAAATTTTGAGATCGAGGTAACATTGTATCAGCTTCTTCATGGCAGTCTGAAATCTTTAACTTCCTGTATCCATTCTTTGACCACTTCAAATGAGACATAGAGGACTCCATGGTATTTAAAAATCCTGAAAAACTAGGTATCTTTCTAGGCGGGGGATCAGGTTTTAGATTGGATGAACTATGAGGTAAAGAATCATCAGCAACTGCAATATTCCAGGAACCAATGTCAGCACCAGCACTAGCTGTCCTCCGATGTTGCTGTAACTTCTCTCCCTTAGACTCCACCTGACCCAGTGCCACCAAGTGAGAAGAACTCATGCACTCTGGCATTGACTGTTTAACGGTCCCTTCTGAGTTTTTTGATACTTGGCCCCTACCATGAACCTTTTTGGAGATTTTATCTGTGAAAGCTGACGATGGTCCTGAAAGAAACAGCGCAAGCTCTTTGTGTTCTCCTTCATCTAATCGCAGCCAGGGCAATGGTGGTTTTCCCTGAGAGACTGCCATTTCTTTTAAAGAGCTTTCAACCTTTGACAACTGGCTCTCTATAGCAATTATGAAATCTCGATGCCTTTCTTTTGCATCATTAGCTGAATTCAAACTAGTATAACTCAACCTAACAGCGTGCTCAAATTGCTCCAACTGCATTAATCAAGCACGTCAACAACCATTTCATAATTACATAGTAGGATAATGCTATAAACATAAATTTTACTCTATAAAAATCAAAACTCAATAATATCCGAATGTGATTTATTTAAATATGTGTGTCAATAAATTTCACTTAATGTAGGTAAACTACCTGCCATTTAGCGGTGCCAAGGGCTGTTTGGAGATCTCTTTGGAGGTCAACCGCATTCCAAGCCCCAGAGGTGTCCTTTCTCGCATGAATCCAAGTTCTATAAGTTGATTCCATCCTGCAAAAAGTATCACAGAAGTTAATATTGTTATACTATAGAACTCCGTTTATTTTTCAAGAAAAAAAAAAAAAAGGGAAATCACACCATAAAACATAGATCATTCAAGGAAACCGAAATTTAATAAATTTCACAAAAGTACAATTTACATTCATGAAATATCGATTCAAAGCAAAATTTAAACCTGTCGGTCGATTCCTGAACCTCTTCAGCAGCAGAAAAATATGGATCTTTTTCCCATCTATCAAAATTTGATGCCATTTTCCCAAAGAGATGCAGAGTTAAATTAAAAATAAAAATTTAGATCCAAAAAATACACCATTTCACGCAGAATTACGAAAATGAGGAAAACAACCCTAAGAATTTCGCAATGATGCCTATTACAAAATAATGATCTAGGAATGAAATAAATATTTCAAATGAACAAAGATCACATAGTTCAACAAATGAAAATCATAAATATCGAATTTAGAAAATAATAGCAGAAATGTATATTTGATATTTCCCTGGATTTTGGTATATATTAACGGAAGTTTGCGATTTGGCGTGTGGTCGCGGTTAATTTTCGAGATATCAACGTTCTAATAATTAAATGAGAGAAAATTACAGATTTAATCCCTAATTTTTAGTGTGCCTGCGGCTGTAATTAATTAGTCTCCAACCTTTCAAATTTTGACTTTTTAATCTTTACATTTTGTGACCCTATTGCATAAGTCCCTTTATAATATTAAAAAAATGACGCAATCATGACTCAATTCATAGATGTGCGGGATTATTCGAATCGAAAAATCTATTTGTACAAAAATATTTACCTAATCTACACAAGTCTACCATCTAGAATCTGCAATGAGTAAAATGAGTAATATGCTAATTCTTTCGAAAAATGGGTTGATTGAGATGTGCTGACGTAAAAACTAAACGAGTTATTTTCTTTTGTGGATTTCACAAAACCATTTTCTTTTACGGATGTCGTGGCAATCCATTTTTATATAAATTGGTTGAATTTGTTCATTTTTAAGATTTGGGACTTATTTGTCTCCGTCTAGTGCCTACCATCTACCATCTACAATCGACAATATATAAAATTAGTATCCCAACTTTGGGCCCGTTTGGTACGGATTCTCAAATTCTACATTAAATCAATTCTCATTTTCAACCACACATTCTTCAATAAAATAATATTTTCCATCACATCAATAATTTTTTCTTCTTTTTTAACCATACATTTCTCATCATATCACTATTCAAAATCAATTCTTCCCCCAAAAAATCCCTCCCAAACTAAAAAATACCGCACTACCATGTATACTATTATCCATCAACCGTGCTTGCAAATAATATTATTCTACATTATTATCAAGTAAAAAAATGTTCATAGGTGATAAACATTGGTTTTCTCATTTTTTTACCTTACAATTTTTACTTTTTATTTTTATTTTTATTTTTTGTCAACAATGTCTTTATTAAATCTTCATAATTTACATTTGTAGCATTAACTCAAGCATTAAATTATTATTCTAATGTTTATATAGAATTCCATTTACTCACATTTTCATTTGTTACAAGAAAAGAAGAAAAAACTAAAATTAGCGGACCATTGCATTAAATGTAAATGGTTTAATAGTTGTTTATTAGATGACATAATATTAATAAGAAAAAACTGAACTTTAATAATTTTGTAATGAAGAAATATCTTTGTTAATTTCTTCAAAAGAAAACAATTACTGCTATTATGAATATCATTGGTTGATTAAAGTGGATCATCATTTGATATTTATTTAGCCTGTTTGATGATCACTATTTGGCAAAAGTAAAGTTTTGAATAGTGAGTTTTTGAAAAATATGTGGTTAAAAAATAGGAAAAAAATTTGGATTTGCGTGTACAATATTTTATTGTGTGAATGTGTGGTTGAAAATGAAAATGTAGAAAAATAAGGACATGTTCTCTTTACCATTTTCAAACAGTTTTCTATTTTCGATTTTTCAAAATAGTGAAAACGCATTTTCTTTCCTATTTTTGAAAACGCGTTTTGAAAACAAGTAAAAAATTTACAAAGAAAACCCAAAACGATGGTGTTTTCAGTTATAATCAAGTCAAAAATTTCAAAACACGTTTTTGGTGTTTTAAAAAAAATTCAAAATGCGAAAAAAAAAAAAAAACATATTTTCAACAATCTCAAAATGGACACTCAAAACATAAAACTCAAAATGAATTTAAAATAAAAAACTGAAACACAAAGTGCACAACCTCTAAATTTTTGAATAATGGTTGCCAAACAAGTGTTAATTTACGGGGGTGTCTTCAAACGAGAGTTTAATGGATTTTAAAACTTCATGTAAATTGAGATGTCCTCAATTCAAATTATAATATAATTCACTAAAATTTAAGTGTCCTGAATTTAGATTTTTAGAAATTCTTAAAAACTTGGGTGTCCTCAACTTAGATTTCAATAGTTTCTTGAGAAATTTAGGGGATGTTCTCTTTGTGTTTGAGTTTTGTGTTTTGAGTGTCCATTTTGAGATTGTTGAAAATGTGTTCATTTGGGCATTTTTAAAAATTGTTTTGAAAAACTCAAAATCAAAAAATATGTTCTCTTTAAAATGCATTTTCTCTCACTATCTCCGTCTCTCTCCCTCAGTCTCTCTTCCTCCCTTCTCTCTCTATCTTCTTTTCCGACCACAAGCTTGGTCTTCTTCTCGTTTGCTCCCTTACATTGTGCCCAAATCATACGACCCATTTGCTTGCATGTGTGCTGTGTGTGGAGGTTAGGGGAAGGGGATGACTAGGAAATGGAGGTGAGGTGAAGGTGGTGGTGGATTCGAAAGTTGGAGCTGTTTCTGAATTAATTGTTGCAATTGACATATAATACATGGTTCTACGTGCCTGCTAAAGACTCGATTGGGGCCAATTTGATGATTCAACATTGTGGGGATGAGGAATTGAAGCAGACAGATCCGGAAAATGTTGGTCCATGTGGTGGGGGTGGTATTTTTAGGATGTCGATTGTGATCTTTCTGGTGGCATTTTGGCTGTGGCGAGGGATGGAGAGGGGGGGGGGGGGAGAATTCCTGGGATGCCGATTTTGGATATGGTTGTGGGGGTTTCTGGTGGAGATTTTGGCTGCTCCATTGTTTTGACAGAAGAATGAACAGTGTACAAAACTGTTTCCCCGTGTTTTTGGTGGGTTTGCTTGAAAACGGCCAAAATGATGTTTTTATTGTTTTGGTGTTTTGTGTACAAATCTTTTTTTCGTTTTCAAAAAAACATGTTTTCGAAAATAGGGAAAAGAATACATTTTCATTTTTTTGGAAAATCGACAATAGAAAAGGATCCGAAAACGCCAAAGAGAATGGCACATCTAGTGTCCTCAATGGCTACTTGATTTAGAGGGATTTCATTAATTTGATGGATTTTAATAGATTTAAAATATTTCACGCCATGAATAAAAATACCAAAATATGTAACAATTCTATATTCAACCCTCAAAATTTCACAAATTCTCACGTCATTCTTTGCACCAACTTTCTCACTTCTCCATCTCTCACTTTCTTTGTCATAAACAAGTTTTTCGCCCCTTTCTCTGGCCTATCTCTGCTATGAACAAGTTTATCTGTATATGTGTGCTAATTTATCAATTGATGATGATTTTTGGAAGTTTTAACACTTTTTTTTGTTGAATATTGGGTGTGATTAATTAGCAAGTGATTTTTTTTTTTTTTTTTTTTTTTTCAATCGGGTTGATTATATTACTTCCTATTATATAAGTCTGAATTTTTTAGTTGGTGAAGTTGAATATATATTTTTCTATATTATATTATTCAAATGTTTAACAAACAATTGAACAAGATTTGATCATTCGGTTATGTGATTTATTAACTACATACGTGTAAGAATGAGTTTAGTAAAGTGGATAATTATTAAGCGGATATTAGAGTAATAAGCTATAAGTGGGGTTTATAGTCTGTACATGGACAATCAACATTTGAAGCGGTGTTTGAGAAAGGGTTTTGATGGACTTTTAATTCTTATTAAAAGAATCGCTTGTTAAAGTTGGTGGTTAAATGCAGACATTCTTCTCTCCAATTTCAATGGACCTATGGTCGTGTTCTTCTCTTAAGTTGTCGGTGCATTTGAAGGAACATGTATCAGTCACTTAATTAGAATGTGACAGAAAGAAAAACTCATTGTTGATTTTTGGAATCCAAGCTTCAAGAAATCGGGCTCAGAAAAACATCAATCGACACCACACGATTTCAAGCTCTTCCCAAAACACTTTCCTCTACTTGGTTGCTCCAAGATTCTCTCTTCTAATTAGCCCACAAAGGATCAATAATGGGTGGATGCAAATAACCACTAAGGAAGAAACAAGAAGAAGGCAATGGCTCCATAGTCACCAAGACAAACCGATTCCCTTCTCTTTCTCTTCTCTCACTTTTGCACCACTCTTTTTCTTCAAGACAATGGATATATATACTAATAGAAATTAGGTCACACAATTTGGGCCAACTAAATAATAGGAAAATATGACTAAGCAATAAACCACATACTAAACAAAACTACCAATCCATCTCCAACTTGAGCCTTCCAAAAGTATCGATAGTATTCGAGTCAAACCAAGTCTATAGTGTCGATAAATTATCCGTCAACTGTTTTAAATCATCGCCCAGATTTATTGGGTATCAAAACCCAACAAATTTCCACATTGATTCACAATAAATCTGCAAGCAATCAAAACAAACAGTTTATACTTGCACAATCAAGGTAACCAATAAAATTGGTATCACGAACCTTACCTCGTGTTTTGAACCCGAAACACATAGCATAACTGCTCCATGTACTCAGATCTTTTCAAACATGTTCACATAGAACAACAGATTAACACCAAGTCAATCAATATGCTAATACATACGCAACAAATGCAAAAATGACCTCACAAAGAAAATCTCACCACACTTATCCTATCACATTCCGTGTTGCTCACACCTTGAGAACACATATCTCACCTCATTGCCCACCATGCTTACTAGACTAATCACTCAAAACGTGTATAACTGGTAAATATGTATAGATCCTAAGTTTTCGAGAAAATCCTCTATCATCACATCACTCCTCCAACATAAGTGGATAATGGGTCTCCACCTAACAGAAGTGATAGAAGTGTCTCTCTCGCACTCCACCTGATCAGGATCTCTTCCAGATAAAGGATTCTTACATTTGATCACCTCTCCACTCGTGATCCAAATGTCACACTCCACATCTTACGGTACAAAACCACCAATGTACCCCTAGATATATATACTCCACCTTACCAAAAAATATACAAAACACTGCTAATGCATCTCAAACCCACTATGCATGCAAACAATTACACCAAGTAATAAGATCACTCCAATTCATGCTAATGCACATATCAAACACATTAAAAATGCACATATAATCATGCAATTGGATTAGGTAATCACACACGAGCAGAAAGGATTACACACGGATGCACATGCAGTAATTAGGGTTACTCTCGTAAGGCTTACAAGGGTCATCACACGACCCCATATCCAAATTCACCTCACCTCCCATCTTACCATTCTGCTTATCTCTTCTATTGGGACGGTCTCTAATGAAGTGTCCAGACTTACAATAGTTGTAACACCATCTACCACCAGACTTGTCTCAACTCTTGTTCTTCTTTTTGCCATCCTCATCACTCGAGTTACTATTCGAATCACTACAGTCTTGAGCTCTACCCAAACTCATCTACTTAAACTTCATTCTACTTCTCATCATATGCAACTTGTCATTTCTCTTATCTTTTTTTTCATCCTTAACTTCATTTTCTTACTCTTAAGGAAATCTTGACAATCTCGAGGGTTAATGTGTCCCTACCATACTTAATCACATTTTTAACCTCTCTATATGAATCATGCATGGAATTAAGCAAAATAATAGATTTATAAATTTCAGACAGATTTTATCCACAATTAACAATAAGTTGAACAAGTTTATTAAAAATATCTAGATTGTCATCAAGATCCTTTGAAATATCCATTTTAAAGTTAAAAAATCTTTCAAACAAGTACAACTTATTAGGAGTAGATTTAAGAAAATATAAATCATCTAACTTTTGCCAAAGTTCTTTGGTAGAATTGAGTTTTCCAAATTTTCTCAAAACAATATCAAACATGTGTAAGATAATTGAAGTGTATGCAACTTCATCATATTCTTCTTTTTGTGCTTCTGCAAAATCTGCAGGAAATTTGTCATCTATGAATTTTGAAACTTTTTGTTGAACTAAAATTCCCTTCATTTGTAGCTGCGATTTTCTTGCAAAGATTTGGACACATTTTTGCTTCAGTTTCTGTCGATTTTTTCAGGTTTTGGAGCCTAATCCACCACCAATAGCTCTAATACCATATGTTGATATTTGGACTCCAAGCTTCAAGAAATCAGGATCAGAAAAACTCAAATCAACACCACACGGCTTCAAGCTCTTCCCAAACACTTTCTTCTACTTGGTTGCTCCAAGATTCTCTCTTCTAATTAACCCACAAAGGATCAATAATGGGTGGATGCAAACAGCCACACACACACACACACAAATAGAAATTAGGTCACAAAATTTAGGCCAAATGAGATGGGCCAACTAAATAATAGGTAAATAGGCCTAACCAATAAACCACGTACTAAACAAAACTACCAATCCATCTCCAACTTGGACCTTCCAAAAGTATCGATAGTATTCGAGTTGAGCAAAGTCTATGGTGTCGATAAATTATCCGTCATTTGTTATAAATTATCGCCTGAATTTATTGGGGATCAAAACCCAGCACTCATCACCTGCAGTTATATATACTGCATTATAGTGATTAAAGAAAAACTCATCAGATGTAGCATGAATTCTACCCCTTGTTAGATATATTGTATTTTGTATTAACACACACACACACCTCATAATTTATATAACGGACTATGTAGTGAGATCATAAATGGAAGAGTCGCAAGGAAAACATAAAATCAGGTATATTGCAGGGAGCGTGAAAGAAAGCTCTACATTGTTAGAACTTATGGTTGATGATACCAATCATGAATGGTGTAATAACAATAGGGTGCTAAGTAAACAAACAATTTGAAAAAAAAAATAATTCCTGCTCTAAATGAAAAACTTGGATGTCAGAAGAACTATGTTATGTACCAAAGTCGACTGAGTGTGTTTAAGCAACAATTTCACAAATACTCTGAGCTTATGCCGTACAACTTTGGTTTGGGATGGGACTCAATCACAAAAAAGTTCATCGCTAGTGAAAAAGCGTGGAATAATTACTTCAAGGTGAGTGTTCATATAATTTTTTATTGTGGATTAAATTATAATTCTTTAACAATAAAGGATGAATTATCATTTTTACTATATTTGTTCTTTGACACTCCCATCCAAAACAGAGGCACCTTCGTACCAACACCTTTCATGACTATGAAAACTTAAAAATAGCAATTGGCAATGCTATTGATACTACTATTGCTACAAGGAGAAACTTGATTATATAACAGTTCACTATCTCATGTGATGAAATGAAGAGAAAAGAAAGAAAGAAAAAGAACAATAGGAATAAAATATAGAATTGAACAACCGTACGGGCAGTATCTTTTGTTAGTTTGGGTGATGATCAGAAGCAATAATATATGGTGTTGAAGAAAACGTGCATGTTATAATAGATGACTATGTGATCGTTGAGAGTCAAGATGCATACATACAAACTCAACAAGATCAGTCAACCAATGCTTCATTATCTAATAGTTATATCTTTCCCACCTACTATGGAAACTAACAAGGAATTTCCTCCAGAAAATAATGGTCGTTGAAAGCAAGCTATAACTCAACATGAGAATTCTAGCTCATTGATACCATGACCCAAGCTAATGTTCAAGAAAAGATTTCTCTTGGCATGGATTCTATTACTAGAATTGCAACCGACATTCGAGAAATGTTTTAAGTTGTCGGAGAAAAGTGAAAGAGATAGAGAGAAAAGGGAAATGGAGGTCAAGAACAATAATATGGGATGCTATTAAAGAGACTCCTAATTTGGATAATCACACTCATTACAAAGCACCCGCTTTCATTCATAAGTTTGGAATGAAAGAAGCCTCTTTGAAAATATCACATGAAGAGCGTTGGGAATGGATAAAATATAATGTGGAATGAGTTTTTATTTGAGTAAATGTTTAATATTTTGAATTTATTAGGATAATGTGGTTTTTGAGTACTTTGTTCAAACTTTGACTGGGTTGATAACTTTGCTTAAACTTTGATTTGAGTTATTTTGTCAAATTTTAATTTCACTCCAGATAGGTTTGGTATATGCTAATAACATAGTTGATATTAAATGTTTGTAGAATTAAGATTTTTATTTTTTTTATTATGATCAGTTATGTATGTATATATTTTTGTAGTGAGAATTTCTTAATTGTAAGAAACTACGTATTTCTAGATGGAAGAAGCGATGGAAGAAAGAACATAATAAGAAACTGAAGAAGAATTCGATGAACCTATCAAGTTTGTAATGGCCCTTCAAGCAATACCCCAAATATTAAATGAGTTGATGATTATCATGTTTGGTGAATACATAGAACATCCACTTCGGCAATCAATCACTACAGTTGAATATGATTATATTCATAAGGTATTGAAAGGAGATCCTGAAATCTTCTAGCAGATACAAAGGATGTATCTAAATGTGTTTTAAAAACTTTGCAATATCATAAGAGAAAAAAGGCCACTAGGAATACATGATATATTTGTGTTGAAGAAATGCTTGCAACATTCTTACAGTTGGTCAGAACTCTCGATATTGTCTCATTCGAAAGACCTTTGGTCGAGCACATTCCACATCTAGCAGAAATTTCAACAAAATTTTAAAGGCTTTGAACACAACTGCATCTGATATGATGATCAAACATTGACCTACGGTACCAAGCAAAATAAGAGAAAGTACAAGATTGTGTCCTTATTTTAAGGTAAATTATATTATATTATTCATAAATTATATTATTACTATAATAAAATAAATTATTAAAATATTATGTCTATTTTAGGATTGTATTAGAGCTATTGTATTGATTGCGCACGCATATCGGCCATGATATCAGGAAATGACATGAACAACTATCGTAATCGTTATGGAACAATATCACAGAATGTGTTTGCGGCTTGCAATTTTGATTTGTAATTCATTTATATCCTTAGTGGATGGGAAGCTTCAACTCATGATTCTGAACTACTAAATGATGTGTTAGTAAGATGAAATGAACTTAAAGTACCAAGAGATAATCATTTTTCTCTTCGATTGGTTATAAGTTATCTTTTTCATGACATGAGGTGATTTATGTATGAATTGAATACTTAGGTAAATACTTTCTTGTGGATTGTGGATTTTCCAATCACCGTCCGTTCTTAGCTCCATTTCGAGGTCCGATATCATCTCCAGGATTTTGGTGGCCAAGGTCGTAATCCCGAAAACGCTAATGAACTTTGCTTGAGAAATGTATTCAAGAGAATATTTGGTATTTTCTAATCGTGACTCATAATTTTTAATTCAACACCTCCATTTCAATTTAAAATACAAGTAGAGATTATGTTAGCATGTGCAAGATTGCATGATTTTCTTCACAAAGAATGTCGTTCTGATGAATTTCCTATTAAATCAGATAATGAAGACTGTCTACATCATCATTCCAGTAATTAAAGATGATGAAAATATTTTTGAAACTCAAGAACAACAAAGAGAGCATGAAAATGAATGGAGAACTAATATAGCTTCAAATATGTGGGTAGATGTGAACGAAGAGTAATGGACATTGAATTATTCTTAGACAAGTTTACAATTTTTTAACTTTCAGATGACAACTTATGAGTTTGTTTTAATAAAAGATAATTTGGTTTTTTCAGTATCAGATTACTTGGCTTTTTAGTATCCAATCTTTCATCATCTTACAAATAAACTTGCTTGCACGGGAGATGGGGGTCAACAGAAGTGACATTTCGAAAGCAATTTAGATCTAATGTAGATGGACTTAGATTAACCATTAGAATTTTACATATTTCAACATAATATGCATTAAAAAGTTGCTCGTCCCAACATAATTTGGTTCACAAAGAAAAATACACTTGAAATAGTATGGTGGAATTTTAATTTAATTTTTTTTTACAGAGTTCGGTTAACAATTTGCATTAGACAATTGAAGAGGTAAAAATACAATTATAATAGAAGTCTACAAATCCATGAAAATCTACTGAAATCTACAAAATAGAAATCCATTCAAATCTTATGAAATCTGTTATATTTTATTGAATTCCATAAAATACATGAGAATTTATAAATATTAGGAAAATTTGAGTTGAGAACACCCCTTTTAATATTTTTCATCTACTTATGAGTAATTGCCATTATACAAAATGTTAATGTAGAGTCCACTCAGTTGCATTACCTCAGCTGCTACACAATTTAAATTAGCTATCAATAAGAAATGTAAAATTTTGACGATCTAAGAGAACTTATTGATATAAGGATTTCATAAGAGAAATACTAAATCACACAGTTAAGAGCTTAGCAATTTATCTACTTGATTTTCTCATATAAATAATTGAGATTTTAATCAAATTCAATTTTAGAACGGAAATTATATTTATATTTGAAATATATAGAAATATAGTTTTTTTCTTCAATTAAATAAAATGTTATTTATGTTTATGTTGACCTCGCTTCTTGGACGGATGACGTGATCAACAGTTCTTTGTTCCACTCACATCCACATAGCGTTTTCTCTTGCATACTTGGACAAATCATTAAAACACATGACCTTCTCCGATAGAAGGGAATGCGGGCGCGAGCACTCTGACTGTCAAGTCATTTATGTGAAGAAGTATTTGAGCGTGGAACATGCTAAAGACACGAACCAATCGAATTCAAAAGTGTGTAGGGAGAACAAATAATGAGATATCAGTATTAAAGTAAGTGTATAAAATTACATTACTTTTAAATAACACTAATTGTGAGCTAAAATAGTAGATGAGATGAAATGATAATCCTTGGAAGTAAGTGTATAAAATTACATTACTTTTAAATAACACTAACTGTGAGCTAAAATAGTAGATGAGATGAAATGACAATCCTTGGAAGAAGTGACGCGTGGCCTCATCGTGACATCATAGGCTCATGTATATTCAATGTTTCTGCCCATTAGTCACCTCCTATGCAGTGGCGGAGCCACGTTCAGCCCAGTGTGGGCACAGGCCAACACTGAACTTTGGGTTGATGTTTTTTTTTTTTTTTTTTTTCAAGTTAAAGGAGAAGAAATGTTTTCCATTTCTAAAATTGAAGAAGAAGAGATGGTCTTCAATTGTCCTTAATCAACTCCAATTTGATTTATTCTTAGTTATATCACCACTCGAAATGGACATAAAACTATGTAGTAATTTGTTTCTCTCATTTACCTAAAGTGAATTTTGCTAAAATGCATTGATAATAAAACATTTCCGTGGAGAATGTCGTAAATACGTTATTAGGTTAGAAATAACGTATACAAAGAATGAATTAATAACGTATTCAAAAAAAAAAAAATTCCGGGGGTAGCCCCCGTGGCCACCCACTCCTTCACCTCTAGGCCCTCCCTAGTCCGACGGGCTGGCTCCGCCCCTGCTCCTATGGCCTAGGTCTAACATGTAAGGACTAGACTTGATAAATTAACATGGTAGAGTAACTTTTGCAGAGATATCTCATCAATCAATAATGAAAGATCTCGTGCAAAAAGATCTTTTAGGAAATGTACTTCATACTCTTAGAAGTCATTTGCCTCGAGTTGGTATTGCAACACTTCGCTCATCTCATCTTGTCCATGGGGGTTCGACGAATTACATCACTTCGACTACTAAAGAGCCTCACATTGTCCGTGGAGTCCGGCCCCTACATAGAGGTTTGGCGGATTATATCACTTCGACTACTAAAGGGCATCATCTCGTTCATAGGTCCGGCCTCTATATGAGGGCTCATCTAGGTCAGTAGGATAGTGATCAGTGCATATCTGATGTTATTTGCCAGTTGCTTGCAACATAGTCCCTATTTGGAGCCTCATCGAATGAGGCGCAACAGTTTATATGTTTAGAATTTAGAAACCACAATATTATTACAAACCACATGCAATGCATATATGTTTAACTAGTTGTTAGTACCTATTTGGTTTTGCTAAAAACGAGGTATTTTATATATTTTAGTAAATGTCGATATAATATAGGGTTAAATAGTTAATAGAGCTGTGATTAAAAGTGTAATTGAAATTAATTGCTGACATTAATTAAAGGAAGTCACTATTTTCATCCACTATCATAATATATCTTTCCACTTTTAATTTTTTTTTTTCATATTACATTTTAAAACTTACGTAAATTTACTTAAATAGATAAAAGTAAAACCAAATAAAATTTATCACTCTAAATTCATCCACTAATTTTTTTTATTTTTATAAATGATTTATTTTTGGTTAAATTTTATTCATATATAGTGTTTAAAAGAGTAATATTAAAATGTAATGTTGATGACTATAGTACTTTTTAAAATTTAAAAATTATAATGAGATTGATTTAGAGTGGGATAGATATATAAAAATTGAGTAAATATATAATTAGTATTTAAATGAATTAATTTAATAAGGAAAAATATTGGAATGTAATATAAATGAATATAGTATTTTTTAAAATTTTAATAGGGATAGATTTAGAATGTGATAGATATATAAGAATTATAGATGAAACAATGGATCTCTAATTTAACAAGGAACTATCACCCAATACAATTAAATAGAAATACATTCAAATTTTACATTTCAACTTATTTCATTAAAAAAATGGTATAATTTGTGCAGAGTAAAATGAAAAATCAATAAATTACCTCTCTCTTCAAAATTAATTAATATACAAGCCAAATAAGCCTTATCACACAATCATACTCTGAAGCACGCCTATAATCCCCAATTCACATCTTCACCATCATACCAAAGATTAACAACAAAAAAACCTCAACTTCTATATTCTTCAATTTTCAAAAATATCAAAACTCCAAAATCGAACTCAAGGCACCTTCGACTTCCAAATTGGTCTTCATGATCCTCCATTTTTTCTTTTTCCCCACAATTTGGGTGAGAAAATCCATTATGCAAATGTAATGTGCCATTCATAATAATCACATTTTCAAAATAAAATCATTATGTGCGTTGTATTAGATTATATAAGATGGCAACACTGCTAATTTACAGTCACAAATATGTTGTTCCAAGATTTAAAGGTCACTTGAAATCAGGACACGAGAAGTATCTGTACATGAACGTCACATTGTAGACAGTACCCAACTTAATTCATTTTTTGTTAATTTGAGGTAGCTCCAACATCAAGCATATAATGATGCAAAAAACACGGATATTTGAGATATTAATCAACGATACAAAGATTGTGATTTGGAGGTCGAAATATAAGTTTTGATGCATTTTCATGGAGGAATACATATTGTAGAAGATGAATACAATCAATGGCGGAGCCAGAAAGTTACGTTAGGCTGGGTTGAAATTTAATTTATTTTTTAATGAACTTATACCATAAAAGATGCTACAAACCACACGGTAAAATAAAAGCTGGACCCAAAAAGGGACAAAATCATGCCTAGATAGCTGATTATGACAAAATCACTCAAAACTCACTGAACTAACCGGTTCAACCGTAAACCGATGAACTAGTCGCGGTTTGGTGGTTTTCTCGATTTTTTTTTTTTTAGTTTTAAAAAAAATATTTAATTTCGTAAATGGATAAGTTATTACAATTCAAATGCCTATAGAAAACTAATGGATGACATGCTCATTTTATATATGCACTTCTCTCAAATGGTTTCATAAACTTTCAATGTCCCAATATTGTCTTTTATAAATGCTCATCTCCAATGGTTTCATAAACTTCCAATGTGGGATAGTGGCATAACAAAAAAAATGTTAAAATACTCATCAAAATCATTTTCCAAATGCACGTCTAATTGACTAATTTGATTTTGAATCTTAACTAATTAAATTGTAACATTCACCTTGATCCTTTCATTTATTTAATTTTCAAATTTAACTTAAATCGCACTTGATTATTAATATATTAATTTTAGATATCATTTTCTATAAGTTTAAACTATTTTAATTTAACAAAGTAAACTATTTTAACATATTGATTTTTTTAATTTTTGAAGTATCGAGACTAATTGTAGGATAATAAATCTAATTAACAAAGATAGATTTACTTTAAATTATTAATATGAAATTTAAAATAAAAACTGTTTTCATAGTATTTTATTATTTTTGTATGTATTTATTGCGGTTCGATGCCGGTTCGACATCGGTTGAACATTTTGACCCTTCACTTTTTTCCAGGTCGATAACCATGTCGATTTTTAAAATATTGGTCATAATATATTTTTGAACATTCGTAACGAAGTTTTAACAAATATATTTTTAAACTATTAAAATTAAATATATAGCATATTACTTTTTTAATAATAATATCGTTTCAGAATCAAATTCATTGTGAAAAACTAAAATGAATAACATTAGTCCAGCCCAAAAAATTAATTCCCCAACCCAGAAGCAAATTCATGGTAAAAAAATAAAAAAAGAATAAAATTTTTCCATCCCAAATATTAATTTTAGCACAATTAACTTCATTTCCAACCCAAGTTTAAAAATTAAATAATACACAATTAACCAAATATTTAAACCCAATTAACCAAATATTAATAGTTTTTTTACAAAAACTTTAAATTCATTGATAATATGGAATCTTATCTTCTAGAAATATAAAAAGGAAAAAAAAAAAAAAAACATAACTTGAAAAAATGTTGCTGGGCTGGGGGTACTGTGGACCCTAGCCCACCCTTGAATACAATCACGTTATCATGTATAACAACATACTAGTTATTTTTATATTTTGTATTATTCTGATTTTCCATTCATTAGGAAGCCAAAAATGAATTTTCTCGAAATCAAAAAGCAAAAATTGAAAACACATCTTTTTGTAAAGTGAAATTGGTTTTTGATGAATTTAGGAACATCAGATTGATGTAAGCTAACCTAAACAATACAAATATAATTTAATGGAAAGGAGTTCGAACAAATTACCTATATCTATTGAATACTCGTGTTCTCGAATTGTTTTCTTCTATGAATCTGTTGAACTAAGGTTAGCAATATAGATATAACCTAGAATAAAAACTCTACCTGAAGCCATTTTAACACAGACGTGGAGCATGTTTCTTCACTGTCACCATTGTTGCTCTTGTCATATCGTATATTCTTGATTTGGATTTGCCCAGGTATTCAGTGTTTTCAATTAATTTTGTTGAGATTCAATCAACACTTTTGCTACTGAAGTGTGATGACTTTTGTACCTATAATTGGTTGAAGGACAATGGTTGGTAGTGTAATTTTTTTGAAATATTTCGTAAGTATGGCCTTTGTATAATCATTAGAAAAGTATCAACAAGTCAACTTGTAGTAGGTATGGAGTTGTTGACTATCATTGGTGCCAGAAACTTCTTGTAATGAAAATATATTTGGTAATGTAATGTACCGGCCATGAGGTTTTTGATGTTTTAAAAAAGCAGTTCAACTTTCATTCTCTTTAAATCAATAATCCTTCAGTGGTATTAGAGCCATCTTGATCTTAGAAGGGGCAGTAAAAATTGTGCGACGGGATTTGGAATGGAAGATAAACAAGCAACCAACAAGCTACCTTTCATCAATAGCCAAGTGATTTGAGAATGAGTGTGATGGCTTCAAGTGGTTTTTCTGCACCTTTACCTTCTGCCTTCACAAGAGAGAAATATGATTTCTAGGCTGCAAAAATAAAGTCATATTTGAAGGCTTATGATATGTGGAAAATCACTAAAACTGGAATCCAGCATCCAGCTCTCAGAGTAAATCCCACATTTGCTTAGTTGAAACAACACAATGAGGAGGTTGCAAAGAAGTTCAAAGCTCTTTCTTGCATTCAATCTGTCATCTCTGATGCAATCTTCACAAAAATTATGACTTGTAAAACTGCAAAGAAAGCCTTGGATAGATTAAAAGAGGAGTTTCAAGGCAATGAAAGGACGAGGCAAATGCAGGTGTTGAATCTTAGAGGAGAGTTTGAGACTTTAAAGATTAAGGATTCAGAAACTGTAAAGGATTTCTCTGATAGGTTGATGAAGGTGGTAAATCAAATAAGATTGTTGGGGAATGATCTGCCTAACAAAATGGTAGTGGAAAAGGTTTTAATAAGCCTACCTGAGAAGTTTGAAGCAAATATTTTATCACTTGAAGACTCAATAGACCCGTCTTCAATAACATTGTCAGAGCTGATAAATGCACTTCAAGTCACTGAGCAAATGAGGTTTAATAGGTAGGAAGAGCAAACTAAAGGTGCCTTGTTTGTTAAAGGAAAATATAAAGCATAAACAAGGTTTGGAATGAAGAAACAACAGTTTGAGAAAAGGTAGAATGCAACAAAAATGGAAGTAAGGGTGTAAAGTATGCTCTATGTCCTCACTGCAAAAAGAATGGACATTCTCCTAAATGGTGTTAGTATAGGCCTGGAGTTCAATGAAGGGCTTGTAAACAATTTGGACTTATTGAGAAAATTTGCAAAAATTAGAAAGAGAAGCAAACTTAGTAGTGGGCACATATTGCAGAAAATCAGCAAGACCAGCATGAAGAACATCTGTTTACTGTTATTAAGGTCAACAGCAGTGTTGGAACTTGGCTGCTAGATAGTGGTTGTACTCACCACATGATTGCAAATTCCAGTATTTTTGTTGAACTGAACAAAGCATACAGATCCAAAGTCAGGGTAGGCAATGGAGATTGTGTGGAGGTTTGGTGTGATAGTTGTGCTGACTCCAACAAGTATCAAACATGTATCCAATGTTCTTTATATGCCTAAAATATATTAGAATTTGGTTAGTGTAGGCCAATTGCTTGAGAAAAATCACATCCTAATATTAAAAAATAGAGCCTGCACTATACTCGATGCAAATGTCTATGAGTTAATAACTGTCGAAATGGAGCATAGAAGTTTTCCTATAGACTAGAAAAACATCACCACATATGCACTCTTCTATGAAGTAGTTGAGTCCTCTCTGTGGTATAGACGTTTTGGTCATGCCAACTATACTTCACTTAATCACTTGCATCAATTTAATCTTGTTAAAAACATGCTTGAGATTAATGATGATTCTTGTGTATGCGATGCATGCCAATTTGGAAAGCAAACAAGATTGCCATTTCCAAAAGACCAGTCAAGAAGGGCCTCAAATAAGCTTGAGCTGGCCCATTCAGATATGTATGGTCCAATGAGAACAACCACTTTGAATGGCAACATATACTTTATCCTTTTCATATATGATATGACAAGAATGTGTTGGGTTTATCTCTTGAAAACAGAATCTGAGGTTGCAGCCGTGTTTCAAAAATTCAAGAACCTTGTGGAGAATGAAAGTGGTCGTAGAATTAAGACAATCAAAATAGATAATAGGACTGAGTATAGCTGTGACCAGTTTGACAAATCCTGTGATTCTAAGGGAATCAAGCACCAATTGATTGTACTTTATTCTTCTCAGCAAAATGGAGTGTATGAGAGAAAGAATAGGACAGTGATGGAGATGGCCAGGCGTTTGATGTTTGAAAAGAAGATTCCAAAGGAGTTTTAGGTTGATTCCACAAAGCAAAGATACAAGCACTAGTGAATGTGAAGTAGAACTTGATGATAGTTCAAACTCAGAGAATGCTAGGACAAGGATGAGGTCACTGGTAGATGTGTATGCTAGCTGCTATTTAGCTATGTTAGAACCTTCTAACTTTGTTGAAGTAGAAAATTCACAAGGCTAGATGGCTGCAATGAATGAAGAGATAACCATGATTGAAAAAAATGAAACATGGGAGCTAGTTAATAGACCATTGAATAAACAAGTGATTGGTGTCAAATGGATGTATAGAACCAAGTTAAATCATGGTGATTCAATCAACAAGCTCAAAGCCAGATTGGTTGTTAAGGGCTATACACAACAGTGTGGTGTTGATTTAACAGACACATTTGCTTCTGTGGCTAGATATGAAACCATAAGGTTGTTGATTGATATAACAACTCAAAGATGATGGAAAACTTATCAATTAGACGTCATGTCAGTTTTCTTAAATGGACACTTGAATGAGGAGATCTTCATTGAACAACCTGAAGGCTTTCTGGTAGGAAAAAATGAAGACAATGTGAATGAACAGACTTTGTATTTGAAACAAGTGGAAGAAGAAATGGTCATCATTTCACTATATGTTGATGATCTTTTGATCATAGGCAGTAGCTTTGTATTAATTGGAAGAGTGATAGAAGAATTGAAGAAGGCTTTCGAAATGACTGATTTGGGAGAAATGCAATACTTTCCTTTAGATGGAAATTCATTAAACTCGATAATGGATTTTTGTCTGCCAAAGGAAGTGTTAAGGAAGTTCAATATGGAGAACTGCAAACCAGATAGCACACCTATAATTCAAAATTGATGAACGTAAATGATACCAAAAAGATTAATACAAAAGTTTATAGGAGTTTGGTTGGTTGTCTGTTGTATTTGACTGCAACAAGGTCGGATGTTACATTTGCTGCAAACATCCTCTCAAGGTTCAGACAAAAGCCAAGTGAATTATATTTTCAAGCGGCAAAAGGAGTTCTGAGATACATTAAAGGGATTGAAGAGTTGGGAATCTAGTTTAGGAAGTCTGAAACATGGAAGTTAATCGATTGTACTGACAGTGATTGGGCTGGATCTCCTGAAGATATGAAGATCACTTCTGTTTTTTTTTTTTTTATGTTGGATCAAGTATCATTTGTTGGAACTCAATGAAGTAGAAAATAGTGGCTTAATCAACAGCAGAAGCTGAATACATTGCAACATTAGAGCCACTAATCAAGCAATTTGGTTGAGGAAGGTGTTAGAAGATCTAAAACACAAGCAGAATGATACAACAATCATCCATTGTGATAACCAATCTGCCGTTGCAATGGTGAAGAATCCAGTGTTCCATGGAAGAACCAAACATGTCAAGATCAAATATCATTCAATTAGAGAAGCCCAGGAAGGAAAAGAAGTGGAGCTTGTGCATTGCAAATCTAAGGATCAATATGCAGACATTCTAACCAAATCATTAGCTAAATCAATGTTTGAAACACTAAGAAGCTACCTTGGTGTTTTCAGCAAAAGTACCAAGGAGGAGTGTTGAGAATCGAGTGATACTTTCGCTGCTGAAGTGTGATGGTTTTTGTACCTATAATTAGTTGAATTAAGGACAATGGTTGGTAGTGTAAAAGATGTCAACAAGTCAACTTGTAATAGGTATGGAGTTGTTGACTATCATTGGTGGTAGAAACTTCTTGTAATGAAAATATATTTGGTAATGTAATGTAGCAGCCATGAAGTTTTTTATGTTTTAAAAATGTAGTTCAACTTTCACTCTCTTTGAATCAATAATCCTTTAAATTCCATCTGTTTCAATTGTGCCATGGCAGTTTTGGTTATGGTTGAAAAAAAGAGAAAATCTTGTTTACAATATTTTTGGTTTTATTTTTGAGTGATTACGTAATTTGAGTTTAAATTTTAGTTAAATAGTATAAAATGAAATTTTATATATGTAAGGTAGTTCTGGTTTTTTTCCCAAATTTAATTTATCAATTTATTTTAGCTATAGCAAACATGGGCTACGAGTTGTAGGTGCTAGAGGTAACAAAGAGTCTCAAACTTTAGACGGTTGACAATTTAACTTGATGTCATTCTAATTGGGTGGAGACAAGGGATTTTATACTTTTGTTGTAATTTTAATTGGACATACAAATGGTGACAAAGTGAGCCAAATTGTAAACTTGGTGGTGTCAAAGTGCAACAATAGTAGTAGGGTTTCCACCGGTGGAAATCACATTGCACTCGACTTTTAAAGAATACAATTCTAAAATCAGGTGATAAGTTTCATTATTCATTAATCAAGTATTTAATATTAATAATAATATTATGAGTTTGTTTGAGCCACATTTTTTCAAAAAATTATTTTTTTTAAAATTCATTTCCAACCATACATTTTTCAATAAAATAATTTTACACGTAAATCGAAAGTTTTTCCTTCTTTTTTAATCACTCATCTTTCCAAAATAAATATTCTAAATTGTATTTTTTTTTTCTCAAAATGGGGCTCAAACAAGGGCTATAAATTAATTTATACACACAATATCTCTACCCTAATCATTCAAGTCCGAATAATTTTCTGAGCCATCTTCATCTACCTTCTATATTCCTATATCGTCTTTATCTACCCTCCCTTCACAAATGGACTTGCCATCACTGCTGCTGGAGAGCAACATCACCGAAGACCCTCTCGCTCTACCATCTTCGCTGTGAGCACCACGCCAACAAATAAGTTGACCATTAATTGTATAATTATGACCTTGGGACCTAGAAAATCTATAATTTGTGACTAAGAAATAACTTGTGACTATCTAATTTGATAATTTGTGACCATTAAATAAGTCGTGACAAATAAAATTTGTGACCTATAAATTAATTGATATGTGATCAAGAAAAAATTTGTAATCAATTAATTTGATAATATGTGACCAATATATAAATTATAACATATAAGTGCGTCGATGTGACCATTAGTTGTATAATTATGACCTTAATATATTTAATTAATAAAATATTTTTAATTATTTATTATTACTTGAGTTTTGGAATTGTAAACTTATTATCTAAAAAATGAATTGACCTATTTGTAATACTTTATATATGAGTTTTCCCCTTCGTACTATGACTTGTAGGCTCATGATAACCACTCCATATGTACAAAAAAACCTATATAACATTAAAGTTATTTTCACAAATGCACTAAAAAAAATTATTTACAAAAATACAATTCAACCTTTTATTTCACATAAAAGTTGTGTACATTTGTAACACGTGTTAGTATTCTATATAACACATGTAATTCTCCGTGTCGCGCCACTGTCGGAAACCAACATCATGAACACTTTCATCCCTAATCACCCGACTCAAACTCTATCTCACCAACATACCATTGGAAACTTCATCTCGCCACTAACCAACCACCATCATTTTCACCCCGAGATCATCATAACATTCAGCCCTTGTTTGACAATCATTTTAATGAATTTTTTTTGTTGAGAAAATGGGATTTGGAATTTTTGGAGAATGTGGTTAAAAAGTAGGAAAGATTTTAAGTTTACGTGCAACATATTTTATTGTGTAAATATATGGTTAAAATAAGTACGAGAAAAAAAAAAGAATTTTCTTTTAATAGTTGTAAACAGGGTATCAATCACCAAATCTGCACCACCAACTAGTCATGCCAACCCTCCCCCCCCCCCCCCCCCCAAAGCAAATTGGGATTCAAAAGCCATACAACCAAGCTTTGCCATGGCCCAAGGCTAGTGAGGTAATGGCCTAGAGCCTCAAGATTTGAGGAGCCTAAAATAATTAAAAGCCTAACAAAAAATTTTCTTTATGCTTTTGAGTTGGATCATCCATTCCTTTAAAAAGCCATGACAAACCTATAAGGGAAAAAAAATCATAAAGCATGTATTAAGTATGCACCAAATCAATTTTCAGACATTAAGTTTAAAAATGCAAAAATTAGATTTCTATTTTAATTTTAAGTAATAATATATATTATCAAATTAAATTAATCTACCCACAACTACCTCACCAAACAACTGCCTCGCCCAACCTACCAGGATCCACTTGTTGTCGGCATCCACCCAGTCGACATCCATCCCGTCAGTGGCTTCTTTAGCAACAACTCATTGTTGATTATCCACAAATGAACATCGCAACGTCTAATCATCTTCTTCATTCACGACATCACTTATATAATTTAAAATTGAAAATTGAAAAAATAGCTCCTTATATAATTCATATAGTACTTAACGTGACTTGAATTCTTACCATCAAAATTTGGTTAATTAAAATTGTGACAATTTCTGATAATTGGGGTTGGAGAAATCAATGGCTTGTGATCATATCTCTTGAATTTGTGACATGTGACCTGATGTGATCCAAGAAAGAGAATAAACTTACAAAGATCTGGCTCAACTTGAAGATAAATCAAAGACAAGATCAAGAGTTACGGAGGATCAAGGAGGCCATGGAATGAGTTGTCCAAGATGTGGAGGCCAAGAGCTCGAGTGCAACAAGAAAAATAACAACTTACATGTTGGACATAAAGGCGTAATCAAGTTGGGTGCGTTGGATTCAAGATTTGGAATTCTTCTTGTGGCGTTCAAATCAATCGGGTGAGATTCTCAAATAGTTAATCAAAAGGATCAACATATCGTTTGCGTATTGTTGGTTATTTTGGTTAGTTATTTTCGAATCAAGTCAAAAACTATGATTACTTGGCTTTCCTGGGTTCGATTTCAATCTAATCGTGGATTTCGTAGTTCTACATTACGTAGGTTCACATCAATTGGTATCAGAGTTTAGACTCTAAAATCAAGGTTATATCCTGATCTTTTTTCCGTTTAAGTCTTTATTTCATTTTTTTTGCGTTCTTCTATTTAAGTATCTTGATCCGTAATTTTTCAAAAATTCAAAAGTTATTTTTCTGCTAATTTTGTGCCCAAATCAACTTATGTTTTCTTTGCTAGTGTTATAGTTGAATTTTGGGTAAAAAAATTCGAAAACAAAAATCTGAAAATCCCAAAAATTTAGAAAATTATGTGAACAGTGAGCTAAAAAAGTATATTTGTTATTATTTATCTCAAAATTTGCTGGCCAATTATGTTATCTATTGTGTCAAATTCAAGAACTACTTTCTTGAATTCAAATTATATTCCAATCATCATGTCAATTCCTTGTCTTTCTTGAGTCTTCAAATTTTCCAAAATCTCACTCAAAATTTCGGTTTGAATTCTAGGAGAATAATTTCTAATTGAGTTCAAAATTTACCTTTAAGCACTTGAACGAGAGCATTGAGTGAAAAAGGCAGAGTGATGAGATCAATAGAGGGAAAAATTCGAATTGAGTGATACACGAGCACACATTTGTGAGGGAGAAATAAATTTTTGTTTTAGGATGTCTGACAAGAACAGATCAGCACCAAGCCGAGACAACAATCAAACCAACATGTTGAATGAGATGATACGTAAGTTTGAACGGTTATTTGTAGATGTGCTAGATAGATTGGATAGACAAGACACGAAGCTTGCCAACTTGTGTAGGGGAGTTTCAAATATATGGAGACAAGGTAGGCGGGAGCGTGAGATGGAGGTGCGTGAAGAATATGATTATGAGAGTGATGTGGATAAGGAGGCAATTATCAAAGCTAAAATGAGTAGGGTGAGAAATAGAGGAGTTAGGCTTGAATGAAAGGATAGAAACATGGTTGGAGATTAGATAGATATGACTATGGACAGCATAAAAATGTCCATTCCACCATTCAAAGGAAGAAGTGATCCGGAGACTTACTTGGAGCAGAAGAAAAAGGTTGAATTGATCTTTGACTGCGACAACTATTAGGAGGAGAAGAAGGTGAAGATAGAGGTCCTCGAATTCACCAACTATGCAATCATTTGGTGGGATCAAGCAGTGACGATGAGGAGGAGAAATAGGGAACGACCGATCAATACATGGGAGGACTTGAAAGATGTCATGCGAAAGATATTTGTACATAATCACTACTACTGAGAGCTCATCAAAACCTACAAAGCCTATACCAAGGATCGAAGAGTATGGAGGACTATTACAAGGAGATGGAATTGTTGATGACGAGGGCGGATATGGAGGAGGACCGGGAGGCCACCATGGCCAGGTTTTTGAATGGACTGAATCAGGATATAACTAATGTAGTGGAGCTGCAACATTATATGGAATTAGAAGACATGCTACACATGGCTATGAAGATGGAGAGGCAATTGAAGAAGAAGGGGACATCAAGGTACTCATCAGGTGCTTCGGGTTTTAAGAAGAAAAAGGGTTTTAACTCATCCTTGAAACCGAAGTGGGACATCAATAAATGAGATGGAGCTGTTTCTAAGGAAAAAAATAGAATTGTTGAAGGAAAATGAAGAAAATGATAGCAAGAAAATGGAATCCCAACTATCAAGAAATTGAAACATTAAATGCTTTAGGTGTTTGGGGTCGGGACACATCGCTTCTCAATATCCAAACAAAAGAACAATAATTTTACGGGATAATGGAGAGGTGGTGAGTACGAGTGAGATTGATTATGAAGGCATGTCAGAATTGGAGGAGGCTAGCGATGGAAGCAGAGTGGAATATGTTTTTGGCGAGTTATTGGTCACGAGGCGAGCTCTTAACACTCATATCAAAGCATATGACTTGGAGAAGTAAAGAGAAACCATTTTTCATACACTGTGCCACATCAATAATAAGGTATATAGCATGATCATTGACGGTGGGAGTTGTACAAATGTAGCTAGTACTAATCTGGTGGAAGAATTGAGATTAATCATGCTTAAACACCCTAGACCCTATAGGTTACAGTGGTTGAATAAATGTAGAAAACTTAAGGTGAATAGAAGGGTGTTGATAAATTTTTAAATTGGTAGTTATCAAAATGAAGTATTGTGTGACGTAGTACCTATACATCCGGGTCATATTTTATTGGGGAGACCATGTCAATACGATAGGAAAGTGATACATGATGGTATAAAAACAGGTACAACTTTGTCAAGGGTGGAAAGTCTATTACACTTGCACCATTAACACCGACATAAGTGGATGAAGACCAACTCAAACTGAAAAGTGATAAAGAGAAAAGAGTGAGAAAAAAAGAGTATGAAAAAAAGAGCGTGAGATTGAACTTTCACAACAAGAGAGCAAGAGAAAAAATAGTGAAGTGGCTAAGAGTAAGGAAAAAAGAGTAGAGTCACAAGAGAGTGAAGAGAAAATAGAGAGGTGGCTAAAAAAATAGTAGAGCCACAAGAGAGAAAAGAAATAGAGAGTTAAAAAGATAATAGAGTGGTGGCAAAAAGAAAAGTGGAGCCACGAGACGGAAAAGAAAAAGAGTCTTCAGAGATAAAAGAAAAGTTAGAAGTGAACTTACACGAAAAAAAAGAGTGAAATTGAGAGGGCTTTAGTGAGAACTAACAAATCTTTCCATAGTTTGGCTATTTATGTCTTGTAGGATTTCGATGATTTGGTCCATGAGAACAAGGTTATTGGGATACAAGCCAATCCTGGCATTGAGAATCAACTTGTGGTTGAAACTAACCAACCCCACCATAGTTTGGTTATTTCTTTATTATAGGAGGTTGAATATGTGTTCCCTAAGGAAACAAATGAGCTTCAAGGGCAATGAAAGGAGTTCATATGCAGGGTGTTGAATGTCAAAGTGGATAGGAAGGGAAACATGAGTCCATGTGCAATGTCATTGTAACTAGTACCTAGGAAGGATGAGACATGAAAGATGCGCGATAACTCACCAACGGTAAGGTATATCATTCCATACATAGGTTAGATGATGGTCTAACATGTAGGAATAATTTTTCACTTGGAGCATGTAATTTTAACCTCACAACTACACCTAAATTAGATGATATACTTGATGATTTGCATGGGACATATGTTTTTTGTAAACTAGATTATAAGAAAACTGTGAAATTTATAAGTGGTTAGTTAGGTCGTTGAACTCACTAGTCAATCTAATATTTTCATGGGATTACATAATCGTTTATTGCAAGCATTCATAGGAAAAGTTTTACTAGTTTATGATAATCTAGTATATTGCAAGGGTCTTTATATGCTTGTTCAATTAAGAGGTCACATGTTACGTGATGATACCATAGTATGTGGTAAGGATTTAGATGCACATGATAAATATTTGAGATCTATTGATCTTAATCTACATAACTACTTGTAGAAAATTGGATGGGGTGTGTTAGGAACTAATTTGATAGCGTCTACTACTTCTTACACGTTTTGATATGGTTTATGGTTTTAATCATCTAATTTTGTCGGGTTTAATCGCTTTAACTATTGATGTAAGTGGTAGCTTAGATGGAAAACATGAGATTGTTCTGAAATGTCTCAAACTTGCGAAATGGCACATTCGAGGCCTGTACGATTTGATCTAGGTGATGGTGATTGGTTGTACATACGAAAGAGACGGATACGAACTCAAATGAGGTCCAAACTACACCCTAGAGGAGATGGACCATTCTATGTTATTGTAAGAACAATGGCTACAACTAGGACTTTTAGTGTAAGTATATTATAATTCCTATCATCGAGGTTTCTAGTGTTGCTTCGTTTGATGTAGGCACGAATTCAAGGTCGAATCCTTTCGAAAAGAGAGGGGATGATGTGATCCAAGAAAGGCAACAAACTTACAAAGATTCGACTCAACTTGAAGAGAAACCAAAAACAAGATCAAGAATTACAAAGGTCAAGGAGGCCATGGAATGAGTTTTCCAAGACGCGGAGGCGAAGAGCTTGAGTGTAACAAGCCAAATAACAACATACATGTTGGACATGAAGGCGAAATCAAGTTGGGTGCATTGGATTTAAGATTTGGAAGATATACGAAAACAATGAGCAGCGTGGATGAAGATGTGCATAACTTTTAGCTCGGGTGTTGAATTTCCATCCATGAGTACAATTCGAAAATGGCATGAAATTCTGTACAAGGAAAAAGAGGATTCAAAATTAAAGCTATGAGACCACATAGCTTAAAAGGGTTGCGGCCGTATACCGTATTACCGAACTAAACTCTAGACTTAACGTTTGTTCTATGCGACTGCGTGTGTTCATACTATGTGACCGCATAGACCAATCTAGACATGAATTTTTTCAAATTTAACATAATATTCTATTATGTTAAAATTATATTCTTGGTATCTTTTGTAATATTTTAGACTTTATTTCCGTTTAGACTAGGTTTACATGGGTTCCACATAAATAGGACCTATTATTTCATTGTTAAAACACAACATTATTATTGAGATTATTGAGACACAATCTTCTTTCGAACTCTTGTTCTTCGTTGGACAAATCATGAACTTATTAAGATTCTTCTTGTGGTGTTCAAATTAATTGTATGAGATTCTCAAATAGTCAATCAAAAGGTCAACATTTCGTTTGCATATTGTTGGTTATTTTGATTCGTTATTTTCGAATCAAATCCAAAACTTTGATTAATTGGCTTTCTTGTGTTCGATTTCAATCTAATCATGGGTTTTGTTGTTCTACGCTACGTGGGTTCACATAATGACCTATGCACTTTGACCGTGACATGATCCCATGGACACATTCGCATTATCATTCATTTACTGATATTTTGGTACCTATGGACCACAAGGAATGATGCGAAGCATAGAGGAATTCGGATTGTTGTCAAACGTATGATTTGGAGGGTTTATCACATGATCTCTTTTTTTCATATGGGAAGACTGCTTCGAGTGATGTATTGGCAAGGTAATTTGACATTTGCCCTATATTTGGTATTTTTATGGATCACCCTTCCCCATCCCTCATATTCTAGTTTGGTGGCGTACTCCATCGGTCGGATCTATCAAGATCAATATCGATGGATGCGTCAAAGATGGTTTTGCAAGTGGGGGAGAGCATTCTCAACTTCGTATGGACCTGTATTAAGGCATTCTCAACTTCGTATGGACCTTGCTTGATATTAGAGGCAAAGCTTTTGGCTAATCTTGATGGGATTTTACTAGCTCGTTGACTTAGGTTTTCAGCAATTAGGGTAGAATCTGATTCTACAGTAGCTATTCACTGCATCATTAGTTGAGGAGGAGGACCATGGGCTATTCAGGGTATACTCAGACGTATCACAGATATCATATCTTTCAACAAAAATACGATTTCTCAGATTTACATAAAAGGAAATCAGGTTGCTGATGATTTTGCTGCGGAGGGTTGAGATCATCGACGATACCAAATATATGGACCACATGACCTACCACAACATATTAAGGCCCTAGTACAAATTAGCAGACATGGATTACCCAATGTCAAAGTTTAATTTTGATTTTGTTTCAAATTCTTATTTATGCCTAAATTTGCTTTTGTTCTTATTGTAAAAGAAATAGTACTTTCTCGTTTACTGCTTTAATTTTCGTCATTTATTTTCATTGCAAGGGAAGTAGTACCTCCTCATTTATTTCTTTCATTATTTTCATGTAACCACGGTATTCCTCCGCCACAAGTGAGGGCAAATTAATAAAATCTCGGAGGTCCCGCCATCCTTTAACTGAAAAAAAAATCTCTTGGGTCTATGACGTGTGACCTGAGACAATGGTCTGTGACCAAGTCTCTTGAATCCGTGACCTGTGATCTATGAACTTGACATGTAACCTAGGCCTAATTCAATAGTGCGTGAAAAAATCTCTTAGGTCTGTGACCGAATTCTTGAATCCGTGATTTGTGATTTATGCACTTTGACATGTGCCCCTTTTATATGTGATCGTGACCATGACCCGATCCAATGAGAGGTGATCAAATTTCTTGAATCTGTGATCTGTGACCTGATCAAATAACATGTGACCAAATCTTTGAATCGTGACATGTGACCTATGCACTTTGATATATGACTTGTGCATTTGATAGGTCACGTATTCAAGAGATTTGATTATAGAAGCTCAATCGGCTCTAACCTACACAACACCACCACCAATAATCACAACCTTCATCTGCATCTCCACACAACCACACCACAATCACCACCTCGACAATAGAAAAATTCCAAACCCGTCGTTGCACTAATTGAACGTATTTGATTAAAAAAATTCTACTCAAAGAAAGACGAAAATACTCTCTTAAAATCGGCCAGCGACAATTCTTTATAAGCTAAATAAAAGGAAAAAAATATGGAATTGGAGAGCGTTGGGAGTCTAGCAATGCACATAATACACTCAAAATTGGGTCAATCAGATGATGCTTCAATGAGTTGCGTCGGAAAGAGATTTCACATTTGGGCCTTTAACGATTCGCTTTGGGCCAAATTTTGTTCCTTTGATCTTGTGAAACTCCTCTATGAAAACGCCGTGAAATCGTCACATCTATGAAAACCCCAGAGAGAGTCATTGTGGTGTCTCTGGTGCCGTCCATGTCTCTGACATTATCCATTTGTGCGGTAGGTGAAGATGGAAAGAGTGAGATGAGAGATGGAGAGAGGAAAATGATTTTTAGGGTTCGGAATTAATACCTTATTTTTGCTTAGTTAAACTTAATATCTGATTTTAGAAATGTCGTCTTTAAAATACCTGTTGTGGTATAATTTCCACTTTCCACAACCTATAATGGTACTAAAAGGCCCAAACCACTTGAGCCCTTACATCATGACTTAACCGAATGGGAAAAAATCACATATAACCAACAAATATAAAATAATATCATAGTATTACTACATGATAGGGGTAAGAGGTCCGATTTTATTGATTGTTGACAAATTTTCTAACCAAACCGTTTAAACCGATTTGAGAAAAATTCAAACCTAAGCCAAATCATTTTGAACGGTTTGAAAAAAAAAACTCAAACCTAAACCTAACGGTTTGGTCCGGTTTTAAACCGTCGGTTTCGCCGTATATTTTTTTCTGTCTACTTTTATTACATTAATTCATTGAATTCAATATATATATATATATCTTATTAGCAATAAATCTATAACAAACTAAATATATCTCTACAAATTAAATACCAACTAAATCAAAGTGAAATCACAATAAACTAAAATATAGTTTTTTGTTTGCCATTTTAGGCTAAGACGTTACTATAACGTTACAATACAAGTCTACTAAAATAAATATAAAACCCAAAAAACATAATGATATTCAACAAGATCTCGTGATCATCATATCGGAAAAACAAAATTACTGATTAGACATAGAGAATAACCGACTATAATAATAAATCAATTGTTTATAATATCTAAACATAACAATTACACAAGCTTACCGTTGTATATTGTTACGAATTTAGTTTCTCACATATATTCAAACATCAATTGTTGTCATGCATGATTCATAGTCTCCATTGCCAAACAAATGCATTCTTTATATCATCGTAGTATTGGATACTAGATAGATAAGATAATCTTTAAAAATATGGTAATAGAAAATATAAACCACCTGCCACAACTTTCATTAATCATCAAATGCTTCCACTTTATCTAAATATTGGCGTATCACTATAGATTCATTCTTCATTTGCAACCAATTCTTTCCGCATATACAAGTCTCAATCATCATTGCACCTAATAAACTTTTAAAGGAATCAGTATCTGACCTCCAGTTGAGAATGCAAACTCAGAAACAACTGTAGAAATTTGAATTTTAAAGAGAAAAATGGTTTTTTATAGATTATGTTAGCTTTCAGATTATTAGATATAAATTAGGATTATTTGGTAATAATAATATATACATAATAGAAAATTATAAATTGACAAAAATACACACAAATGACAAAACTATTGAATTTTACATATATGGATAAATTTTAAAAAAAATCATTATTTTTATTTTTTTATTTTTATATATTTTTTAAGCCAGTCCGGTTAGAGGTGGCAATTGAGCCGAGCGGCGTTTTTAAGCCAGTCCGGTTAGAGGTGGCAATTGAGCCGAGCGGCTCGTACTGTTCACGCCCACGAGCCGTTCGGGCTCGTAAAAAAACGAGCCCGAGCACGAGCCGAGCTCGCCCAAACGGGTGACGAGCCGGCTCGTGGGTTAATAAAAAAAAAAAATTTAACGAGTCACGAGCCGCTCAGCTCGTGGCTCGTCAACGAATTAATAGAAAAAAAAAAAAAAAAAATTGATAAATTCAGTTATTGACCAGAACGGTCACTGAATTTATTCAGTGACCGTTTTGGTCCTCGAATTTATTTATTTATTTTTTTCTATAAATACCCACCTAAATCAAACTTTTTTTCCACCAATATCAATCTATATTCTCTCACTCTCTACCCTATACAATTTACATTCTCAAATCTCCATTTATTTATCAACAATATCATTCATTCATTCTATAATCATCTTCTACATTTCTATATTCAATTTCTATTATTCTTAACAAATGGATTCACGATCATTTGTTGAAAACTTGTTCGGTATGGAGAACGAATTACAAACACCTGCCCAAAATCAATTTGGGAATGAATTCTCCGGTCTCAATGAATTACCAATTCCAGAAAATATTGAAGATTACGACGTTCATGAAGGTAGTCGTCCAATTGATTTGGATGACGTTGATATTGATCCTAGTGTTCCAATTGATTTGGAACAAGATGAAGAGCCTATGTCAAATATTCTCGATGCAAGAGGGAAAAGAAAGGGGAAGAACAAGGCAAAATGTTGGAACCATTTTAAATTGGTTCAAACCGGTCGTTTGGTCGATGGAATCCCCGAAACCAAAGCAGTATGTAAATACTGCCAACAACGACTGGCATGGCAAAGAGGCATTGGAACTACCCACCTCAATCGTCACTACAAAGCATGTGTGACCAAACATGGGTTTCTTCCAGCTGGTCAAACTCAACTACAGTTTGGTTCTCCAGGCGCCAGTGGTACTATGCCACTTTCTACATGGATGTATTCAGAGGAGGAAGCTCGAACGGGAATGGTGAAGTTTGTTGCCGCGTCTGAGTTGCCACTAGCAATAGCGGACAACCAACATTTCGTGAACTACGTCAAAACATATCTTCAGCCGAGGTACGTTGGGGTAAGTCGAAATACTCTCCGTGCTGATACAATTAAATATTTTCTTCATGCAAAACAACTATTGATAAATGATTTAGAGAAATATGGGGGTGTGATATCTTTAACTTCTGATATGTGGGAAGGGATTAATAAGAGGTTACATTGCTGCAAATGCACACTATATAGACCCACTTTGGGTTATGCATAAAAAAAATTATTGCTTTTAAAATTGTTGAGTACCCACACAACGCCCAAACTATATTTAATGCTATCATAAATATAGTTAAAGAGTATAAATGCGAGAGCAAAATTCGTTCTTTTACTTTCGACAATGCTACTGTAAATAAAGTTGTTATCGATAAATTGCATAGAGTACTTCAACCCGATTTTGGTGGTTATTTATTTCATATTCGATGTGTATGTCATATTTTTAATTTAGTAGTACAAGACGGTTTAAAACATGTTAAGGATGAAATTGACCGAATTAGGAGTGCACTTATATATATCACGATTACACCTAGTCGAAAACAAGCATTTGAAGAATTTTGTTCAGAAAATGGAATGACAAATACAAAAACATTTATTACTGACGTAGGCCATAGATGGAATTCCACTTACTTATTATTAAAATCATGTGAAGGTTTCGAACATTTAATTACTGAATTTTATAACAATAAGCATGTTAGAGATGAAGACGAAACTATTTTGAATGAAATCGATTGGAATATAGTTCTTAAAATAAAACATTTTTTGTCCACATTTTATGATTCTACAAATATATTGTCTGGCGTTTATTATCCTACAAGTTGTATGGTTCTTGAACGTCTTTATGCAATTGCTAAGACTTTTCGTCGATTTCAAAATGACCCCGATTTTCATGCAGTTATATATTCCATGAAATTAAAATTCAGAAAATATTGGGAAGAATTACTTATGTTATTTCCTTTAGCATGCGTCATGAACCCCCGATTTAATTTATCGGGTACTAAATTTATAATTGATAAAATTTCAAATTCTTTAACTTTTAGTACACCTATTACTTATAGGAATTTGGAAAAAATGTACGAATTATATGCTTCATGAATGGGTACACATATTACTCGTGTACCTACATCTACTCCTCCCACTAATCCAACGGATGACGACGATGTAATTTTAGATTTATTCGAAAGCATGAACTCATATAGATTTAATTCATTTGCATATGCATGTGGTTCATCTGGTGGTAGTAGTAGTTTGTCATCTACTGCATGTACTCAAACTTCGAGTAATAGTCCAAATGCGTTGCCATCTGAACTAATCGATTACTTTCGTCATACTTTGCCTACTAACAAAGAAGTTAAGAAAAATTCAGAAGAGGTAATTAAATTTTGGCGAGATAATGAACGTCGATGGTCAGTAATTTCTGCAATGGCAAAAGATCTACTAACACCTCCTGTTAGCACTGTAGCTTCGGAGTCTGCTTTTAGTGCAGGGAAGAGGGTTCTGTCTGAGGTCAGGAGTCGACTCAAAAAAGATATTTTGGAAGTTTTAATGTGCATGAAAGATTGGGAAGATGCTAGTTATCGAATTCAAGATAAATATGCCGAAATTGCCTGTAACCAAGTAAGTGATATTTAATTTCACCATAATCATCACAAAATTTAATTTTCATACATTTATAATATTTTTAAAAAAATTGTACACGTAACAAGTTGTTCGTGTACAATTTTTAACTCCGCTTATTAAAAATTGAAGTAGCCGGTCCCAAGCCCGGATAAAGGAGGAGGGTCTATCTTTATTTTTTTATTTATAAAAAATAAAAATGTTTTGAAAAATGTATATTTAAAAAATGGTTTATAAAATGTGTTTATACTTTACATATATATTATTTTTAAGTTTAAGTATAAAATGGTAAACAAAAAACATATTACATTATTACTCAAGTAACTTAGTAACTCAACAAAACAATTTTTGTTCTTATTTTTTAAAAAAATTATAAATTTTTTTGAAAATGTATATTTAGAAATTAATCACAAAATGTGTATATATATATATATCTTTTACAATTAAACTAGTGTGGTATGTTATGTGTAAAAAAAAAAAACGAGCCGAGCCGAGCAAACGAGCCAAGCTCGCCCAAAAACCCACGAGCCGAGCCGAAGCTCGGCTCGTGGGTAACGAGCCACGAGCTCAGCTCGTGCGAGCACGAGCCGAGCTCGTCTTGGCATGGGCCGAGCCGACTCGGCTCGGCCCATTGCCACCACTAGGTCCGGTTTGATTTTAAACCGCAATTAAAAAACTCAAACCTAAATCAAACCGTTTTTTATCGGTTTGGTTTGGTTCAAAACCATTTCGTTGAAGGGTCCACGTGGCACCAAATCGACGGTTTCTAAAATGCGATTTCGATTCGATTTTTCAATTTGACGATTTTTTGCTTACAACCCTACTACATGATACTTTATATACCATAAATACTGGATATTACACTAAAGTAAACCATAATTACTAACTCCTATAATATTTCGAATTTTTTGTAACTGAAAAACATAACAGCTAGGAAAAAAAGGAAACTTCCCAAAACTAGAAAATTTTCATATGTAGGCAGTAAGACAATAAAAAAATAAAAATAAAAAATTGCATCTTATTTATTATTACACTACTTGATTAATTTAAATATTTCAGAACTGTATTACATTCACATTCATAAACTTAGGTAACGGAATCTAATTAAAATAGAAAGAAATTAAAATTATGTGATTTCATATTCTCGAAGCCGGGTGATAACGAGCAATTGAATTCAAATTACCTAAAACAAGTTTACATCACAGGGGACAAAAAGAGAAAAAAAAAATCAGTTTTATTTATTTTGTTTTGTTCTTTCTCCCGTTCCTCGCTGTGCATATTAGAGGTGTAAGCGGTTTGATTTTTACGATTTTTGACAAATTTTCAAACCAAACCGTTTAAATCGGTTTGAGAAAAATTCAAATCTAAACCAAACCATTTTGAACGGTTTTAAAAAAACTCAAACCTAAACGTAACGGTTTGGTCCGGTTTTAAACCGTCGGTTTCATCGTATATTTTTTTGTCTGTCTACTTTTATGACATTAATTCATTGAATTCAATATATATTAATATCTTACTAGTAATAAATCTAAAAGAAACTAAATATATTTACTACAATTTTAAATATCAACTAAATCAAAGTGAAATCACAATAAACTAAAATATAGTTTTTGGTTTGCCATTTTAGGCTAAGAGCCTAAGACGTAAGATAATGTTACAATACAAGTCTACTAAACTAAATATAAAGTCCAAAAAATATAATGATGTTCAACAAGACCTCGTGATCATTATATCTTAAAAATAAAACTACTGATTAGACAGAGAGAATAACCAACCATAATAATAAATCAATTGTTTATAACATCTAAACATAACAATTATACAAGCTTACCGTTGTATTTTGTTACGAATTCAGTTTCTCACGTATACTCAAACACCAATTGTGTCGCACATGATTCATAATCTCTATTGTCAAACAAATACATTCGTTAAATCATCATAGTATTAGTACTAGACAGATAAGAGAATCTTTAAAAATATGGTAATAGAAAATATAAATCACATGCCACAACTTTCATTGAATCATCAAATGCTTCAATTTCATCTAAATATTGGCACAACATTATAGGTTCATTCTTAATTTGCAATTAATTCTTTCCGCACATACAAGCCTCAATATCCTTGCACCTAATAAACTCCTAAATGAATCAAGTATCTGACCTCCATTTGAGAATGCAAACTCAAAAGCAACTGTAGAAGTTTAAATTCTAATGAGGAAAAAGGGTTTTTGATAGATTAGGTTAATCTTGAGATTATTATATATAAATTAGGATTATTTGGTAATAATAATATATATATATAATAGAAAATTATAAATTGACAAAAATATATACAAATGACAAAACTATTGAATTTTGCATATTTGGATGAATTTTCAAAAAAAAAAAATTATTTTTTATTTTTTTATTTTTATATATTTTTTCGCCGGTCCGGTTGGTTTTAAACCGTAATTAAATTCTCAAACCTAAACCAAACCGTTTTTGACTGGTTTGATTTGGTTCAAAACTATTTCGTTGACGGGTCCACGTGGCACCAAACCGACGGTTTCTAAAATGCGGTTTCGATTCGATTTTCCGGTTTAACGATTTTTCCTTACAGCCCTAGTACATATTGCCTTGAAGTTTCGACTTGCTATATTCTGAGCTACTTTTTCAACATTTGTACTTTTAATTTAATTGTCATGTTCCAAATATTCTTCATTATCACACTTATACGTCATAAAATACGCTATTTTTCACTGTTTAAGGAGTTTTTGTCAAATCAAATTTCGTATGTTAAATTTTCTTATATAAAAAATAATGTGTAGCAAATGCTGTTACATATTAAAAAATATTTTTTAGCGTAAAATGTTGTCCTTTATTTTCGTGTCACAAGAAGTATCACTTGTGTCATCGTTGCATCTAGCACATCTATAGTTGCAACCGTTTCTTTTTAAAATCAATAAAGATTCGCAGTTGTGAATCACGATAACTAAAGAATAAATTGAAAATCAAATGCAGCAGTTTCTATGAATTTTGTAATGCACTTGCATCTCAAAGACCTTCACTGAACTGCAGTTAAATGATTTATACACAACATCAGCACCACCTTTTCTATACAAGTGATGTATCGGCGCAGACATTGACAATTAGAGATCCATTTATATTATGAAAATCACATCTTTTATTGAGATGCTGTGAGCTGGTCAGATCATTCCCCTCCAGCATCAGCACCAAGCTTTTCATACAAGCGATATATCAGTGTGGATTTCAACATTTGAGGCTCTCTCTCTAGCACGGCAATCACATCCTTAACTGATATGCTTCGAGCCAACCGGGGTACAACTTGATTTCTTCCAACTCTCCTAATCTCTGCTGCATACCAAAAAGTTGGTGAAAATATTAAATCTAAATATCACAGTCAGGCCAATTGCTACAACCAAAGCCACTGAGTCATCTATTTAAACACGAAAAATCGATCAATGCTTACTATTATTGCCAATAACAACATTATGTTGGGCTGAGGGAGCTTTAATTCTAGTGTATGATTTTTCCCTTCACTTCTGATTGACATAATATTTCGATATATGTTTCATATAGAGGATTTTAGGAGGAGCTGTTTTTCATGCAGACTGGACAGAGGTGTGTGAAAGCCTTTGTAATCTCTTTCATTATAGTGAAAATTCTGCATGGCAAGCAAACATGGCTCTCACATTGAGGGAAAACCACTTTAAATCTGTGATTAGGGTGTGGATTTTTTATTTCGTCATGCTAATTATTGCTTTCGAAGTTAGGTATTAAGGCTTAATCTATAACACACTTTAAATAGTACAAGAGAACCAATCAAGTGATCATGCGTAATTAGTCAACAAATTTAACAGGGAGGTCACATTCTACCAAGCGAGAAATGGATCAAGAACACTTTTCTTTCTCATCAATAGCCAATAAGGAAACTTCCAACCCATTTGAATTACTTGGATTCCTCAGTAACTTAATAAAAGCCCACTTGCTACTGCAAAAAATAGGTGTTTTATGTCGATCCTTCTAACAATTATAAGCCCTTTGAGCTCACAAGCAATACAAAACACCATCTAAACCATATGTCAATGACATTGTGATGCCACACAGAGATCTGACAAATATAAGATGTTTACTTCACGATTTTGGATAAATCAGCCAACAGAAAATAGCAGCTGAATGTATAAAGATGGCAATACTCAGCACTCAATAGGGAAATCGTATTGCCTAACAGATGCATCACATGTATCCAAAAAGGCTAGAGTTTATTTCATTACATAAATTCCGGACCAAGAGGAACTGACCCTCCTAGCAAGGCACTAACTGGTTTATAATGGTGATGCATCATTCTATACCAAACAAAATATATTCTCATTGAGTTAGAAAGAAAGAAAACAAATTTGCCTACCCTGACAGGACTGTGACCTAGAAACAATAATTATTTATATGCGCCATCATGTTGACGCAACAAGACATGATTTTATCACCGCACAATCTTAGGAGAAAAAAAAGGCTTCAGTTTAATTGCACAGGTCGCTTAAATAAATTTCATCTGATAAGCCTTCTAGTGATGAATCCAACAAATGACCTAGTGCTAGAGCAACTATTACAGAAACTGAATTTCCAATTGAATGTACTTTTTCCTTATTAGACAAGTTTGTAATAATCTGGGAAGTTCAGTCTGTAAGAACTTTAGCAAGGGATATACTGTGGTTATGAAGCGTAAGCCTCCACCCACAAAATTCACTGCATAATCAGAAGAAAAAGGTTTCCCACATAGTTTTGGAGTTAGAGATCTATTAAGAGAGAGACTTATTCTAGAGAAAATCTTAAAATATACATCCAATCACAAACTACACAAAATTTGCCCTTTCTCATGGAGATTTACCTATCAGAGATGCACAAGGACCCTGGAGATTAAGCCTCCCTACACCACTTACTCCTATTAACGCACTTCCAGTTTAGCGCTTTCTACATCTAGATCTCATTCACCAGTACTATTAACATTGACATAAACATAATCACATTTCAATCCCCCAAATCCATACATCTTCTCTTTTGAATTGAAATGTTACTGCTAATCATCCTCATTTGGTAAATGATGACAATCATCATAAAAATAATCTGCTTACCTCAATTCGGATTTGGACTTCAAGCAAAACTTGCTTTGTCTTTAGTGCTCATATTAAAAACTGAATTTTAGGCTCTGGTTTAAAAGGTTAAACCATAAAGCATTTCAATCACATGCCTCCTAGTTATCAACAAGTGGTAGAGATATGGAGTTGTGAGCTTTGGAGAATAAAACGTGTTATGTTTTCTGATATTAATTCTTTACAATTAGGTTACAATTTATAGGCTATTAACCTTGAGATGAACTAGGACTACTAACAACTTATCCCTTAGAAATAGGGATACTCTCCTAGGACTAAAAAATTAGAAATTTGAATATAGAAACTTATCCTTACTATACAATCCTAACTATTAGGACTAGATGAGATCGTAATCTTCCAAAAAGAGTTACCCAGAAAAGGTTTCCTTTCTAATTTGAGTTTGCATCCTTTATTCTAGTAAATGTGTTCAAACATAACTGTGGCAATGACATCATCTCATCCGATTGGCTTCATTGACTTCACATTCATCTCTACACTTCAGTTACTTCACGTTCTTCTCTATGGTCAACAAACTTCAAATTTTCTTCACCTACCACCTTCATCATCTTCAAATTTAATGCATAACTGATTATAGAAAAACAAAGTTGGCTTCAAATTATGGATCTGAACCAGTTTTAAATTTAGCCTAATAAACTAAAACAAATGCCAACTCATGACATTCATAGCCCAATATACAGTCGTGAGCTCATTCAAAGCTTAGGCAAGTTCACCCAAAAAAAAAAAAAAATCATCTTACTGAGACCTATAAATTCATTCTTACTTGTAAACAGCATAAATGTGCAAGGCAGCATGTTGAACTATTATAAAGCCATACTTGCCTGCTTGGTACTTGAGCAATGATAAACCAACATACCAGGGGTGTTAATGGCAGCTGAATGACCACGTTTTTCTGCTTCTTGATTTTCCTTTGTGCGTCTTGCAGAGGATGGTAAAGGCTTCTGCACAATATCTTTACCAGACACAGAATCAGATGCCACATCAGTTCCTCCCTGTTTCTGCTTGGCCTCGATCATTAATTGCCACCTTGAAAGCATGTCACCAACTCCAGTAGCAGCTCGGACAGCAACATTTGCCGCTGTTGCACGCATCTTATCATCCTCTTCTTTGTTAGCCTGAAACGACCCAAAACTTAGAAAGTAATGATATTACATCTTCCAGACAGCACTGGAGACATTTCTGTACCTTTGCTGATCTTACACGATTTTCATCCTTCTCCTTGTCACCATCGACTCCAGTAGCACTCTCGGGCTGCATCCCCAAGTGATCAGAGATGCTTAAAAATTCACACATAAAGAAGGAAAAAATATGTTGAACTACAGCAGTAACTGGAAGCACAAGAGTTTTACTTCATTCTGTTTTTGAAGTTTTTCTGTTTCAGCCTGCTTCTTTTCCCATTCTTCCCGAGCTTTTTTATTCATCATCATAATCTGTTGCCGAACATTAGAAGTGATGACAGTCCTGTGCCTTGGCTTCTCTGTATCAACCCGCTATAGAAATCATAAATATTTATCTAAGATTAGTTGGATATCCCATTCAAATAAAAAGCATAATCCAACTTTTTCACCAAAAAAGTGGAAGAAATATAAAAATGAAAAATATGGAAACTAACCTGCTTTGATAATCTGATTAAATTTGTAATGAGTCCACGCATTCTCTCTTCCACGCACTGCAAGTACAATATCCATAGATAAATCAAAGTTTGGCACGTCTTTTATACAGCATCATTATAATATATTTTTTTCATTTTTTATTTTTTTGCACAATTGATTTGAAGAGAATAAGCTTTCTAAGTTGAAAAGGTATATAGTGTCAAATGCAACAAAAAAGATTTTGAAGCTCTAAAATCTCCCTTGATGGACAAAAAATTACCCCAGTAAAGGATGATAAATCATAATTAGAGTATAGGCACATTAAAGGCTCACCAAGGACAAGCATCGCTCCACGTCATTGGTTATATTCTTTAAACCACACTTAGCCACTGCCACACAGAGAAGATGAAGAAACCCAAAAGGTTAATCTTCATTATACTAAAGTTGCTCCTTACCACGGATAAAATAAGATATGATAACAATCAAATACTGTTAACATAGAGAAGACTTCACTGATTTCTGTTAGTTTCTTCTCAAGTGGAATCTTATGCAACATCAGCCTTTCTTCTTCTTCTTGAACAACCCGTCTAGATGCCTCCAAATCCCGAAACTCTTCCTTGGAGCCAGAAAATAGTTGTTCTTCCTCCTCCTGTGTTATACATTGTATTTCATAAGGGGAAAAAATAAATAAATAAATAACTCATCATATGTCAAGAGTATAAATTAAATGATACTAATGTCTTGGAGTGGACAGACAAATTGTTTTCTGTCCATCACTCTGCAGATAAGGTTGAAAGAGTGGTTACCCTGATATTAACTCCGCTTACGGCAGTAACATCATTGAGTTGTTCAATGCTTTGATCCAGAAAGTCTCCAGACACTTTTTGCTTCTTACTATAAGATATATAAATAAATGCAACATCCAAACGAGGAGGATTCATTGCTATGTCTGAACGAGTTAATATGCTTGTCATGTTATAGGCTTAGCAAATTTATTGCTATAAAAAATGGCATCACCTTGATGGAGGTGGAGAAGAACCAAGTGCTTCAGGTTGCTTCTTCTGCCCAACAGAAATCCTTTTGGGGGCAGCCTTTGAATTATTTCCAGGTCCAATCAAAGAAGGTATCCGGGAGTTTGACTGATTGAACAAGAAAGCAAAAGTAGAGGATGAAGTAACCCCAAGATATATATCAGATATATATTATTATTTAATTGTAAGAGCAGATTTTCATGACATGCTCCCATTTCTCCTTGCACTGTAACACTTCTCTTGTCTCAAAATCATGCTTCAGCTTGAAAGAGAAAAACCCAAAAGAAAACATACAACAAGACCAAAGCACTGAGAGAAGCTGTAATTATTAGAACCATCCACATCCCCCAGGCTACTACCCGAAATAAGATGTAGGCAGCCAGCAAGTGGGAGATCCCATTAGATAATTTATAAGAAGACTTTCCAAGTTTGGATTCTTATTTTAGAAAAGCAATCAGGGTTCAGTTTTAAAGATTTTATAGTATTTTATGTTATTTGTTTCCTACTTAATTTAGTCTTTCTAAAAAAGTATATAACAAGGGGTTAGTACTTTGTTTTAATTAGACTTATATTATTGAATACAAACATATATCTCTATCCTTTCTCACATCCTCTTCTCTCTCCCCTTCTTCCCCTTTCTTCCCTTTCTTCTCCCATTTTCTCCTCTCTCTTCTTCTACAATTCTGGTTCTTTTTTATTCCGTCCGTTGTCTGAAAAGACTCCAAAACCACGACGAACATTAGACAAAGGCAATAACGTGTAAAACAAGAAGTTCAACAAAAAAACCTTGCAGCCTGAGATAGAGAGCAAAGAAGGGGAGTCAGAGATACAATAATTATCAGGAAACTAGAAGAATTCATTGAAAAATTACACTTTGATTCTGTTAGCCAGACTAACAGGAAAAATAATGACAAAAAATTACAACCACCACAGCCACAAGAACAACTATTAGTTCCAAGGTCTTGGATCAATGCAATGAAGCAGGAATAAGAACTGCAAAGTTGCAGAAATTTTATTTTTTTCCGAAGTTTCATTTCAATCGCTCAAGGCAAATTCCTAGGTACAAGAATCCCGGTAAAAAAACAAACAAAAAAATGGCACATGAACAAGAGTACTAACATAAACGACCACAAGAACAAGCATAATGAGATAAATATGATTAGCACCTTTAAAATCACTAGAGAAAGCAACTATTAGCACCATAGTTTTGGCTCAATGCAGTGATTATAACTCGGGCTAAACCATATTTGAGAGTAATATTTCACACATTAGTATAAGCACAATAGAGTAACCAGAGAGACAGGATTTCTGAAGATTACCAATGTATTGGTTTCAAAATGGCTTGTAATGGAAGAGGGCAGTGAATTTGTCGGTATCAAGCTCTTCGGCCTTGAGAATCCCATTCTAGAAGAGTGCATCTCAAAGGATTCGTCCTGCAAATTACCTGCAGCATTTCCCTGATCAACCTGTGCAGAAGACAACGATGATGCCTGTGGGGTGGACAACTGTACTTTGTGTTGTTGGTCATTTGACTGATCAACTTGTTCCTGCTTCACGTAAGACATTGATGATGAAACTCCAATTTTCTGTTCCTTGCTGGTGGATGATGGCCACTGGACTGGATTTTGTTGCAGTGTTGTGTTATTGTTCATGTGAGACAGGGCTCCGGGTTGCATTTTCTTCGGTTCACCAAAAACATTAGGCCTGCCAAACTTAGGCACATTCATCATACTCATAGCCTGTGTCGTAGTTCCCAACTGGTTAGCATTCATGTTCTGATGAGCTGTAACTTGCCTCATTTGTGAATCATGAGGTTGCTGTCTGAGAGATGTAGCAGAATAAGGAGGATAACTACTCCCAGGACTTCCATAAGTCGGAAAAGATGCCTGTGGTAATTGCAAATGCTGTTGCTGCTGTTTATTAAGTCCCTGAATCGGAAATGTTGGCTGCTTCCACTCATGACTCGAAAGATTCAAAGTGGAAGATGCCATTTGATTTATTTCCATTCCATGTGAATCTACATGACGCTCCACCTCCTGGGATTTCTGAGCACTACTATCACTTGTTGAATCTGTTAATTTGTGTAGAAAATGAAGAAATATGAGTATCACAAGAAGAGTTGGGAGCCTCTTGGTACGATTGTTAAATTAATAGTATTTCAGAGAAGGATTTGGCACCAGTTGATGGCATTTGGGGTTGTCGTGCAGAGGCCTGAGGCTGTAATGGGATTTGATTCGGTGCAGTCTGTTTGTTCCTTGAAGCCTGATTTTTATTTTGATTTTGGAATCAATCCACAAATAAAGTTATGCATTTTCAATTCAACTATAAACAGATTAATGATATGATATTCATTACTTGTTGAGTCTGCAATTTATATACAGCCATCTTTAACATCTGGTCCCCTACAACGCTTCTCATGTGTCGGACAAAAACATCTTTCGAGATCTCATTTTTCTGAAAAGAGGCAACTGCTGTTAGCTAGAAGCTAATACAAGCACTAGATCTTTACAAGAGAAAGAAGTAACGAGCAACTAAATATCACCTTAAGTTTGAAGTAAAGAGTGTGAAGTTGCATGGCTCTATCCTTGTCAAGTTGTGGTTGTATGATAGGAAGCAACAGGCCAAATGGCACTTGTTTGCCTAATTTCAATGAATTACCCTGCTGTTGATTATTACTTGCCACCGTCTGCTGATTATTCATCCCTGAGGTGATGGACTGTTGGCTACTTATCCCAGCTCCCATGGCATGTTGATTCCCCATTCCCAAGGCCTGTTCATTACCCATTCCCATAGCTGTAGTTTGGTGATTCTCTGTTCCTGTTGACATGGACTCTTGATTTTTGGTACCCATTGCCAGCTTAAGTTGATTATTCGACCTCATTGCCATGGGCTGTTGATTAGTCATATTCTGTAATTTGTGCAACTGTGCCTCGCTGTCTGGATTTTCTTCAGGGTCTGTCTCTACTGTTTGGAGAGAATCCTTTTCAGATATCTGCACACTCATTGATTGAGATACAGGAACATTGTTCTGGTCAGATTGTGTTTTCTGATTCTCAGATTCAGGCCCACCTTGCTGTAGCTGCGATTGAGATGAATGTTGCTCAGTTTGCTCCATAGCAGTTAGATCGTGCTCACTTCGAAAATTGACAATTTCATCATGGCTGGAAGATTGCCATTGTGAAAGATACGAACTTGAGGCATGGCTGCTTCCTTGAGATAAGACTGCTGCACTTATAAAGTTGCATGCATCAGGAAGATGAAAAAGTTTCTTACAAGCAAAAATTGAGAATAGAAAGAAAGAACTTAAATTTAAATATGCTAGCAAATCTCATTAGTACGCAAGAATACTTGTTCTTCAATATTTAGTTTGGAATCTTAAATAAAGATATGACCATCTTCTTATAAAGTAGTTAAAACAAATCAATGGTAGAAATTAGCTTACTGCAACCATGATGCAATCAAAAGGGAGATGGGGATTGATTAAGTTCATTATCAAATGATCTTGGTAATCTCTTACATCATATTAGGCAACCGAAATAAGGATAAAGGCAACAGTTTTTGCAGATTTCAGCAGTACATATACGGAAGCCACCAAATAGAATGAAGGAAGAAACTAAAATAGATATATTTTGAGGATCAAGACCACTTTCTTAGAATAACACTAGTCATCAATTTTTGTTCTTCCCAAAAGTGATTTTAAGTCGTGTGGTGTCATGTATCTATGCATGTACTTTTGATTCAAGCATGCCACATTAGCTCAACATGCACAATGTTGTCTTGTTAGTTAGACTTTCACTACATGGTCAGATGCAGCTTTAATTATGTACAAATGAGGAAATTCTGCAACAGTAATTAGTGTCAACATTCAAAGAGAGATGACAACCATCATTTATTAGTTTTCAGGAAAGGTACAGATTCATTGCAGGTTTATAAATCAGGGACACTTCATCCAATTGCATATTGCAACAATATTCAAATATTCAACATTATTGTCCATTCACTTGTATTACATTTTTGAAATTTGGACGAAATTTGGACAAAATTATTATCATGTCAAGCCAAAACTGCAAGATTTTACAGTTCAGACAAATCATTATCTGACTGGAGGAAAAATATGAAAAAGGGCTTTGGACACATTAAATGAAGATGACTAGGTACACTGGTCGGAAAAATGTGGACTTTGGGGAAATACATATTCACACTATAATTATTTAAAAGCACCACAAACTTTAGCATAAAGCTTGTAGAATCCAAATTCAACTTTCCTTTCGAAGAACACACAACAGCATCATGCAGAAGATTATTTATTGAAATCTACAGGAATTATATTTCCCATCTACATTCCAGGCTCCGTAATAAACAATTCTTCCTCCCATTTAAAACAGACTACCATAATTTACGGCCTAGCAGTGAAAGAAAGCAAAAGAAACCATGAATTGCAATTTTCAAACACTACCATTGCATTTATTTTCTCTTCTAGCCGGACTTCAGACAGGAAAAAAAAAAATCCTTTTTCCACTCTCTTTTAGCCAGATTTTAGAAAATGAAGGCTAGGATATGGTTTTGTTCCTTGAATTCTCTCTCGAATCTCATCAAGATATTTGTTGAGTCCAATTAGAAACTTGTTTAGCCTCTTTCTTTCTACAATCTGCTTGCATCTGATTCCATCTTCAGGGCATCTCCATGGCCTCGCACAAATCCAACTGCTACTAATAGCGGTTGAGGGTGTTGAAATACTTGGTTACAATCAAATCTCCTTGATTTAAATCATGAAGAATGCTTTCTATGTAGAACAACTCTGAAGTATTCTCCTCATTGGGATACATTTATTTCACGGCCTCCAAAATTTCTTGTGTCGTTCCATAGAGAAGAAAATTTTCTCCTATTTCGTTAGTCATGGAAAGAATCAACCATGACATGATCATGTTGTTTTCAGACTTCCTACTTTTGAACTTTGGTCATCTTTTGTTGGCTTGGTTCAACTTTTCCCTTCCCACAAATAAACATCATCAGTTCATAACAGATTGGAATCACTGGAGATAGTTGTTCCCATTCAGTTTGTGTCCTGTAATGAGAATGGGTTGCCATCTGAACTTCCACTATTGCTGCTGGAGATCATGGCTTCTTGATTTGAGGTGACTTCAGAGGTTGAGGTGGAGGAGCTATGTCTCTGTGGCCATTTCGTATTTAGTCATATAGGAATTTTAGGGTTCATAGAGTGGCTCTGATACAATGAGAAAATTGGGAACGAAAGAATTACTATTTCAACTTAAAAATAATAGTGCACAACCCATTTTATAGATGAGAAATTCATCTATTACTTGGGGAATAACAGTCTATCAAATCTCCCTAAAAGAAAACTAACAAACTTGAAAATAATCTTTCCAAATCCCTTAAATTAAGGAAACAAATCAGCAAAGAAAAAAATTGACTTGTTTGCTGGAAATCAACTAAAAATACCGAAATATATCTGAATAAAAAAAGGATACTTCTACAATAACTAAACCTTAAACTCCTGGAACATTCTCTGTCATGCACTAGGAAGTTATATAGCTTATATGTGACAGATAAACCAGAAATTGAAGCTAAAAACTAAACTTGTCAGTTTCCTGCAGCTTCTATGAAACAGAAGATCATTCGATAATTGCTTGACCTAGGAAATGGCTCAGGCGGTCTTGGTGTCACGGGCTGCAGCTTTGCTTAAGCCCCGTGATCCTATCATTGTAAATAATTTATTTAAATAGAGATAGAAATTAGAATTTTAGTATGATTCTTCGGCCAAAAGACGTCTACCCCCGTTGGTTGGGTTCTTGTTCCGAAATCTATTATAGGGGGTATTAGTCTTTCAAACATTTTCAAACTTTCTAGTGTTCGCCCCCTGCACTAGACATTGTAATTTCCTACTTTCGTCTATTGTAATGTTCAGCTTTCAAGCTATCAATGATCAAGTTTCTTTCAATGAATTTCAATTTCATGTTGCAAGCTTTCTTTAAATTGTGATCAAATTTACTTTCGTCCCGAAACGACCGAGAGAAGGCGGAAGGTAGTCTAGTGGAGCAAACTACTACCGCACGGTGTTTCCTTTCTGTGCCAAAAAAAGGTTACCCGTGAAAGTTGGTATCAAAGCTGCGACTTAAGATCTTGATAAGAAAGCTATGGAAATTGATCCAAATTCCTCTAACACCACAGAGGTGGTAGATCTTCAAAAGAGAAACACCAGATAGCGTTTAGAAGTGCTTGAGGCGACAAATACTAGATTGTGTTTTGCCATGGAAAAACTCGGAGAAAAGGTCGAGGTGGCAAAGACGAAAATTCGGGAATTACGCATCCAACTAGATGAAAGTCAAGAGGCTTGCACAGCTATGACTGAAACTGTTGGTATCATACCTGATCTGCAGGATGAGATGGGAGCATTGAGAGCTTAGTTACTAGTTCTTCAACGCGCGGTTGGCAACGGACAAGCTATCGCACATGAGTCGGTGCATAGACTCAGAATTCCAGAACCGTGTACCTACGGAGGAGCACGCGATGCTAAAGAAGTAGAGAACTTCTTGTTCGATATGGAACAATACTTTCTTGCGGCTTCGATCAAGGACGAAGCGAGAAATGTCACAACAGCTACCATGCATCTAGGTGGAGATGCAAAGCTATGGTGGCAGACGAAGTATGTTGATATTCAAGCCAGCAGGGTCCAAATAGATTCTTGGGATCTTCTCAAGGAAGCAATCAGATCCCAGTTCTTCCCAGAGAATGTGAAATATGAGGCACGTCGGCCTTACGAGAACTGAAACACACAAGCTCCATCAGGGAGTATGTGAAAGCCTTCTCGGGGTATATGTTGAATATCCGATATATGTCAGAGAAGGATAAGTTATTCACCTTCATGGAAAGGTTGAAACCGTGGACACGCACGGAACTTCAGAGATAGAAGGTTACTGATTTGAGCTCAACTATGAGAGCTACTGAATGTGTAAGTGACTATCAACCAGAATCGAGAGATGATCGACCTTCGGGAAATAGTTAATCGGTGAAAGGTGGAAGGAGACCTTTCAGACCCAACTCGAACTCAAATGGGGGAAAGCGTTACTCTCAGAACAGGGGAGGACCCTATCAAAGCAACCGCCAGAATAACTTACAGGGAAACTATCAAAACAGCCGTCAAGGAAACTATAACGACAGTACCAGTAATGACGGAATCATGGAAGAGCAAAGGAGGGCAGATCTGATGTCACTCCTAAATTGAAGTGCTTTCTATGTGAAAGACCTCGTCGAGTGGCAGAGTGTCCTCAGAAATGGATGGTGAATGCCTACTGTCAACTAGCAATTGGTGGCTCAAGTTCCAACAGAATACCCCACAAGCTAGCTGCCATGGCGACATCGACTCCGAAAGGGACGAGGATGTAGTTGATGCATTCTCGCATTAGTGCAATACATTATCACACCGACTTACTAAAAGGGATGGAGTTCACTTGAAAGAGTCGAAGATCGAAGAATTGAAAGCTCGCACTTGTAGGGCGAAAGGCCTAATGTACATTGATGTGAGGATCAATGGAAAGCCAATCAAGACTATGTTGGACACCGGTGCCACGCACAACTACCTCGCAAGTTCCGAAGTAGAGCAGCTTGGATTTGTTCTGGAAAGAGGTAAGGGGAAGGTTAAAGCAATCAACTCCACTGCTCAACCAATAGTGGGAATAGCAAAATCTATGCCGATCAAAGTAGGTCCCTTCGAAGAAAGGACAAATTTGTCGGTAGTTCAGATAGATGATTTCAAGCTCATTCTCGGATTGGAATATCTTCGGGATACAAAGACAACAGTGTTGCCGCATTCTGACTCATTAATAATGATGGATAGCAAAACATTCATTATTCCCACGCAGGTTGGGAAAATTAGCGAGAAATGCGTCTCGACCATGCAATATAGCAAGGGTTTCAAGAGAAATGAACCCTCATTTTTTTGCTCTCTTCAAGTAGAGGAAATCAAAGAGACAACCGGCTCTACTCCAAAACCTATCATCTCGGGTTTAAGGAATTCAAAGGCATCATGCCGGATGTGTTACCAAGTAAATTGCCAACTGGGAGGGCAATTGATCGCGGGATTGGATTTGTTCCGGGTGTCAAACTTCCCACCAAGGCACCATACCGTATGGCTCAGTCGGAGCTTGAAGAGCTTCAAAAACAAGAGCGAGAAGTGTTGGGAAGTGGAACTATCGTGGAGCGCACTTCCGCACTACCACAACATACAGACTACTGGCCTCAAAGGCGAGATTGTAGGTTATGGGAAAACTTGTCTTGTTCGTCAGCAAGATATAGCAGATCATCAGAAAAAGGAAGGCTTACTGGAGCCCCTTTTCATCCTGAATGGATCGGTCGAGAGTGGATCGACAAACTACATTAGTGGATTACCAAGAGTTTGACACTTTGACACTATTATCATTGGGATGGACCGTTTACCTAAAGATTCAACTTTCAGCACAACGCCCAAGTATGTATCAACTGAAGAGTCAGCTCAACTCTTCTTCAAGCATATTGTCAAATATTGGGAACCGCCTATCGTCAATGATCGAGATTCTCGATTTATTGGCATATTTTGGACCGAGTTGTTCAAACTTCTTGGTGCAACTTTGAGCATGAATTCTAGTATTCACCGAAGATCAGACGGACAGACAGAGTAGTTCAACTCTATGCTAGGAGACCATTTTCAGCACTTTACCTCTGCTTCGCATGAAATTCGGGTGAAACTTTCGGATGTGGCTTGGATGTGTCTCAATGCTCAAAAGAGCTCTTCTCTCAATAAGAGTCCTCTTGAAATTACTACTGGCCAACAACCGTTACTCCTCCATACTGCAGATTTCGATCAGAGACAGTACAAAAAGTTTGCAGATCCGAAGCAACCAGTATTTGAAGTAAAAAGATCAGAAATGAAGGTTGCTGAAAAGATTCTTGGCTACCAAACTACTCGATCTTCTAAGAAATATCTTCAAGAGTACTTGGTCAAATGAAGTGAATGCAACAGCGAGAAGAATACTCAATGGCTATGAGGACATCGTCAAACTAAATGGGGGAGAATGTCACGGGCTGCAACTTTGCTTAAACCCCGTGATCCTATCATTGTAAATAATTTATTTAAATAGATAGAAATTAGAAAATTTTAGTATGATTCTTCAGCCAAAAGACGTCTACTCACATCGGTTGGGTTTTTGTTCTGAAATCTATTATAGAGGTATTAGTCTTTCAAACATTTTCAAGCTTTCTAGTGTTCGCCCCCTGCACTAGCCACTGTAATTTCTTGCTTTCGTCTATTGTAATGTTCAGCTTTCAAGCTATCAATGATCAAGTTTCTTTCAACGAATTTCAATTTTATGTTGCAAGCTTTCTATAAATTGTGATCAAATTTACTTTCGTCTCGAAATGACCGAGAGAAGGCGGAAGGTAGTCTAGCGGAGCAGACTACTGTCGCACGGTGTTCCCTTTCTGTGCTAAGAAAAGGTTACCCGTGAAACTTGGAAAGGCAAAATTATTGAAGATTTTCTTGGTCAGTTACCAACTCACCATGGAAACAATCTTGAACAAAAGGAAACTAGGGAAACTGCCTTGGCTGTGGTAAAATCTGTGATGGACCATAATTTGGAGACATTTATTGATAATGATTTGCACAGAATTAGGAACTAGAGACATGCACCACTTGAAGGCTAGTTAGTAGGCAGTGGCGGTAATTAGTATTGTCTCCTAATAGTCATGGTATGTTAAACTATTCACTTTACTGGAATAGGAAAGCGTGTTTGTTGATAGTCTATTGTGGTAGCAGATGTTGCCTTATTGGTGTTGATTGGTTCAAAATCACTAGTTTGATTATTCATACAAAAAGGGCAGCAAGATTTTATTTTATTTTTATCTGACATTAGAACACACACACACACGAAAACAAAAGAAGAAGGTCAGGGACTGTGAAGATGGGGGAAAAGGAAAGTGACACTAGAAATCGGGATATGTAGTTAAATAGCACATGAGATCGGTAGAAATATTTTGATTTCGTCAAGCATTAACTTAAAGATTATATTGCCATTACAAGACGTCGGATGAGAATGCAGAACAAGATTTGAGGGCAAATCTTCGCAAGCCTTGTAGAATGACGAAGATGGATGCAAAGATTCAACTTTTGTTTAAATTTTATTTCCTTTTTCTCTTTTAGCAAAAATAAAGTCCTTGTTGTTCTTAATAGTTTACGGGTCATTTTGTGATTCTAATAAACTAGAGTCTAGGTTGTAGGGGTTTTTCAATAAAAGAAGATTTAGAACCCATGTCCAGCAATTTGGTTTTTTAAATTAATTAAAATTTAATTGAGAGTATATCAGCATGGTTATTAGTTGGTATTGGATTTTAAGAATCAACGAATTATTGACTACAAAAGTCTTTGAACGCCTTCTTTGTTCTTGTGTTATTCTGCTGCAGCAACTATATATTCCTTAATGTCCATTTTCCTTTTCATACTGTATCACTTGAATAGAATAATTTCGCACATATCAAATAACTTAACATCTGTGCATATTCATATTTTTCCCCCTTGCCTAAATCTAATTCTTTTTCATCTTCTTGTTTCTCCCACTTAAACAGTAAAGGCCTTCAATGTCCAAAGACAATATTTCATTACTGAGTAAAACCCTATTTTGTCAACCTCAATTCGCCCCAAAGGAAAATTCATTATAATTAGAACTACCAAATTGAAACTCCATTCAAACATCAAATCAAACAATAAACGGAGGTAATTGAATACCGTTATCTGAACTCGGCAGCCGCGATGTAGAAGTATCCCCTTCAATATCTCTGTTCAATGCAGCCGTGAATGCCTCCACATCAGCCCCAGAAGGCATTGTTTCATCCTGAAAACCCATTAAATTGTCAAAAAAATCTCAGTCTTTAAAATCCTATAATCAAATATAATTCGTAAAACACTCAGAAAAAACATATAAACCAATATCTACGAGATTAAACATGTATTGGGCTCACCTCATCTTCTTCGAGGAATTTCATAATATTCGGGTCCATAAAATTCTACTGTTTATCTGCGTCGCGAGATTAATAATTAAATAAATATTCTTGGACGCAATTTGGAAGAGTTTACGAAGAAGCAGCGACAGTGAGAATAATTAGGTGTGAGTGTGGTGGGATCGTACCCTGTTTATATAGAAGCCTCCTTCCAAGTTCCAATTTATTATTTCTATTTTTGGAGCGCTACTCATCACCTCTCTATTAAGTGAATTTCATAACAAAATATTTAATTAAATAGCATTATTTTTTATGGTTGACTTTCTCGTTCTTCTCAAAAAAAAAAAAAAAAGATACTTGATTGAGATTAAAATTACGTAAATATTGATAAAGACTCATTAAATATATAGTTAAAAAGTTATGTACATCATCAAATGTGATTAAAATTATTTATTAACTTTCACATAAACGGGGGACCAAAAATTGTTTCTTGATTTTCTTTTCAAATTGATTTTAATAACTATTAAACATGGGACCACAAATTGTTTCTTGATTTTCATTTCAAATAGGCATTGAACTTTAAGTCATGCTTCTAAAGGAACACTCAACTTTAAAAATCCACTCAAGTGATTATTGAACTTTACAAAAGGTTTTCACGAGTTCACTGAACTTTAAAAATCACTACATTCATTACTAAACTTTGCAAAATGTTTCTACGATTTGCAAAAGGTTTCCGAGGAGATCACTGAATTAATGGTCCTTGGGAAACATTTTGCAAAATTCAATGATTAATGAAGTAATTTTTAAAGTTCAATAACATCGTAGAAAATATTTTGCAAAATTCAGTGATGATTTGAGTGATTTTGAAAGTTCAGTGACCTCTTAGAAACATGGCGTAAAGTTCAATGACTATTTGGACAATTCACTTGATAATTTGACGTTAAAAATCACATACTAAATCATGTAATCTCTAAACCCTTATTTGATATTCATTATTTTAAAAATACATAATTCTCTCTTATTTTCATTCACACGTTTTTCAATAAAATAATACTCAAACTCAAAATTTTTTCTTTATTTTTTAACCACACATTTTCCATCAAATCATTATTTAAAAATAAATAAAATTGTGGGACTCGAACATGCTCTAAATTTTGAGGATTCTTTAAAAGTCAAGTGATTACTAAAAAAAACAAACATTTTTTTCATCAAACAAACTCATTTCGGATTGTAAGATTCTAACTTGACTTTTTTTCTTCATCGTCCTTTTTTTTTTCCCCTTTTTGACAAGCAATTTATTTTAACTTATAATGCGATCCCCCTCAATAATAAAAGTTATCTTCAAAATTTTGTGAGAAACTTTATAATAAAAGGAGGTCCGCTGATCGTATACAATGGACTTTGTTGATCACTTGCTACCATATACCCTACTTAAATATGCATGCGACATGAAATGAGATTTTCCAATCTAGTGAATTAGCCACCTTGCATAATTCTTTCTCCCCATGAAGGCATTCTTTTGTCACATAAAAAAAAAGTCTCAACTTTTATGAAGGATTGTTCTCTTAGGACTAAAATTAAGCCCCCTATTTTATAGCCATTATGAAAAGAAATTGAAGAAAAATAATGTTTTAAATAGTGATTTTTTGGAAAATGTGTGGGTAAGAAATGGAGAAAAATTTTGAGTTTACATGCAAACAAATTATTGCGGAAATGTGTGATTGAGAATTAAAGAGTTTTGAAATAATGATATCGAAAAGGGCTTAAAGTGAATATAAATTAATTGGATGTTAATCAATTAAATTTACAACGCTAGGTTAAATGCATAGAACAATAAAGATGGCATTTTTCAGTTTACATGTATAAAATGCCAAGTAGCTAACACTTTTTGCATGATGTTATCCATATAAACCGCCATCCCAAATTCTTGGGACTAAACAATCTACACTTGCAAAATAAAATGTTGTAAAGAGTAATGTTATTCGACTCTATTCATACTTAGCAAAACAACGTGATTCAACAATGGTCTAATTCCATTGGCGCAATTTCAATTAAATTTTTCACTGTAAACAATAATGTTGGAATCAATAAAAACACTATGCGAAACCTTCCATAAGAATATGAAAAAGGCTCGCACTAAGTATATGTGAACCATTTTCGCATCTAAACTATGCTAAAATCGGTATTAAGGTGCAAGTGGATAAATATTCAAAGTGTCGCTCGAAAATCAATAAATGAATGGCATGTAAACTAATGAAGAAAACATGGTACTATAACAGAATCAGTTATAAGTTAACCAATAAGAGGTTGTCATCTATCATTTTTCCACATAACTGAATTGCCCTAGAGCCCTAAGGAAAATTTATAAATATCCCCGCTTAATAGAAAGAAACCAGACACAATTCAAATATTTTTCCCCAAATAGTCATTTCTCTTCTTACTCCAATTTGAGCAATAACATTCACTGAGTTGATGAAGCAAAAACCTTGATATGTAGGAGAAAATTATTGATCTGATTTTTATCATTAACAAATAATAATGGGTACAACGACCTTTCTAAAGAATACTAGAGACTGCCCAAATAATCAAGAAATAACAATTCTTGGTGCCTAAAAATTCCCTCTCTCAAAGATGGAATCTTCCAAAAGCAACAATAATAACTATCTCAAGAAAATTATTCTTGGAATGTAACTAAAAAAACACCAAAGAAAGATCCAATCGAAATTCTTTACTTTTCAAATTTTTAACATGTTACCCAAATCTCAAGACAATCGCACCACATAAAGTTGAGCTATCAAAAAGTTTGGTCAATAATAATAATAATTGATGCATCATCTAAAAGTCCTAGTAGGGCTCTCCTTTTTCTTTTCCTATTCCTTTTCCTTCCAGCACAATGAAAGACCGCTTGCAAAGTTTCCTCGGTAGTTTACGACTTTAACTAAAATTCCTAGTTAACTTAATCCCTTATCAATCATAATTATCATTGAATTTTTTTAGTTAGACCAATTTATTGACTTGAACAACCCAGGTCATGGGACAGATACTAGTTTCCTCTCAAGCATCGCAAGACTTCTTTCCATTTGAGTGTCAAGTGGATATTGCATAATCTGGCACACTTTGTTTATTGAAAACGTAAGACCTAGTGATGGTGCATTAATATTAGCAAATATTTTGAACATATGAAGCTGTTGCAAACACATTATATTCGAACTTGTTAGAATATGAACAAAAATTATGTATGCTGATACCATTTGTTTGGAATAGAAAAACGAGATTAATATAACACAATATAAAGTAATAATCACTACACAAGAACAATTAATAGAGGAATGAAGAATTTATTAATATGGAGAAAGAATAAAAAATATTGTGTTTCTAACTTGATTATAACTCAATACAAAGTCATACGAAAACCATACAATTTGTGGATTATATATAGGACCCAAAAGAATATGTTAGGTTGAAAAGATGATCAAAAACCATGTCAAAAGAAGCAAATACATTTTCCCAAGATATATGCGCCGCTCGAGCAACAGCCTTGAGCCAGGCAAGCAGCACTCGAGCGATAAGCGAGTGGCGGCGACAACGCTTCCAATGGCGTCCAAGCGTTGAGTTTTCGGTCAAAATTGATTATAAACGCCCAATTCTATCCCAAAACTTATTATATCTCTTTAACACCTCTTTCAACCAATCCGTGAACATCCAATGGAGTTTGGATTACAAAATAACAAATGTCTATCTTAGCATAAATTCCACTATAACGAACAAAATTTCTCCACCTGGAGATAAATTCAACTGCAAGAAATAAACCAATGGCTTTTCACAAAAAATTCTCCTCATCTTCCACAAAGTCCAATTAGGATAAATGAATCCAAACATTGCTCAACAAAATTATCTCGAGTTCCCAAATTTTGCTCGAATTATCAATACGAGCAACAAAATCACAAAATAAATCAACAATTACCAGCATCTTAAGTATGACCCTTCCAATATCAGCTACCTTACAGAATGTGTTGTTGCCCATAACTACACGTTTTGAAACTTATTCATATGTTGAAAATAAATCCCGATTATGACACATATGAAAAGTGCAAACTTTATCAAAAATTCAATCATTGTCAGGTTTGGAATTGTTGTCGGAAATAATCAAAAGTTCTCCATCACTCAAACAGTTCTCTACAACATCGGCTTCGCTTGAAGTTTTTGGTTGTTTTGCCTTCTTAATTGTAGCCAATTTTTTCTTTATTTTACAACTTGTAGCAATTATTCTTTATGTGCCCCTTTCTTCTTGCAATAGTTATAAATTTTATTACTAGAGTTAGATTTTGAATTGCCCCCATCATAACCACCGTAAATAAGAAGGTCTTTTCCATGAGCTTCAAGTCCAATGAGATGATTTATCTTCTCATTTGAAAATAAAACATCAACAGTGAAAGTATCACGACTATATAATATTGTGTCTCTAAATGACATATATTAAGCAAGCAACGAACATGGTAAAACCAAACCTAAATCATCTTCATCATACTTAACCTCCAAGGTTTCCAAGTCAACAATAATTTTTTTAAAGACAGTAAAGTGATTTTCTAAGAATGTACCTTGTGTCATACAATGAGAATACAGCGCTGCTTTAAATGCAATTTGCTAGTTAGACTTTTAGTCATGCATAATTGCTCCAACTTCAACCATAGCGTAGATGTGATTTTCTCCTTCAAAACATGTTGAAGAATATGATTCAAAAGATGAAGATGAATTTGAGAAAGGGCTTTTTCAATCCTACATTGTTTCTCCTCCAACGACCAATTTGAGGGTATCTTATTAAATCTCAATAAAGTATCGTCCAAATCCATATGAGCGAACACTACTCACACCTTTACCTACCATAACGAGAATCTAGTACTTCATTCCAAAAACGGAATATCATACTTCATGATTGCCATAAAGAATTAAACCTCTAACAAATCAAACCTTAAACTCGGACACAACTTGTTAAGAATAAAAGAGACGAGATTATATGGTACAATATAAAGCTAAATCACAAAACAAGAACAATTGAAAAAAGAATTACAAATTTATTAATACGGAGAAAGAATACCAATTATTGTGCTTCTAACTTGATTCTCATACAAAGTCATAAGAAAATCATATAATTCGCGTATTATATAAAATCTGCGTAAAAAAAAAAAAGGAAACATATTTTTCCTGATTATATACGATGCCCGAGCGAGCAGTAGGAGAACGGTGGCGGTAGCACTTCCAATGTTGGCCAAGTTCTGAGTTTCGGTCCAAATTGTTTCCAAATGCCTAAATTTTGCCCCAAAACTTCTCATACCTCTTTAACACTTCTTTCAACCAATCCATGAACATCCAATTAGGGGTGGGCAAAATCCGACCGAACCTGCCCAAACCGAACTAACCCGATCGGGTTGGGTCGATTTTTTTGTTATTTTTATACGGGTTGGTTGTGTAGGATGGTTAGGTTGGGTCGGATTATGGGTTAACTCATGAAAATCAAATAAACTCGCCCAACCCAACTCGACTATATTTATGAACTTTACAAATGTTATATTGTTGTTTGACGAAATTAAGTCACTATGTTTCTTTACACAACCTCCAAGAACTACAATATCCAGAAAAATCTAGATTAAAATGTCAGTTTTTGTTGGAAAAATTTTGTGCAATAATTGAAATTTTGAGGAAACCAAATACAAATTATATACTACTAATTAACTAAGTTTTATATACGCAAATGCGATAAACGAGAAATCTTAAATATGACACGACATGAAAACTCTTAGAATAATATTATAAGATTTGGATAGAATGCATTTTACAAAAAATAATATAAGCAAATACACATTCAACACAAATATATTTTTTGGCTTCATATAATTTAATAGCAATATAACCATATAAAATTTTCGGACATAAAGTGCCAAAATAATTCAGATTTTTTAGTCATTGCAACTATAGAAACCTAATATTATATAAGTCATGAGTCAATTATAAATTCGCACAACCCGACCCGCATACTTTAATCTTTGTTGACAAGTTATCCCAAACCGACTAATCCAACCCAACACAATCGATACTTGATTGGGTTAGGTTGTGTTTCAATATTTACACGGGTTGTGCTGGGTTAAATTATGATCAAACCGATCATGTTGGGTTGGGTTTGGGTTGAGGCAAAAACTGACCTAACCCAACCTATGCCCACCCCTACATCCAATGGAATTTGAGTCACAAAATAAAAGAACTAAAATAAGAAAATAAAGAAATACTTTAGTTTCGTTCAAGGAAACCTATACCTCTCAAAGATCCCCAAATATCTATATTTTTTAACATTGAATAATTGATGTCTATTTCATTAATAGTATTGGCTTTAAATAGATAATTACATAGCAACTTCCTAAAACACAGAGCACACGAGTCCATTTTCTACTTAAATGCAAGTGGATAACGAATCCATAACCACTGTTTACTTATTCAGAAGAAGATAAAATAGCAAAAATTTAATGCTGTTGTTCGATGAATAGATTCTTAATAGTGATCTCGACTTGTTGAGGAGATGGATTATAGTAAAACGAGAGGTTGTAGCATAGAGGAAAGTTGATTCATCAAACTCGACATGCATTGAAAAATATATTTTCACATCTTCTACCAGGCACTTGTTACCCATTATGTCTTTGTGCTTTCTTTACACCACATAAATTTGTTTTCATGTATTTGGACAAGAGAGCTTATGAATCACGCCAAGAAAAAAAAAAATGAGATAGGTTTGAGTGTTGACTTGAAGCTCAACCTGTGTTTTTTGTATTGATTGAAAATGTAATGCACCTCTTATTTTCTTTTCATTAAATATATCTAATAAGTGTCCCATGGTTTGATTGAAATTATTTTGTGATTTTGAAAGGGTAAATGGTCACTTTTTGCCCAATTGAAAGGCGTGATCAAAAGAAAAATCATCGAAATTGTAGCATTACATTCTTAGAAAGGTGTGCTTCTATGCCAAAAGTTCGAAAGACTCGACTTAGATAAAATAGAAAAAATTACAATTATTTGGAGTAAAATCCAAATTAGACGAAGTTGTAGCTTAGCTGATGTGTCTCTTCCACTTGTGCATGGAGTTGAAACTATGTGGATGATCTATATTGGAGGGTGAATAATAAATGTATTTTATACACTTATTAGGGCTTTAAAATATTGGCATTTCGTTGTTCTTTTGATAAATTATAACCTAATTTAGTTTATATTAAATTTATTAGGAAATACTCGATGATTAGAAGTAAAATTGGAAGAAACCGGTGAAAATTGGCAAAAAAAAAAATGATGAAATCCAAATTTTGATGACTCAATTCCAACTTTTCAATAGTTAATTCGGACCACAAGATGATGAATTACAGGATCAATTGGTTGCAACTAGAATTTGAAGGATCGAATTTGCAAGAAAAAACTAATTAAACGGATCAAGAATCTAATTCAGGGACCAAACTCCAAAACCAACAAAACCTTAAATGGCTCGTGCGCGCCACCATGAAAACCATCCTGAGAGAAAAAGTGCATAACGTGGCCTGTGCACAGGCTATTTGGGGACCTTCGTGGCATTTTTCCTATTTTCTTCTAAACTCTATTTGGAAATCATTTTTTGGACAATTTTTGATCTATTTTCAACCATTATAAATGCTGAACGTGGGCACATCATTGATGACTCTCTCATACTTCAATATACATCAAGTATTATTATCAAAGGGAGGCGAAATAGTTTTTGTGCGAGTATTGAAGAGTAATTGCAAGAATTCATTCCGTAGAAGGTTCGAACTGTGTTTTTTTTTTTTTGGCAAAGAAAAGAATGCGCAAGTAAAGATTCAGTAAAAACCCGTTAAAGAAATTCAAATTTTCAAGTTTCATCTTCTCAATTTATCAAGAATTTGGGCGATATTTTACAAATTAATAATGTTTTCTTATAATTTTTCAATTTTAACCTAAATTTTTAATTACCAAGATATAGATGAACCCTTATTATGAAAATTTTAATATAAATTAAATATTTTGAAAACCAATATGTGTGATTTCTTGTATGCTTGTTATTATGTTTAATGCTTTTCAATTAATTGACCACTAATTCGAATGATTTGCGAATTTTATTAATTTCAAGAAAAAGGATAAAATAGTTAGCATTTATAATTGTAAAGTTCGATAGGGTGTGTGTATATATATATATATATATATATATATATATATTGCTATACTTTGTATGATTTCTATAAATGTTCTAACGTTTTTAATGTATACTTTTATAGAGATATAGTCATATAGAAAGGTCACATGAGGTGATAGATTTAATTGACATCGAGATATGCTTTTAACTTAGGAACATTAACCAATAAGAACGCATACTCATTGTCATGATATTGATTTGCATTAAAAATGAATTAATAATGGGGATTCGAAGTCTTGGTAATCATCCATATAATTTATAAAAAAAAACCTTCATAAATAGCCCAATAGATTAGTTAATAAATTAGTCAATTATCATAAATTCATAAAATAAAATTTTCTATTCGATTAAGGTTAAGATTAATTGATCTTTGATTAAATACATAATTCTCATGGGAACGATACTTTATTCATTACTTTATTATTTGTTCACGATACTATACATTTGCGGGAACTCAACCGATCACTGAAATTGTTCGAATTTGATATGCAGAGTTTAAGAGCATGTTTGGTACGGCTTAAAATCCAATTAAAATTGAAAATATGGCCGTTATTGGGTCCCACCCGTCTAATAAAAGTCAACAATAACGGCTATATTTTCAATTTTAATCTGATTTTAATCTCTACCACACACCCTCTAAATAGATTTCTTTGACACGTGAAAATGTTGAGTTCATACAAAAGTAAGAGTTTCCAAAACTAAATGTAATGTTCAGTACTTCAAAATTTGTAAGTAGATTAATAAATTGATTAGAGTTATAGCATAATAGAGATGGTAAAATGCCATGGTCCTGCTCCGTGATGACATGCCCTATTTGGGAATCGAGTTGGGGATGTGGGACTCCTATTTCTATTTTTAAATTTATTCATATTTAGAGAGAAAAAAGTAAATAAGGCGAAAAATAAACCCTTGTTTGGTAAGGATTAAAATTACGGTTGAGCTACATTTACTAATAGTTTTACATAATAATTTACATATATATGATGTGGTGATATATGATTGACTCAAAATTTCTTCAATCAATAAAAAAGAAAAATTTTCATACTCTCTTTTTTACATATCGTCTATATGTAAATCATTATGTAATTATTTATGGACAAATATCATTATTCCTAAAATCAGATTTTTAATAAATTTTGATAAAATTTGATGAAATGTGTAGTTGAAAAGTTGTGAGTCCTATAAAATATATGGTTTAAAATTTATTGTTAACTTTAATTTAGATTAAATTTTGATTTTAATCAATACCAAACATGGACCAAGAATATTTCTATTGTTATCACATTGAAAATTCTTGACTAGATGGAGGATGGAGAGGCCATCTCACTCGTTATATTGGCCTTTATTAATAATAGTCATACTTGAACGTGTGTTGCACGTTATTCTAAAATAATTTATAGGTGATATAAAAATAATATTTTAATATGTGAGAATATAAAAAATAATCAATACAAATTGTTAACGTGGAATGAACTTTATTCAAATGAAATAAAATCAATTTGTGAAAATAACTTAAACCGTTGAAAAAGTCAATTAGAATAGTCCTCTATTTACTCTTTTTTATTTGAACTGAACATGCATGAATGTCATTATTACTTCATATTTGCATAGTATGCATTGAATATATCAATTGAAATTATTTATTATCGATATGCGTTATGTCCCTTATTTACGTTCTTCGTATCTTAACATTCGTTGAATAAATCAATTGAAAGAAAACTCTAAAAATGTTTATCTTTTATTCCAAATTTTTTTAATGAATTTAATTCACAATGCAATCAAATGGAATGAATCTGTCAAATGTACATTAATCATAACTAAGTAATTGACAAAATAATTCATGATAATATTGTTCAAATGACTAAATAAATCAAATATATATTGAAAAACGAAAAGTAAGGTAATGAATGCGTCAAATGTACATTCATTATAACTAAATAGCTGACAAAATAGTTAATGATAATATTGTTCAAATGGTTCAAATGATTAAGTACTAGTGTGAATCGTGCGTGGCACGATAACCGTTATAATTTTTGTAATTTCAGAATCGAACCACCGCAAAAATAACATTAAATTGTTTCAAGTAATGAATATTTAGGCACCTTTAAATTACACCACTTGAAATGTCAATAACTAAAAGAAGAAGAAAATAAAAATTAGTCTTACTTAGCATAACTTTTTCAATAGAAAACTTGAAAATTACAACGAAAAATGCACAAATAAAAAAAAGGAAGTTAGAAACAAAATGGAAAATTATTCATCATAAACAACCAATATAAATTAATTCAAATTTAAAAACGTCCATAGACTAACAAACTACCAAGATATTGTTGTTTTTTCTTTCTTCCTCAATTTTCTTAAAGTACAAACCTTTAGAGCCTTGCATATCATTGTATTAGGTTAATAGTCAACACCAAACTTCATATAACCTGAATCCTTATATATATATATATATATATATATAGTTGGGTATCTCCAGTAGACATAACAATGAAATGAAGTGAGTTAAGAATGACTCATATAGTCCACTCAAATTTACAGAGTTCGAGACTTAGTTTTTTTGTTATTTAAGTCTCAATTTACCTACCTAATTTTGGACATTGTCTATTGCACTTCCGATGAAGTGAACCATATCGCAAATTGCTTATTACTTGGTATGTAGCATAACCCACATATGGTGAATCTAAAAGTTCAAACCAATCAAACTCGATTGCTTGCTCAATTTCAAAGCCAACCAATGCACATCTTATCTATAAACTACATGATAGTCGCAATTACACGTTGAATCGCAACTCATCGTAGCCAACATTTATCTAATGGGTTCGGGGCAACGTCGTCAATTGTGATCGACCTGACCGGTCTAGTCGCGGGAATCAAGGGAATAGCATCCACTCATGGGGTCAGGGAGCAACGCCCCAAGCGATGATCGACATGTGGTGATCGGTCGAGGGACAGCGCCCCTCGTGGCAAAAAAAATAAATGAAATTCAATATATGGCAAAAAAAAAAAATCAATAATTCTGAAAATTGCAACATGTGGTACAAAGTGTTTTGCCTCTTTTATATTGTAGTGATCAAATATAAAAAAAGAATTTTACATATATCTTATTACAATATAGTTATGAATTAGCACTTTGCAAAAAATTTACAATTATAACCTAATCTGATTAAAAAAAGAAAAAAAGTGTAGACACCCCTCTTAAATTTACACATCTTATTTAGGCTAATAAAATAATATATATTATGTATCTCAATGTATTAAAAAAAAAAAAAAAAAAAAAAAGAGTTTTGCGTACACGCACGAAGATACTTAAATTTACCAATCTTATTTAGGCTAATAAAAGAATATGTCTCAATTTATTAAAAAAAACAAATTATGTGCGCGCACGGAGACACGACCGTTTTTTTTTTTTTTATTTTACATTTTGAGTCAAAATCAGCCCAAATCCACGATTTCCATACAATCCATTCCTATTCACATTCACAGAATTCCCAACAACTCCTTGAAAATTCATCATTAATTTCATTTTTCATTCATAGCAATTCGGGTTAGAGAAAATTAGATTTTTAATGCCGTTCTTATGGCCAAGCAAGCGGTTTGAATAAAATTAGATTTTGTTAGTATAACAAGTAATTCAAGATTCATGTTCGGTAAAATAATTTAAAAGTAAAGACTTCACGGGAGAGTGGTGGAGCTCATGGAAGAGGAGATTGACGGCAACGACTAATGAAAAACTCTGGTGAAACTAAACAGAAATTCTGAAAAAAAAGAAATAGAAAAGAGAAGAAGTAAAGAAAAGATTTGCACAATACACATGATTGTGTGGGGGAATGGAGTAAAGAGGTATGTGAGGTAGTGTGGGAAAATGGAGAATGATTGATAGAAGAAAAAAATCGATTTTTGAAAGAAGTAACGAATGAAATACATGACTTCATCATTAGGTCAGAAATGACATCATATAAATAGTGTTACAACTCTCTTCTTTTATATATTGTAGTGATATATTGAAAAACGAAAAGTAGGATATTATCTAGGGGTGAACACGGTTCAATTTGGTCGATTTGTGAAAAATTCTCAAACCAAACCACTTAAAACGGTTTGAAATTTTTTCAAACCAAATCAAATCACTTTAATTTCTAAACCAAACCAATCCAAACCACCTTTTTCGATTTGGTTCGGTTTAATAAAAAAATGTACATCGAATAAATTAAATCATAAATATTAATATTAAATATCACGTTAAAATATAAATATTAGTATTATTACGAATATTATAAACAAATGTTCTTTACTTCTAATTGAAATTTACACAATTCGACCCTAACAATACCTAGAGGGTGGTGAATAGGTATTATATGCGGCATTAAAAATATTAATTAATTAACAACAAGTTACCAATTAATTGTCTCTAGATGGTTATTCAATCAAGTCAATTTTATCCTAAGTTTAAATAGCGCAATACCTCTAATCATTAAGTAAAGCAGTAAAAAACAAAAGAATGATCATGAAAAAACTCGAATTGGGTAAAACTCCGAGCACTTTGTCATTCAACAATCCACTATAAACGATTCGTGATTTACAGTCCACCAGACTAGACAACGACATGTACTAACTGATCTTTTGACTATAATTTCGAGAGCTCTCCTGAATTCTGAGCCCATGAACCAATTTCAGCCGTAATTTTCAAAGCTCTCCTGAATTCTACCCTCCTGCAGCAACTCCTAACTTTGTGGAATCGTTTATCTCCTGTAGAACCTGAAGAACAATCCGTTCTTCACCAATTGGAACTCCAATTATCTTTCTCGATTTTCAGCAACTCTGACAGATATGTGGGAAGAAATGATTTGGTGTTTGGATTAGGAGTCTAATGTTTTTTGCCACCAAGAACAGCAGATCAAAGATTCATGAAGTTTGATGGCTTCAAAGATGAAGAGAATATGAAAGCACAATATTTGCTCAATGTTCAACCTTGAGAATCTCATTTTGTGGATTTAGAATATTTATAGGTAGGGTAGAAAACAGATGGGCCGGAAAAAAAAGGCCTTTAAAATGCGAAATAAAATATTCCCATATAAACCTATCGATTGAACGAAGGAGGAGCGACAGTCTAGCGATGCAATTTCTGTTTTTGTAGCTCGAATCAACCCTTGGTGACAGTTTAACGAAAATCTGCACTGTTTTCCTCATTGTTTCAAACTCGAAATACTATACCTATTTAACTAACTTTTAAAAAAATTGCACATTACTCCTTGAACTTTTACACTATATCAATTTAAATCTTTTTATTCACAAATTTTGCCAATTACAAAATCAACTAAACCTAACAAACTCCATATTTGACATTCTGTGACAAAACACTAATATATTTCAAGACAGTAATAAAATAAAAGTTACATACTCAAAATAATGACACAACCTAACTACAAACTGTCTTGAACGAACTCTGCAATACCTGTTTCCTAAAATAGACAACTCAAATACTAGCGTAAAATGTGTGAAAAATAGGATCAATGATAATCACATTTCAAAAAGTTCAATTGTAAGTGTCATTTAAGCAATTGTAACTCACAAGCATATTTTTCAGTTTTACATTACAAGCTAAACTAAGACATAGTATCAATGCAACCCAACATACCAAAACGAAACATTGACACTATCAAAACAACAAAAACTTAATTTAGCGAAACTGAACTCAAACAAATATGCATGTACCCCCCCTAACTGTAAACTCTCAAAGTGTTTAAACAGTAGGTAAATATATCTATGCATCACCCTAACAACCCCTTAAACATAAAATTATATCAATTTATAAATATATCTATGTCTCACCCCAACAACTCCTCAGACATAAAATGCAAATTAACAAATGATATCAAATCAAATCACTTTTGTAATTCAGACTTTTTCTCCCTTTTTATCACAAAATGACAAGGGACAAAGAAAAATCACACAATGTCTCAATAATGTAGCTAGGGGTGGGCTCGGGTCGGTTCGGTTCGGTTCAGTTTTTTTCGGTTCCAGAAATTTTCGGTATTTAGTAAATGGAACCGTCAGTTCCAGATATAATTCTGGAACCGTTCGGGTTCGGTTCCGTTCCTACTATAATTAATTTTTTTAACATTTATAATAATACTATATAAATACATTTAGAAAACTTTGTTAGTGCGTTTTGAATAATTAATCCATAACATGTTAGAAAGTTTTTCACAAAATGCTAACACTTTAGTACTAGACAATATATACCACAATTGTTTTTGCTGCTTCCGTCAAACAGTTATTGCTTCACTGCTTACCCACCAAAAGGTAATATATAAAAGTATCTAACTATGTTCTCCATTCTGAGAAGTGGTACCAAAATCATTCTTGTTTTCTAAAAATATTGTGTGAAGTGAGGCAATCCCAGCGTGCTCAGTACTTTCACCGAGTGAATCTGTGTGTGAATATTGACCAGGTTCAATCTTAGCTTTTACAAATGAACGTAATATTTTAAAGTATTAAAAATACTTACCAACTATGTAATGTAATCATCGATTGCTTGACTTGCCATACTATTTACTAGGAAACTCTACAAGAAAAAAATGAAAAATAAAACACAATTAAGTGACTCCATCATTAGATTCATCGCCCCCACTTCCACTTCTACTAGCTCCCTTTTTTGAAGGAGGAGGACTTCTTCAAGTTGAGAGAAAATGACTCATGACTGGACGAGAAACATGTTGTGCGGTGGGAATGGACTGGAGAGAGAAGAAGAATAGAATACCGAAAAATTTAGGGCTCTTTCCATTTTATATTTAGTGGCTTTTTTTGAATTTTTATTTATGTTGGTCGATTTTGAAAAAGAGAAGACCGAAAATTCTAGAGCTCTGTCCCTTTTATATTTAGTGGTTTTTTTTTTCAATTTTTTTTATGTTGGTCGGTTTAGGTTATATTCAATATACTTGAAGCCCAAATGCCCAATTGTCAAAAAAAAAAAAATTTGGTTCTTGGTCTAGAACCGAGAACCGAACCAAACCCGTCGGTTCTCGATTTGGATACCCGTTCGGATTTTTAATTTAAGAAAACCCGTTCGGTTCGGTTCGATTCGGACATTTTGCCCAACCTTAAATGTAGCTATAAGCAATCACAAGTATATGCAGTGAACAATAAACTTTCCACAATTCCAACTTAACGCACCTATGAAGTAAATGATATAAGTAACTCATATGTGTTAGGTGTCACTAATCATTTAGCAGTAGGACTTCATACCTTAATTTTGTGAGAAATGACATGCTAAACATCACTGCTAATAAGTATATTCATCTACTTATGAAATCAAATCGTATAGCACATTAGCTACTACATATGAAAGCTCATTTCTAATGAGGAATTTATTTTCTCTCCTGACTTATATTGCAAGTATTTTTCTTTTTATCACCACTTTCAATAGGAATGCTCATATATTTTATCATCTTAAGTGCATGCTCTTTTTCATTAAACGATTAACATGACTCCAGTAACGAGCTTTAGACCGATTAACCCAAGTCAGATGATCATAAGCACCAAGTTATGAGAAACCCTGCAGGTTTAATTACTCAAGTCAAGTAGGCTTCGAAAAGTAGTATTAAGATATCGAGCCTCTTTTTTCTCCATAAATTGATTCTTGTAGGGATAATATCGAGCTTAGGTCTAATTAAAAATGTCAATTCATATTCAAAGTCACCTTACTAACATGTGATTGTCATCCTAAATCTCACACATGCGGTAGAGTTACATTGTCAAAATCATAGTGTGTGCAGTACAGATGGTATATAAAGAGACTTATATTAAATACTCCATAAGCATCTTAAGCTAGGTCGACCTTTTTTAGCAACAAATCAAACTTTGATTGACATGGAGAAGGGTGAGCTGATTGTGAGGATGGCGGACGTACATGAGATCTTTGAATTATATAATCCACCAAACAACCATTTGTCCTGGAGGAAGCCAAATATGTTGCTGAAGAAGTTCAACAAGAGTCAAATGAGATAAAACCTAAACGTTTATGAAGCCTTGTTCAAGAGGAGAATAGAGAGCTCAAAGTTTGGAGGGCAAAAAGAGGGTGCAAGGTTGGAAATTGCAAGGAGTGTAAGGTTGCAAAATTCCAGCATGAGCCACCATAACCAATTTATTCATATAGTCTAGCTAAAGACTATAAATTAAGCACTTATTGGGAGGCAACCCAATTTTCTAACTCTTTTATTATTCTTATTTTTGTACCTCATTGCATATAGATTTATTTTGATTATTAGTTTGCATTACACTTACGCACGTTTCAATTTATAAGGTATCACCATCCTATCATGTTTTTCCTTAGGCCATTAAATTTATTGTTGGTTTTTTTATTGTTTGGGTTAGGTTATTTGATCTTTAATGTTTGATTGACCGCTATGTGTATGAACATAACGTTGCGGAATATTCAAACCAACACAAATCTAGGAGAGAGCATGATGAAAAAGATTGTCTAACCGTCACACATAGTGCCTCATATCTTCAATAGAAAAATTCAGGGAGTACCTTCTTCATTTTCTTCTCCGCCCTATTATATTCTTATTTATACTTTATGACACCGAGGAGAATGTCAATTTTAAGTTTGGAGTGGAAAAAAACTTTGAGTTTTTTTTACTTTTCGCGTGTTTCGTGTGTTTTTGAGTGTTTGAGTGTTTGTTTTTCGTTATTACTTTAATATAATAGAAAAAATTGAAAATTTTCAACAAAAAATATATTTTCTTGTTTTAGGTTGTGTTCTTGTATGAGTTAGATAATCTGACCGACAATGATGATTAAATTTGAGATTTGATGTTTATTTATGAACCGTGGATAGGATACATGTTACACTAATTGAGACTTAAGAAGGCAAAATTTGATATTATACTTGTACTAGAATTTAGTTGGACAAAAATCTTATGTTGGAGGTCGGTTTGCTTGAATAGGGATTTAATGAAGGGTATTGCACTAATTAGAGTAGAAAAATATATAAAATACATCTGATAGGAATGTAAAATGCATATTTTTCCTCCTTATTTAATGCGCTCATATGACTATTTTATGCCAAAATGTATTTAGTATTCTCATATTTTGGTTTAGATGGCAATTCGATGGATATGGCGTAATTTGGAAGAAACAAGGGGAACATGACCAAAGTGAAAGGAAATGAAAGTTCAAGGACTAAGGTGTAAATACACAAAATTTGTGTCGAACCTCACGATGAAGATTTGAGAGTGTTGGAGTCAATTGGATGAAAGAAGACATCAAAGGGATGAAATATCGTCAAAGAATGATCACACATCAATTTCCAATCGAAAAAGTTATGTACCGGTTTTCAGCCTCATGTTGAGACCACTTTTCGACATGGAAAACAATCGAATTCAAAGATAGTTTCTGGAGAAAAGTTGTATCCCTCTGAGTTATCTTTCCAACGTATCTTGAATCACCTCAATTAGATATCGATAGAGAAAGTTATGGTGAAAATACTGAACACTATCCGGAAGGAAGTTTCGTAATTCCTTGCGGCCGCAAGCCTTTAAAATCATGCGGCCGCACAGACCACTCCCGAGAGTTAAAGTGCTGAGTTCATTTGTTCCTTGCAATCGAAAGCCTCTAAACCATGCGGTCACATGGTTTATTTTCGGGACGTGAATTTTGATTTTTGAATTTAAGTCAACTACTTATGGAAACAACTATAAATACATATTTTAAAACTATAGAACACAACTAGAACAAACCAAAACGCCTCCAACCTATTTTCTCTCTATTGTCTTAGATTTATCATGTGTAACTAAACATTTACACTTGGTCGAAGGAGATTGAAGCCTCATAACCACATATTGTGAGATCTAAATGGTTTTTCTTAATTTAATTCATGTTTTTGAGTATTAAATATTCTTTTGTACTTATTTCCATGATTGTTATGTTTAATTGTTAGGAGGTCTATTAGCTTATTATTCATTGCAATCTACCGCTATGTTAAATATCAAATCCGTAATTGTTTGATTCCTTTAACTTGTGAAACACTAGGATTTGATGATTTTCTCTGATAGAAGTTATTAAATTTTAAAAAGAATGTTTAAATAGATTAAATGCAACCGCTGGTGTTTGTGTTATCTAGTTCATCGATTTCTTTATTGTGTAAAATTGTTATTAAATTGAATCTTGAGCGTTAGTCTAGGGTTATTTAATAATTAGGGTTAATTAGAATGCTGGTATCTAATTAACTAAAATTAAGGAGAAATAGGAAAATTATTCCAACGGTGAATATTCAAAATATGAATTGAATTATCATTGCACCTATGATCAATTGTGGATTTTCGAAGGTGTATATTGACTTGGACCAAGGTTAGGCTTTTGATTGTTTTCGTTAATTTAATTTTCATTGTTATTACTTGCGTTATTTACAATTGTTTGCATACAAAAACCCCCTGATCATTGTACGGAGCATAAAATATTGAATTACACACTCTTCGTGGGATCGACCCTTACTTCCACTACTACATTAGTTTTAGAGGTTTAAAGACTATTTTTGGGTGTCTACGACAGCACACCAAATTTTGGCGCTGTTGCCGGGGTGTGGTGCTAATTTATTTTTGTGTTTCTTTAGTTGTTTATTTTATTTTGAAAAAAAAATCAAAAAATCATATTTTTTAGGTTTTTAGGCAATTTATTGTTTTTAAGAGTTTTAACATAGAATTTTATTTATTTTTCTTATTCTAGTTTCTTTTTAACTTGTTTTTTATTTTTTTTAGTTTCATTGATAGTTTATGCTCATAACTCGATCTTTTACTCAAGAAATTTGATTGCAAATATTGCCGTCAGTTCTCAACAATTTGGCACTAGACTCGACATGTCATCTACACATGTTAATGAGGTAAATGTTTGATCCATTGAACAATAACTTGCGAGTCTAACTACTCTTATTTGTTAAATAGCTGTAGGTACTATGCAAACAACAAAGACTTGTGCAATTTGTTCATTGGTAGGCCATCCAACCGATATGTGCCCAACAATTCAAGAAGAATTTGTTGTGTACGTAAATGCAGTCGGTAGCTTTCTTGGACAACCACAAAGGAATTATGATACATATTCAAACACGTACAACCATGGACGGAGGAATAATCCAAATCTTAGTTATGGGAATCGACAAGTGAATCAACATATGAATCAAAATTGACAGAATGTCCAGCAATATAATCAGTCATTCCCTCCTAAACAACAACATGGCCAAACTTCTAACTCTAGTATTTCTTTAGAAGATATTGTTAAATCTCTTGCCACTAACACTTTACAATTTCAACAGGAGAGAAGGGCTAACATTCAAAGTTTGGAGAATCAAATGGGTCAAATGGCTAACGCGGTTAGTAGGTTGGAGTCACCGAATACAAGAAAATTGACATCTCAAACAGTGGTAAATCCAAAAGAAAATATAAGTACAATCACGTTGAGGAGTGGAGCGGAGGTTGAAGCTCCAGTGAAGGTAGCCCCTACATCATCGATGGAAGAAAATGAGGAATATATCACAGTAAAAAAGAATGTTCCCAATGATACTATGGTAACTGAGCGTAAGTTTCCACCTCTTTCTGATTATAAACATATACCTCATTTCCCTCAAACTTTAGTAGGATCTAGGAAATATGAACGAGATCATGATGAGCTGCGCGAAATTTTTAGTAAATGCGAGGTAAATATTCCACTTTTAGATATTATTAAACAAGTGCCTCGTTATACTAAATTTTTGAAACAATTGTGCACAAGTAAGATGAAACAAAAACTGAAGGGGATTGAAAGGGTAAAAGTTGGAGAAGATGAATCTACAATAATTAAAGAGAAACTTCCTGCAAAGTGCACGGATCCAGGTATGTTCACTATCCCTTGCATGATAGGCAACACTATGTTCGAAAATATCATGCTAGATTCAGGAGCATTTATTAATGTAATGCCATATTCTGTATACACTTCCTTGAAACTTGGACATTTAAATAAAATTGGTGTGATAATTCAACTAACGGATAAATCTAATGCATATCCTAAGGGGGTAGTTGAAGATGTTCTTGTGAAAGTTAATGAGTTTGTTTTTCCTACTGATTTTTATGTACTTGACGTGGGCAGTAGTAATCAAACTCTCCCTATTTTGTTAGGAATACCGTTCTTAAGGACATCCCAAACTAAAATGGACTTTCATAATGACACACTAACCATGGAATTTGAAGATAAAACTATTACACTTAATATCTATGATTCCATGAAATATCCGTGTAATAATAATCATGTTCATTTTATGATGTGATTGATCAATTAGTACAGAATGTTTTCGAATTTATTGCTACAAAAGAATGGGAAGCTGTCAATATTGAGCATTTTGGGAAGGAAAAAGAGGAACTGGCCTTAAACACTAAGTTACAAAGAACTGTAGCCGCATTAAAAGATCTTCCAGAATCAGGTAAGAGTTTTGGTTTTGTATTACCAGTTTCTAATGAGAAACCTCTACTTTCTATTTTGCAGACTTCCATTCCAGATTTGAAGCCTCTCCCTAGTCACTACAAGTATGTATTCATGGAGGTGGAGGAGCATTGTCAGTTATCATTCCCATTGAACTTGGTACACCGCAAGGAAGATCGAAGCCAGCCATAATAGACTCGGGCTGAATAAGGAAACATTGAGTCAAGCCAAAGATAATAAACAAAGGTGCTGCTTGGTAGACAACCCAAGGAGAGTTCGTTCCTTTTTCTTTTTTATTTTTATCTTTGTCATTTTCTTTGCATTGCACCTTACATTGGAGACAATGTAAGTTTTAAGTGTGGGGGAGAGATTTATATCTAGGTTGCATTTAGATTGAGTGAGTTAATTTTTAAAAAAAATTTGCATGATTTTTCAAGAAGAGAAGTTGAGGTTAAAAGATTTTTGGTTGTGTATGCTATTTGCTAGAATTAATTAGGTTTTCGAAGAACTCATAACATGATTGAATGAATAATTCTCCAACTTAGAGTTGATTAGTGGAGTTATTTTCTTTGAAGATGGTAGTAACTAAATTCTGTAGACAAAAGTCGGTGAGATTTTTGAGCCTTTAGACTGATACATCTATAACAGTCTCATTATATCTTTTCATGTGTGATATTCTTTCATAGTTTTGATTCTTTAGAACTTGCATTGATTCTCTTCTAAATCACATTGATACATGCATGCACAAACATGATTAATGCCATCTTTGTTACATAAATGAGTTTCATTAGCCAAATAGCCGACCCTATAATTGAATTTTCCATTGTTGAGCCCTTTGAGCCTTATTGCATTTTCTTTGTATAAACTCACATTACAAGCTTTAAACTGGAAAAATAATGTCTTTACCTAAGTCTTAGAGCTAGTGGGGTATTGTTGAATGTCATGGGAAGTGTGAGTATGCAAGAAAATAAGTGTGGGGGTATCAAAATTTATGGCAGTGCTATTATTTGTGAATTGGAACAAATTTTCTATGTCAATTCAAGGAATTCTAGTATTGGTGTATAATTTGGGGTTTACATTGTGCAAGAAAAATACAAGAAGAAAAAAAAATGAATGATTGAAGAAGAAGAAAAGAAAGAAAAAGAAAATAAGTGATGAATGTGAGTGATTTTAATGTGAAAAAAAATCTATATTCATAACTCTTCCTACATCTCAAGAAAGAGTTCAATTTGTGTGGGATAAATGCAAAAATGATGAAGCTATCACGTGGAGTGGTTGGTTTACATGTCTTATGTATATGTTTGAGCTAAGTCTTTTTATCTTTACTCCACTAGTTTCAATAGTTCTTGAGTCACATACCCAAATATTTCACACTTTAACCATAAACCATATTACAACCTTTGAAAAATCTTTATGATTCTTGTAAAGTATGTGATCTAAGTAACACATAAGAGTTGAGTGCTTATATCCGTGAGGGTATACATGTTTAGTTTACTCCATTTTCATATGAAAATGCTCGCTAATTGATTATGAGTTGTGTGGAATGTTTATTCATGATATTTTATGTGTTTTGAAAAAGCATGATGGTTTTATGTTCTTGACATTATGACTTGATGTTTTTAGGGAATTACCGAGGACGAGCAAAAGTTAAGTGTGAGAGAATTTAATAGGAATCTAAAATGCATATTTTTCCTCCTTATTTAATGTGTTCATATGACTATTTTATGCCTAAATGTACTTAGTATTCTTATATTTTGGTTTAGGTGGCAATTCGATGGATATGACCTAATTTGGAAGAAATAATGGGAACATGACCAAAGTGAAAGGAAATGAAAGTTCAAGGACTAAGGTGCAAATACATAAAATTTGTGTCGAACCTCACGATGAAATTTTGAGAGTGTTAGGATTCAATTGGATGAAAGAAGATATCAAAGAGATGAAATATCGTTAAAGTATGATCACACATCAATTTCCAAAAAGTTATGTACCGGTTTTCAGCCTCATGTTGAGACCAATTTTGGACATGGCAAATGATCGAATTCGAAGATAGTTTTTAACAAAAAGTTGTAGCCCTCTGAGTTAGCTTTCCAACACATCTTGAATCACCTCAATTGGATATCGGTAGAGAAAGTTATGGCGAAAATACTGAACGATGTCCAGGAGGAAGTTTCGTAATTCTTTGCGGCCGCAAGCCTTTAAAACCATATGACCACACAGACCACTCCTGAAAGTTAAAGTGTTGAGTTCATTTGTTCCTTGCGGCCGCAAGCCTCTAAACCATGCGACCGCATGGTTCATTTTCTGGACGCGAATTTTAGTTTTCGAATTTAAGTCAACTACTTATTTCTTCGTAGTCTTTATGACTCGAGTTATTAAGCATGTTAGGGTATTTACAACTCGGTGCCAAAAATCGTCTAATTTGGGAGTTATTGGTCAAAAACTCGTTACATGAGCCATATAAAAAGCTTAAGGGAGAGAGAGTGTAAAAAACAAAATTGAAAAAAAAAAAAAAACAGGTTCATGAAACAAAAGACTCACAAAATGCCCTGGTTAAACCACAAACACATATTTGAAAAGACTTGACTTTTGATGAGGGATTATTAGCATAATCTAGTCATTGAGGTCAAAACAATCAAAGAATTGCAGAATCCCTATTTATTGATGTATTGACTTACAATTAGTAGAGTTCACCTGAACTAAGACGGTGAGGATAATATTGAAAACTCAATCTTAGATTACATACTGAGAAAAGAGTGAAAAAAGAACAAGTTTGAGTTTGTGTGAATCATACGAGAGGTGAAAGGATATATTTGACCACAAATGATCGGGAATTGAAGCAACTTGTAAATTCATAATTATCTATTTAATTCTTCACACACACACACACGTCAGTTTTGCATTGGAAGAGTGAATATTTGTTTGAAATTGTAACTTTGAAACAGTTTGTAGATTTAGTAACTGTGATTTAAAATACAAAGATAAAAAGCTAGATTGTTTAACCAAATATTTTTGCATGTTTGTTGGTATTTAGGATATAATTTTGTTTGAGGACAAATAAATGTTTAAGTTTGGAGGAATGTGATAAGTGTATTTTATACACTTATTCGGGGTTTAAAATATCGATATTTGACATTTTGACAAAATATATCCTAAATTGTTGTATTTTATGTTATATGGTTAAACTCAATGGTTGGACAAAGAATTGGAAAAATACAAAGAAAATAAAGGAAAATAGGACAAAGTCCAAAGTTTGAGGACCAAATTGTAAATATTCAATAGTTAATTCGGGCAACAAGATGATACTTTGAAGATTGCTAGGAGACAATTAGATGAAATTAAAACTAAAAAAAGAACGGAATATAATCAAAATCAATTTTCAATCGCACAAATTACTAGTCGAATATTGAAACCAATAAACGTCCGAATTGGAAAAATTATATTTCAACCAAATTTGTATGTATATTATCTTTTAAACTCACTTTAAATTGCCTCAATCAGATATCGGAAGAGAAAGTTATGGCCAAAATACTAACTGCTGTGCAGAAATAAAAAAATTCGCTCGCGAATGCAACTTTCCTTATTCGATTGGAACTCTTTTGGAAACCAATTTGGATGTGATTTTCAACCAATTTTCTAGTCCTGCAAATACCTAACAGCGAAATACATATTGGGGACCTTCCATACATATATATCAAGAAACCATTGAAGAGATTCACGATCTCAAGATTCATTTTTATTTTCTCAATTTTACAAAAATTCGAGTTATGTCTTTTCACTTAAATTTGATTAGTTTTATACATTGTTAGGATGATATGAACCTCTATTATGATATTTTAGTTTTTAATTAATTAATTTGATTTGATTTGTGGATGTTTATTAACGTTTTATCGTTTTTTTTCAATTACTTGATCACCAATTGAATTGTTAGTGAATTTTATTGTTATCGAGAGAGACAATATGGTTTAAGTACATTATAATAAACATTGTAAGGTTCGATAGATGATAGAGATATACTCTTATATTTTATATAGTTTCAATAGGTATTCTAGCACTTGTTAATACATTTATCAAGTTTGCATTCGTAATCAAAAGATATAAGGGGCATATGAGGTGAATCGATTTAATCGCTATCGAAAGAGACTTTCAATTAAATTAGGAGCATTAACCAACATAAATTATTTCAAATTGTTACACTAAAAATAGAATAATAGAGGTATTCGACATCTTAGCAATACTTTTATTTGAATTCAAACCAGTTAAATTATTTTCTAATTTAATCGATAATTTAGATATTAGTATAGAAAACTCAAAATTCATTTGCTATTCGATTTAGCTTACTATTAATTTGAACTCGATTGAATACGTAGTCTTCATGGGTTTGACATTTTACACACTACTATATTACTTGTTCACGATTTCGTTCACTTGTGGATTTTCAAAGGATCAGCTTGTGTCAATAAAATATTGGGGTATCAATCCATCAATGTGATAAGCCTAAGGACTTTATAAAGGCTATTGATGAGCAATTTGTAAGTTCTGACAAAATGTTAGCCAACACACTAATGAAAAAGCTTTCAGGCATGAAATTTGACAATTCTAAAGGTGTGTGTGAGCACATAATAGAAATGAGAGATATTGTTGTTCGTCTTAAATTCCTCAAGATAGAGATTTCTAAATCATTCATTGTTCACCTCATTCTGAACTCTCTTCCTACAAAATATGGTCCACTTAAAATATCATATAACATACAAAGAAAAATGGACCATGAATGAACTCACGACAATGTGTGCTCAAAAGTCGGAGAGGATAAAGCATGGGAAGTTGGGAACTGTTCATCTAACAAATCATGATAAAAGAAATGAGAACAATGACAAATATGGTTCTAAAATGGAGAACAAAATGCTAATGATGGAAAAGAGCATTAAAGATGATTGTTTCTTTTGCAAGAAAAAAGGGCATATGAAGATGAACTGCTTCAAGTATAAGAAATGACTTGAAAATAAAGGTACTCTTGTTTCATTTGTATGTCACGAATCTAATTTTGTTAACGTTCTAAATAATACTCATTTGGTTGTGGTTTCCTTAAGTCCAGAAAGCCTTGCATAGTATTGTCAATGCGAATTTTAGTACCGAAATCAATGCACCACATATTATTTGGAACATTAACAAAATGAGATTCATGACATACAAATGAGATAAGAATACCTTTATTTTCAAGTAATTTCTTATACTTTAAGCTGTCATTCTTCATATGCCTTTTATTTTTTGCAAAAGAAACAAGCACCCTAATTGCTCTCATTGGCATTTTGTTCTCCATTTTAGAACCATATTTACCCATGCTCTTATTTCCTATATCATGAGTTGTTAGATGAACAATTTCTAACTTCTCATGCTTTAGCCTCTTGTTCTCTTAAACACACATCATCAAGAGCTCAATCACGATCCATTTTTCTATATATGAGTTATATGATATTTTAAGTGGACCATATTCTGTAGGAAGAGAGTTCGGAATGAGATGAACAAAAAATGACAAAGAATTCTCTATCTCGAGGAATTTAAGACGAGCATCAATATCTCTCATATCCATTATGTGCTCACGCACACCTTTAGAATTGTCAAAACTCATGCCTGAAAGCCTTTTCATTAGTGTGCTGGCTAATATTTTATCAGAACTTACAAATTGCTCTTCAGTAGCCTTTATGAAGTCCTTAGTCTTATCGCATTGAGGGATTGATCCCCTAATGCTTTTATTGACACGAGTCTTCATGAGTCTCAAGCTTGAGCAATTGGATGTTTTCCACGATTCATGTAGTGAGTATAAGAAATGGCTTGAAAATAAATGTACTCTTGTTTCATTTGTATGTCACGAATCTCATTTTGTTAATGTTCTAAATAATACTCATTTGATTGTGGTTTCCTTAGGTTCAAAAAGCCTTACATAGTATTGTCAATGCGAATTGTAGTACCGGAATCAATGCACCACGTGTTATTTGGAACATTAACAAAATGAGATTCATGATTCTTATACTCGAAGCTGTCATTCTTCATATGCCTTTTTCCTTGCTCTCATTGGCATTTTGTTCTCCATTTTAGAACCATATTTACCCAAGCTCTTATTTCCTAGATCATGAGTTGTTAGATGAACAAATTCCAACTTCTCATGCTTTAGCCTCTTGTTCTCTTAAACACACATTATCAGGAGCTTATCACGGTCCATTTTTCTATATATGGGTTATACGATATTTTAAGTGGACCATATTCTGTAGGAAGAGAGTTCAGAATGAGATGAACAAAAAATGATAAAGAATTTTCTATTTTGAGGAATTTAAGACAAGCATCAATATCTCTCATATCCATTATGTGATCACGCACACCTTTAGAATTGTTAAACTTCATTAGTGATGGCAATGAGCCGGCCAAGCCGGCTTTGCCCTTTAACCCACGAGCTCGGCTCGAGCTCGTGGCTCATGAACAAACGAACCGGCGAGCCGAGCCAGCTTATAGCTCGTGGCTCGTTTGCTCGTGGGCGAGCTCGGCTCGGCCCACGAGCTCGTGAGCCCATGAGCCGAGCCGCGAGCTTTTTGAATTTTTTTTTACGTTTTTTTTTAAATTTTTCACGAGCCCACAAGCTTGGCTTGGGGCCTTACTTACGAGCCGCTCTCTAGCTCGACGAGCCGAGCCTTGCTCGGCTAGTCGAGCTCGTGAGCGGCTCGGCTCGAACTCGAGCTCGCCATTTGACGAACGGCTCGTGTTTTCACGAGCTGACGTGCCACTTGACCCGTTCGTCATCTCTAAACTTCATGCCTAAAAGCATTTTCATTAGTGTGCTGGGTAATATTTTGTTAGAACTTACAAATTACTCTTCAATAGCCTTTATGAAGTCCTTAGGCTTATCACATTGAGGAATTGATCCCCTAATGCTTTTATTGACATGAGTCTTCATGAGACTTAAGCTTGAGTGATTGGATGTTTCCCACGATTCATGTAGTGTCCTCTCTTGTAGTGTACTTGATCCCATAAGGACATGTGGTTTATCCACATGTGCACTAAGTTGAGAGCCATACACCCCAATGCTAGGAGAATTTTCTCATTCCATTAAGAAAAATTATCACCACATAGAATTAGAATATGTTAAAAGAAGTAACTAACTTAACTATCTTATCCTTAGTCATCTCCACATTGTTGAAATCAGCCAAGTCATTACCCAGTTGGAGCAATACATTAGCAGCCTTATTCTGCCGTTTCTCAGTGTAGTGCTAGCACTAAGTTTGTTGTAAATTATTCTAGACAAGATCCATGATTTCAGGAACCAATTAACAAACTGTCCTTCTAGATCATTCCTTGTATATGCTATTGCATTATTTAACCTCTTTGAGAGAATGTAATTCTTACGGTTTATAATATATTCTTTCTCTCTTGAATTCTAACTTGGTATCAGAGCACAGAAATGGCAAACGCCAGTGATTTTAATGCACCCCAGAATGCTGATTCTACTCCAACACTAGCCTCAGTATCCAGTAGCACTGCTGCTACTCTGATAAGCAATGGCAGCACTACACCTTTTGGAGTTAACCTTACTCAAGTTGTTTCAGTCAAGCTGGACAAAAACAACTTCTTGCTATGGAAGAATATGATACTTCCTATTTTACGAGGACATAACCTTGAGGGTTATATCTTAGGGACAAAGACGTGTCCCCAAGAATTTATTGGGAGTCAAGTTACAGGAGAAATTGGTACCAGCATTGAAATGCTGAAGAACCCTGAGTATGGGCAATGAATGTCGACAGACCAGTTACTTTTGGGCTGGCTCTATTCTTCCATGACACCTGACATTGCAATGAGGGTCATGAGGGCAACCAATTCGAAGGAATTATGGACAGCAATTGAAGAGAGCTATGGGGTGCATAACATGTCTAGAATCATTTTCCTCACTAGTGAGTTGCAGAAATCAAGGAAGGGAAACCTAAATATTGATCAGTACTTAAACAAAGTGAAACAACTTGCTGACAATCTTGAAATTGCTGGTAAAACTGTGGCTCATACAGACTTTGTCACTCAAGTTTTGGCTGGACTAGATGAGGATTATACCCCTATTGTGGTTCAAGTGAATAGCAGAAACTTTATATCCTGGGGTGAGCTCCAATCTACACTCATGACATATGAAAGCAGGATGGAACACCTCAACTCTCTGAGAAGTGACATAGCTGAATTTAACATAAATCAGACATCAGCCAACTTCTCCCAAAAATCTGGTAACTATCATGGTAGCAGACCTTACAGACCAAGTTTTGGTGGAAGTTCCACTAATTTCAGCAATTTTAGAGGATGGAGAAGGGGCAGAAACAGAGGAGGCAGTCAATATAGTGGCAATGACATGCAAATAATCTGTCAAGTTTGTGGGAAAATTGGTCACAAAGCTAACATATGCAACTATAGATATGATGAAAGGTATACAGGTGCTCCTCCGAACCATAGGACAAACTTTAACACTTCACCTGCAGCTCTAATTGCAGGACCCAGCACCGTACACGATCCATCATGGTATGCAGACACTGGAGCAAGTAATCACATCACCTCAGATAAGGGAAACCTCGTTTCAGTCAATGAATATGCTGGTAAGGAGAAAGTAATGGTAGGAAATGAAAGTAAGTTGAATATCTCTCATTTTGGCACTTCATACTTTCCAGCATCAAATGATAAAACTCTTGTTCTGAACAAGCTTCTTCTTGTGCCTGAAATTAAGAAGAATCTCATTAGTGTTTCCAAGCTTACTTCGGATAATAATGTTTAGATGGAGTTTTATTCTAATTGTTGTTTTGTCCAGGATCAGTCCACGAAGGAGGTGATAATGCAAGGGAAGCTTAAGGAGGGGTTATATCAGCTTGACCTTCATCACCAAATTACCAAGAACTTCACTCAAGAGTCAGTCCACAAAAATGAATCTCCTGCAGCCTTTCTTCTGTCATTCCCAGTCGTGAGTCTTTTATTTCAACAAGTGATGTATGGCACAAGAGGCTTGGTCATCCTTCTAGCCAAGTGATGAACCAAGTGCTCAAATCTTGTAACATCAAAATTAAAGAAAATGATATCAGACCTTTTTGCAATGCATGTCAACTGGGCCAGGCTCATCTATTACCCTTTTATTTATCTCCATCACATGCTAGAGTCCCACTTGAATTAGTATTCACTGATATATGGGGACAAGCCCCTATTTTGTCCACATCAAGATTCAAGTATTATATCTCCTTCCTTGATGACTACAGTAGGTTTACTTGGATCTATCCCTTGAAACAAAAATCTGAAGCCTTAAATGTGTTCATTCAATTCAAAAAATTAGTTGAAAACAAATTGGGATATAGGATAAAAATTTGCAGGCAGACTGGGGTGGTGAGTATAGGACTTTCTCAAAATTCTTAAGTCAAGAGGGAGTAGAGTTTAGGCATCCGTGTCCATACACTTCAGCTTAAAATGGAAGAATAGAAAGAAAACACAGACACGTTACAGAAACGGGATTAATACTCTTAGCTCAAGCAAAACTACCTTTGAGATACTGGTGGGAAGCTTTTCAAGCTGCAACATATCTTATCAACAGGTTGCTAACACCCACTCTTCAAAAACAATCACCTTATCAAACTCTATACAATAAGCAACCAAATTATCATACTTTAAAAATATTCGGTTGTGCTTGCTACCCCTGTCTAAGGCCCTATCAAAACCATAAATTCAGTTTTCATTCCACCAAGTGCACCTTCCTTGGTTATAGTGATTCTCATAAAGGCTACAAATGCCTAAGCCCTATAGGAAGGTTGTACATCTCAAGACATGTTATTTTCAATAAAATGGAATTCCCATTCGAGTCATTAACTTCCACCAAAAATCATTCAGAACCAACTGTGACCGAAACTATAGTATCCCACTTTCATTTGCCTTCTAAACTTAATCAAACAGAAATCAATCCAGGCCCTACTGATATTACTCATCCTGAAGCCACCCGTGCAGAACATCACTTGACCTCTGACTCAATTGACAATATAGTACATGGAAATAATCTTGATGAATCTGAAAGAAATGCTGAAGATGAGGGGCCAGATCCAAATGAATCACAGATTAATGAAGCTCCCTTGTAGCTGAATAACAATGAAAGTAAGGAGTTGCCCCAACACAGGGCAGAAAATCTTCATCCCATGATAACTAGAGCAAAGGCTGGGGTGTTTAAACCTAAATTCTACCTTGGAAAGTTGACTGAAAGGCCATCAGAACCTCAAAGCATAACTAAAGCCTTGATGAGTACTGATTGGAAGAAGGCAATGGAGGAAGAATTCAAAGCCTTGACAAAGGCAAAAACTTGGGAACTTGTGCCTCCTTCAGTAACATATAACATTGTTGGAAATAGATGGGTTTTCAGACTCAAACAAAATATAGATGGCTCAGTGCAGAGATTCAAGGCCAGACTTGTGGCAAAAGGGTTTCATCAAACACTAGGCATTGATTTTTATGAAACATTCAGTCCTGTCATTAAGCCATCAACCCTCAGAATAATCCTTACATTGGCAGTCACAAAGGAATGGACAATTAGACAAGTAGACATTAATAATGCTTTTCTCAATGGAGAGCTGGAGGAGACTGTCTTTATAAGTCAATCTGAGGGATTTGTTGATCAGTTGAAGCCCAATCATGTATGCAAATTGAACAAGGCACTCTATGGGTTGAAACAAGCACCTAGAGCCTGGAATGAGAAATTAAAGGCTACTTTTCTGGGCTGGAAATTCAAGCAATCAGCTGCTAATACTTCACTCTTTTATCTCAAAAATGAAAAACAAATAATTTTTGTACTTATCTATGTTGATGACATTGTGATAACAGGTAATGATAGAGGACTGCTGGAGGAGTTCATAAGTAACCTAAACAAAAAATTCGCCTTGAAAGATATGGGAAGATTGCACCGCTTCCTTGGAGTTGAGGTGATGTGGCATGAATCTGGTATCTATCTTACTCAGACTAAATACATTACTGATTTACTTGAGAGGTTCGAATTGCAAAATGTAAAGCCTTGCATTACCCCTATTCCTGCTGGAAAGTCAATGTCAAAAACTGAAGGAGAAATACTGAAGAATCCAACAATCTACAGAAGCGCTGTGGGGGGATTGCAATACCTCCAATACACCAGACCTGATATCACTTTTGCCGTGAATAAGTTAAGCCAATTCTTGCAAACTCCAACTTCATCACACTGGCAAGCACTGAAGAGGGTATTCAAGTATCTAAAAGGGACAATAGACCATGGACTTTGGATTCAAAGAAGTGACATACTTACTTTGAATGGATATTCAGACGTGGATTGGGCGTCCTGCCCTGATGACCGAAGATCAACCACCGGCTACTGTGTTTATTTGGGCGACAACCTGATAAGTTGGTCCTCTAAGAAGCAACATGTTGTAGCACGTTCAAGTACTGAGTCAGAGTATAGAGCACTTACATCAATTGCCTCAGAAATAGTCTGGGTTCAGTCACTCTTTCAAGAATTGCAGTTGCATTTGGCTGAGATTCCAACTGTCTGGTGTGATAACATGAGTGCTGGAGCATTGGCAGCCAACCCCGTATATCATGCAAGGACAAAACATATTGAACTAGATGTGCATTTTATCATAGATAAAGTCATTGCCAAAGAATTGGAAGTAAAGTATATTCCCACTTCAGACCAGATTGCTGATCTTCTAACCAAAGGATTGAATCATTCGAGATTTCTATTTTTGAAGGACAAGCTTGGAGTTACTCTTGCACCTCCTAGCTTGAGGGAGGGTATTAAAAGAAGTAACTAACTTAACCATCTTATCCTTAGCCATCTCCACATTGTTGAAATCAGCCAAGTCATTACCCAGCTGGAGCAATACATCAGCAGCCTTATTCTGCCGTTTCTCAGTATAGTGCTAGCACTAAGTTTGTTGTAAATTATTCTAGACAAGATCCATGATTTCAGGAACCAATTAACAAACTGTCCTTCTAGATCATTCCTTGTATATGCTATTACATTATTTAACCTCTTTGAGAGAATGTAATTCTTACGGTTTATAATATATTCTTTCTCTCTTGAATTCTAACTGAATATGAATAGAGTCATTGTAAAAGCTAGAGCTGCCACATAAGATAAATACATACATTAATGCTATGAAAATTAACTTTATATTAAATTAACCAATGCCAATTTAATTTTTTAAATTTAGACCTTCCATAGGCAAAGGTGGTTATCGAACATTAAATTTACAAAGACTTCAGAATATCAAATACATGTATTTTCATACCTGTGGGCATAGAAAATTTCTTATTCCGATATTTAAGTAATCACTTATTGTTATAAAATCCTTGAGATAATTAACTCCCTTTATGGCCAAATATTTATCATATGGATTAACCACACTTCATGAGATGTCGTATGTATCATTAAAATAATTTTTTATATGATTTTATAATTCATGACATAGCATTATAACTAAAGATGCTTTGGCTAATCTTAATTTATAATAATATCTCAAAACCCTAAATGATATCTCTAAACTTTAGTTACTAAATGGTGACTTAATCCTCGAATTAAAATATTAGAACATCACAAATGGATATTAATTAAAGATCATCTATATGCACCTTTAATTACTGACATGTTAGTGAATATTATAAAGACTGTACGTATAGATCTTTTTCATAATAAAATCCTTTTCTTCGTAGGCATGCAATTTTTTTTAAGTTAATAAACTTTCATAATTAATTAATGCATCCTTAAATAAATCTTACACTCCATGAAACTGAAAATCAGAATTAAAACTATTGAATAACTGTATCTTTAATAAAGATTATAGAATGTTACCAAATTAAATGCATACTTTATTCAATAAACAAAATTAAAAACAAGCACTTTAAATTATGAAAGATAAACAATGGAAATTATATTTGATAAAAGAGAAAGAGAGAGAAGAGAGAGAAGGAAGAAAAATAAAAGTCAAAGGCTGGGAAAAAAGAAAGAAACGACAGAAAAGAAGGAAGAAGGGAAAACATCAGAAATTTTCACATTTCGTCAATTTTCGGTGATGTCGTTCTACTTTTGCATGTTTAATTCTAATATTATATTATGCTAGATTTTTACATTGCTAAGATATTGATGAATCCTTGTTTTGAAATTTTTAGTATTAATTAATTATTTTGATGTTAATTTGTTTGAATGCATGAATATTTATTATTTTTTAGTTTGTTTTTCAATTAATTGGCCACTAGTTGAATTGTTTTTGGATTTTATTATCATCGGGAAAGATAATATTACTTAGTTTTTGAATTAGTTGTTAAATTAGATATTAGTTAGTTAAAATTAAATCTTGTTATTCGATTAAGGGTATTATTAACTTTAACTCAATAAAACACGTAGTCCTCATGGGTTCAACACTTTACACACTACTATATTACTTTATCACAATCCCCTTCACTTGCAGATTTTCAAATGGTCAAGTTTTTGGCGCCATTATGAGAGACTACTGTTTTTGATAGTTTAGTTAATTTTAAATTTCATCTAAGTTTTACTCTTTTTCTTTAATTTAATTTAAAAAAAAATATTAGTGTGTTTCCCGTTTACTTTTTCGAGAACGTGTATGCGAAATTCAAGAACCGAAGCTCTTGCTTAATTTTACCAAAGATCAAACGAACATTCAACATTCGAAAAAGATAACAGTTGGAAACACATCAAAAACAAAAAGAGAAAGATATGGCAGAGGGAAATCCTAATCAAATAGTCATAGGGACTAATCAGGAAGCAGCACAACCGAATGTGGCTGCAACTAATGAAATGCAAGGTTAATGAGGGAGTATATGGTTCCACTGGTCGTGGAAAACCAATCTAGCATAGTATATCCAGCGTTTGGTCAGGCAAACTTTCACGTACGGATTGATGGAATCAACATGTTCCAAAACGTGCTACAATTTTTTGGGAGAATTTCGGAGAATCCCAATACTCATGTATCAAGATTTCTGGACATGTATACAACTATCGAATATCTAGAGGTGTCCAGTGAAGCAATCAGGTTGAGGCTTTTTCCATACACATTGAAAGACTCAGCTAGAGAGTGGTTATACATTTGTTCACCTCATAGCATCACTATATGTAACCAATTGAGTCAAAAGTTTCTAAACAAATATTTCCACCTAAAAGGATTGCTAAACTAAGAGACAAGATTACAACATTCAAACAACCAGACTTCGAATGCTATTCGAATGCTTGGGAATGATACAAAGGTTTACTTCACTAATGTCCACAACACAGATTGTAGAAATGACTTCAAGTACAGTACTTCTACATTGGTCTCAATCCAATAAGCAGGGCTAACGTGGACTCCACAAAAAGAACCGTGGATCAAGTCTACTAAATCATCGATGATTTGACATTCACCAGTGCACTTTGGCCTACTAAAATGACGAGTGGAAAAAGAGCTGCTGGGTTATTCGAAGTTGATTCTTTGACAGCAATTTCAGCACAATTGACATCATTGGCACAAAAGGTAGATCAGATGATCGTGGCCCAGGCAATATAACTGAAATGCAAACATTGTGGAGGGAACCACGAGAGTGTTGATTGTAACGTATGATCTCTTTTTGTTCAGATAATGGAGGATGTGAACTACACTCAGAATTTTCAAAGGCAATCAATCTGAATCCTAACACCGAGTACCCAGGCTGGAGAAACCACCTGGTTTTCAGTGGAATAATAACCAGGGTGCTCAGATCGTAGCACAGCAAATTGCACTGCCAGGTTTTCAGTAGAATGAGAAGAAGTCTTCATTAGAAGATCTTGTGACTAAGTTAGCGAAAATATCTACTCAACATATGCAACGTACGGATAAGAGCTTTCAAGTTTAGGGAGCTGCCATAAAAAATTTGGAAAATCAGCTAGGACAAATAACGAAAGCACTTTCAGAGAGACCACCAGGATCAATTCGAAAAGTTCCTAGATATGCTGGAAAAACTCAGATCGTAGCACAACAAACTGCACTGCCAGGTTTTCAGTAGAATGAGAAGAAGTCTTCATTAGAAGATCTTGTGACTAAGTTAGCGAAAATATCTACTCAACATATGCAACGTACGGATAAGAGCTTTCAAGTTTAGGGAGCTGCCATAAAAAATTTGGAAAATCAGCTAGGACAAATAACGAAAGCACTTTCAGAGAGACCACCAGGATCAATTCGAAAAGTTCCTAGATATGCTGAAAAAACTCCACATCAATATCCCATTCATCATTGCTATACGACAGACCCTGATGTATGTAAAGTTCATGAAGGATATGATTCTAAGAAAAAAAAGCTTCCAGACAGAGAATAAGTGGCATTAATCGAGGAGAGCAGTGCAAGGCTGCAAAATAATTTGTCACCAAAACTTAAGGACCCAAAGAGTTTCACTTTACCTATTTCACTATGCAAAGAATTTCATTTTAATGCTTTATGTGATACAAGTGCAAGTGTAAATTTAATGTCTTTGTCTACTTTTAGGAAACTAGGAGTTGGGGACGTCAAAGAATCGAATGTGACGTTGCAACTGGCAGATAGTAGCATTAGATACCATGGGGCAAGATTGATGATGTGCTCATCAAAATTGGGAAGCTGATATTCCCAAGGGACTTCCTTGTCTAATATTCCAGATATGAGCATTAGATACCATGGGGCAAGATTTGATAGTTATTTTAAAATATATTCTAAATTGTTATATTTTATGTTTATTAGGTAAGACACTTTGAATCGAAAAGGAATTGAAGGAAGGAAGCAAAATGTCACGAAAATTTTTAGTATTAATGTGTTTGAATGCGTGGATGTTTATTATTGTTTAGTTTGCTTTCAATTAATTGGTCACTAGTTGAATTGTTTTTGGATTTTATTATCATTGGGAGATGTAATAAAATCATTAGCACGTAGTAATAAGCATTATGATGTTCGATAGAGGATAGAGATATACCTCTATACTTTGCATGATTTTTTCAGATGTTCTAACTCGTTTAATACTTTATTATATGTTGGTATCTTTTATAGAGATATAAAAAAGTCATATATAGGATTAGATTTAATTGCTATCGAGAAAAACTTTTATATAAATTTGAAACTTCGACCAACTCGCATGATAACGAATAATCATTTTAATTGTTGTACTAAAAGTGGATTAACAAGCAGAGATTCTACATCTTAGCAACATATTTCATGAATTTGATAAGTCTTTACTTAGTTTTTGAATTAGTTGCTATATTAGATATTAGTTAGTTAAAATTAAATCTTGCTATTCGATTAAGGGTATTATTAACTTTAACTCGATAAAACGGATAGTCCTTGTGGGTTCGACACTTTACACACTACTATATTACTTGATCATGATCTCGTTCACTTGCGGATTTTCAAACGGTCATATACCCACATACAAAATTTACAATTACAGATTCCAGCTATTATACTATGCATACAATTTTTATAGAGTAATTACGATGTGTATGATTTATGGCTATACATATACTGCTCTGCTCATAATCCAAGTTTTGTTAAAGATATATTGTTTTAAAAAAAATATTAATCAGCCTCTAATAAGTAATTTTCATTTCAAATAGCATGTATTCAAAAACAACAATAGTAATATGGAGGAATAAAGCAAATGAAATAAAGGCTCCATTAGGAATTAAAAATTAGTTACATTTTCAATTTCAAAGTGTTTCGACTTCCTGTTTAATGCAAAACTAATCATATTTAATTTCAGATTTAATATAAACCATTTTCAATTCAATTAGAAATTAAGGCTAATTAAAACAGTATGCAAATCTACTTAAAAGATGTCAAAATGTATACACCATCATTTATTGTGCTTGTCTGCATTAAGTGTTGATATTTCTTAATCTGAATAACGAAAGTATGAAGGTCGCTTTGATACCACATGTGAGAAAAGTGAATGCGTACCTTCAGTATGTTATTCAAGATTAATTGAGAATATGAAGTAAAAATTAAACCCGACACTACCAACAAACCTTCTAGCCAATACCCACTTTATAACCCTTTTATTTGATGGAAATAAACACAAAGGACTTTCAATTTGAGAGAGAAAATACTATAGGGAATTTTGTGCGAGTTTGGCTAAGGAGCAGTTGACATCTTTATATAGAAAACCACTTAATAACTTTCATCCCTCATACAAATTTGTGACTTTCTCTACATTAACTTCCCTTCAATAAAGGGGAAGTTATTGTGACAAGTATTTACTCAACACTTAATTAACTTATTTTTGAATTAATATGTGACCTTATCTTTAAAATTGAATATGTGAACATACACGGTTAGATTCTCTCACTTGGTCCATATATTCAACAACTTTAAGGTGAGTATATTCTATGGCCATGTTCTGAAATTGTCAATAACCTATTCAAATAGAAATATACAATACTTGAATCATGGCGGTCATATTTTAATAATCAAACATTTTTTTGCACGCATTACAAGTACCTTTACTTCTAAAATATTACTTTACTTTAAGAATGAACTTCCTATAAGCCATTCAAGGTCCAAACTTTAATAACCACAATGAATATTCATTACAACCTTTAAGTGTGCTAACAAAATTGTTTCATATGCAGAAACAATAATCTTAAAACAAGAATTAGGGTATCATGATTGAGCACGCAATTCTCATGTTCTCGACATGAGCTTTATAAACTTTAGCTGGCAATCTCTAAGTCATATGATTTGTTATCATAACATCTATCTTAATATGCACGATATTCACTTTATTTTTCATTATATGATTTCTAACAACCAAATACTTTATGTCGATATATTTGTTGCGACTTTTACTTTTGTTATTTCTTGAAAAGAAAATTGCAGCCGAATTATCGTAATAAATTTTCAAAAGCTTTTCTATAGTATTGATATTTCTTAAGCCTTTGTCAAAATTTCTCAACTATAATGCTTGTGTTGTAACTTCATAACAACCAATGAATTTTGCCTCCATTGTAGATGATGCAATTATACTCTGCTTACTGCTTCTCCAAGATACAGCTCCTTTTGCTAGAAAAGAATGAATCCTAAAGTAGACTTTCTTGTGTCTACACATCCAGCAATATCGGAATCCGTAATCCAACAAGTTCAAGAATATCGGGATGTTTATATGTGAGTCTTTAGTTTCTTGAAGATACCTCTTCACTTTTTTGGTAGCTCTCCAATATTCTATACCTGAATTACTTTGATATCTGCCTAATATCCAATGACAAATGCAATGTCGGGTCTAGTGTAGACTCGTGAATACAATAAGCTATCAACAATAGAAGCATAGAGTATAGTAACTCATTTTGATCTAGAGTTACATCAGATGAATATAAAAATGACATTCTTGAATGTGGATCTGGAATAAGAAGTATACATGAAACAATCTGAAAGATTTACTAGTGATAAAGGTAATCACATTGTTTGCAAATTAAGAAAATCTATATATAGGCTAAAATAGGCTTCATATCAGTATTATTTGAAGTTTCACAATGTTGTTACTTCATATGGTTTTACATAAAATATCATTGATTAGTGCATATATCTTAAAGTCAATGGGAGCAAATATATTTTTCTAGTCCTATATATAGATGATATTTTACTTTCAAGCAGTGATTTGGGTTTGCTACATGACACAAAATAATTTTTTAATCATAATTTTGACATGAAAGATGTGAGTGAAGCCTCTTATGTTATTGACATAGATAGATGTAACAGGTCATTAGAATTGTCTTAAAAAGCTCACATTAAAAGGTTTTAGAAAGATTATGATGCGAACCCACGTAACAATTGAAGTTACGAAATACACACAAGATTGATTCAATTCTAAAGAAAATCAAGAATCAATGTTTAAGTTTTATTCAAAAATATTGAACCAATGAATCAATACAATCACCAACAATATGTTGCGCCCGCAATTACAAGACTTCAGAATGTCACTCTGTTTGTTTGAAATTTGTCCATTTGCTTGTTATGATCAATATTTTGTTCACCGTGACTTGATCAAATAATTTCATTGCTTCTTTGACCCGCTTCACTCGCGATCTAGTCATAGGCTCTTCATCAACGATCAATGGATCAATGCAAGGATTTATCCTCGTATCATGGATCACATAGGATGAATGATTGTGTATCAAGTGTAGCACCCATTGTTAAAGGTGATAAATTCAATCAAAAACATTGTCCATTAAATGAATTGGAATCCGGTTCGAGTTTGAAAATTTAAATATGATTGAAATAATTAAATACATATTTAAAAAAGAAAAAAATAAGGTATTATTGATATAATTCAAAACGGTAAAGATAGAAACATAAAAAAAAAAAAAAAAAGATGCTCACTTTATGTGATATTTAACACTTGTTTGATAAGGATTAAAATCAGGTTTTAAGTAAATTTTGATAAAAGTTGATGAAATATGTGGTTGAAAAGTTGTGTGTCACACAAAATGCAATGAGGTTAAAATTAATTATTGACTTTAATTTAGATTAAAATCTAAATTTTATTAGGGCTTAATATATTCTAGATTAAGAAAATGTGAAAAAGAGAAAGTTTGAAAGACCCTCACGTAAATGGACACGTAAAGAAAATGAGTTGTCCGTTGAAGGAAAAGGTTGGCAACATCAAATGCGGACACGGTTCAAACGGTCATGAATCAACACGTCAGCACGAAATTGGCTGACGAACGAAGCTACCTTCGATTCCAATGACAATCGTCTTCACCTTTCTGTTTCTTCTCAGATTGCGGAGAGCGAAACTAAAAGCAGATTTTCTTCGCTCTCCTCTCACTCAAATTTCTTAATTTTCATCGGGTCTTACATGTACAATATATAATGTATCTGTGTGTCATGCTTTGTTTTTCCTATTTTGATTTTGATTTTAATAAATTTAGAATATTTTTCTTTTCTGTTGGTGTTTCGTCTTCAGGGAATTTTCGGTGGATAAATTTTGATTAACGCTGGGAGATTAATTAAGATTTATTTTCTGGATGAATATGGAGTGTTGGGGCAAAATGAGGAAAGTTTGGGGTAAAGTTGCCAAACGTTTCGGTTTACGAAAAAACGGTAAGTTTGTTTTTTCTTCTAGGTAATTCACTACTCGTGTTCAATTTTGGTGCTTTTTTTACAATTTATTTTCAATTTGGATTAGGTAAATATGTAATTGTTTTGTATAAGTACAATTTATTACATTTTTTCTAAATTATTTTTTTGTTGTTCTTGAGATAATTTTTTGTGTATTCTTATATCGAATTGCCTGATTAACAGATGGAGTCGAAGTTAGAGAATAGTTATTAAATTCATAAAATATTGTTTATGCTATGGAATACTGGATTTGAATGATTGTCAGTGCTTGAAGTGAGAAAATTTAGCAACAATTCGAAATTTGAAACTTACATTCAGACATTGTTGTTCAGAATATCTTCTTGAGAATAATGGTTCACAATCCAATTTAATGTTAGGATCCTCTTTGGTTTACATCCGAAACAACTTCCATCAAAGAAGTTGAAATAAGATAAAACTCGATTGATGGAGAGGGTTCCTATCTCATAATTATTGGTACCAATGAGATATGACTTGTAGTTATCTTATCACCTGAAAGCATATGCTAACATTTAGCTTTAGTTATCAACGTATGTGTGACATGTGGGTCGAGGTAAAATATTTTGCACGACGTCATGGACCTTTAGTTTTTATTTCGTCTAATAGCAACTGAAAAGATAAAATAAGAAGCTGCTAAGCCTCATTCCCAAGCTGTAATACACCATGTAGCAGCAATGCATATCATCACAGCTGATATATGTACACACTCTTCTGGGAATCTTGACATCAGTCTATATGATAATCCTACTGAATAAGTCGGATTCAGATTAACTAATCAAGAGATGTCTCTTTTGAAATTTATTAGGGCTCGTAAAGCTTCAAAATGATGTTAAATCTTGCGAGTACAAGGACGTCCACATCTTGTGGGAGATGCTTAAGAAAAATGATAAACAGCTTACTGGAAGTGACAAGGGACCCTATCGGGAGAATTTTGTTCATTGGGCAAAGTGTGCTCCATTTCTTTGCCACGCGGGTTCTTGCACACGTGCCTTGTAGTTCTTTGAAGTTCTGAGCATCATGTGAACTGTGGAAGTCATATGTAATGTATAAAAGTAATCAGCGTAGAGTTTTTCTTTTGTACATGTGAAGGATACGTTGGAGGTAATGTATAGCCATATAGGGTTGTGCCTATATAACTAAATGCAGGATATGTATAGAATGATATCCTTGTTGGGGATTGATATGTTTTCTTCACATATGTCCTCTATATTATAAAATTATGTTAAGTAAGTTTTGATATGTGTAAAATGTGATGGTTGGGTAGTTTTCTTATATTATGAAAATGATATTCAATGATTTTGTTGAACATTTTCACATATGAGAAATGTACGAGATGAAATGGTTGTGCATTAAATGCTTCGCTAGATCTACTCTTGCACACATTCTAGGGAGAATAATTTACGAATGCACACACACTGACATTTTGATTCTGGTTTATTGAGATAGTTGTACATTATTGTTATATGTTATTCATTTCATTATCACACTACTCAGAATGTTCAGGAAATCTAAGGGACTGTTCTCTTTGTATTTCAATTTTGTGTTTTGAGTGTCCATTTTGAGATTGTTCAAAATGTGTTCTTTTTGATATTTTGAGAAATTGTTTTGAAAACACCAAGAAATACGTTTTGAAAATTTTGACTTGATTATAATTGAAAACATTCAAAACGACAAATTTATCGTTTTTGATTTTCTTTGTAAATTTTTAACTTGTTTTCAAAAACGCGTTTTCACTGTTTTGAAAAATCGAAAACAGAAAACGACTTGAAAATGATAAAGAAAATGGACTCTAAATTTTTAGCAACTGTAGGCTATGTTAGTTTTAGCCTATGTTTGGATAGCATGTACAAATCAATTTATGAATTAAAGTTGAATATTAATTTTAAACATATATTCCTAACTACTACTTATTGTTATTCACATATTTTATGGGAACTTCAACTATTATTCATATTTTTAAATTATTTATAAATCTGTCAAATGGAGCCATCTTTATTTTGACAATTTTCATTTTGACCATTTTAAATTGGGCCATGCTCGAACAACTAAGCAAGCAGTGAACAACTACATCCATCCATGATTTCTAACTTTTCATTTGAAAAATCAGAATTTAAATTTATTCTTTCAAAAATCAAGTATCTACACCAAATCACCCTACTCAACACAATCCCGCCTATAATTTAATTCATTTTTTCCCCAAATTTTAGATCCACAATCCGCCTTCCACCTTCACTTGTCGGCCACAGCCCCCCCCCACTTCCACCACTGCCACCGAAAACTAACTACTCGACTACCCTATTCATCTATAGAGTTAATTACCCTAATAGTCACTGAACTTTACCGAAAGTTTCCACCGGGTTACTGAACTTTAAAAATTACGTGGTTAGTCACCGAACTTTCGAAATTGCAACCCCATCCATCATTGAACTTTAAAAATCACTACATTCGTCACTGAACTTTGCAAAAATCTTTAGTGACTATTGGAGTAATTAACTCTCACCTATATCCTAAAGTTCCTGACTGTTACAAGACATTAAAGCCTATCATCCTCCTAGATCTATGCCATCCATCCGTCAACTGCAAAAGCCCGAGTCATTTTCTGCTAGAAATAAATTGATAAGCAATCAAAGAAGGATGTGGTAGCAGCATATAGTGGGTGAAGGTACGTCAACGAGCATGTTGCTTTGAGCCGAAGAAATTTGGAGGTGGAGATGGTGCTGCAATTGAGGTGCAGGTGGTGATGGTGGGTTGGAGGTGGTTGTGGATTAGGTAAATGTGGTCGTAGTGGTAGGTTGTAGTTTGGTGATTGTAGATTGAGATGTAGGATGAAGTGGTGATGCGTAGAAGGTGGAGGTGGAGGTAGAGGTGGAGGTGGAGGTGGGTTGGTGTTAGAGATGGTGATGGTTTGAAGTGGAGCTGCTGGTGGTGGTGGTGGTGGTTGTGGACTAGGTAAAGGTGGTGGTTGTTGGTTTTGAAAACTATTTTTAGAAAAAAAAAAAATAAGTGGAAGCAAGAACTATCACATTGTAATTTTTTTTTTCTTTTTAATCAAATAATACACATTAACTTAATCAACATGTCATTAAGGAAGAGATGAAAATTTACCGATGATTGTCTAGGATATAAATCTTGAACTCCTCCTTAAAACAGTCATTCTCCAAAAAGTCCATAAATCTTTCTCGATGTATCTCCGACTACAAAGAACGAACGAGTGGATGTTTCGAATTTGAATTTGATTCACACACTTACTTTATGGTTCACACATGGGACAAAATGAGAAGAAAAGAAAGAACTCTCAAAAAGTATTTCATGTAAATTTTTGTTTATAGTTGAAACGTTTAGCTTTGTTTTAAATTTTTTAATTAAAAAATCAAAACCACACCTATAACCAGGATGAGGTGGCGCCACTTTACTGTAAGAGAAAATTTCTCTCCTATATTTTTCTTATTAGATAACAATTCAAAATTAATTTAAATAATTAAATGTTAATTATTTATCATTATCCACATGTGATTGAATTTAAATGGACACTCCAAGTTGCAGATAATAATGTGATCGTTATCACACCGTATAATTAAATTTTAATTATTTATCATTATCCACACGTGATTGAATTTTTTAAATTCATACTCCATGTTGTAGATAATAATGTGATCATTATCACACAGTATAATTTCAAATTAATTTAAATAATCATATTATTTAAAATAAAATTAATCCAATTAATTAATCTAACCCAACTAAAATAATGTTCATGTAATTTTAACGGAGCTGACTAAGGGAACCATGTACATTATAATTTTAAGCTCCAATAATAATGACAATTAATTAACACTTTAATTAATATGTCAAAATTATTAAACCCAAATTATTCCACTAAAATTTTGGAATTGCACTCTTAAAATTATATATATATATATATATATATATATATATATATATATATATATATACACACACACACACTAGGTGCAAGCAACGTGCAATGCACGTTAGCTTAGTTTATATTTAATAGTTTTGTTTAAGAATTAATTTGTTATTAATAAAGATGTAATTTTTTTGGTTAATTGAATAATTAATGATGTAATGTTTATGTAATTGATAAATAATTAAATAAAGTGTTTCTTTCTGTCATCTCCAACCCAAAATCACAAACAGAAAACTCAAGGTATGTTAAGGGGTAAGAAGATGAGTTTACTTAAACTCCGTTTGATTCTCATTAATGTAGATGGATTGATGTGATGGATAACGGTCATATTTTTCATTTTTTATAGGTTTTTAATGAGAAACAAACGGAGGCTTAAACTTTTTGCATGGCTCAAGTCTTTACTCTTTTTTAAGTAATAATGCAATTCATTTACTATTTCTTCGACCATTTCTGGACCGGCCGTTAACAGGCCATTGCCGGTCCCGTGCGACTCGCCGGAAATGGCCTGAAAATGGCCATTTCCGGCGATTCAAGGTCCAAATATTTTCATATACACCCAAAAAAATTCCCCTATAGCCTAGATCTACTCATACATTTCATAATCACACAAAAAAATTCGAGCTTTAAACACATATATACGAGGAGTGTGTTTTCAAATCAAAAAAAAAAAACTAACCTTCGTTCTGCGTGGGTCATCTTTGTCGGTGGGTGGCCAGATCCTTTGTGAATAGTGGTCGGTTTTTGTGAATAATGGTCGGTTTTGGGAAATATTTGGACGGTTTTCACGTGGTTAGACTTTTTCTTCTCCTTCCAATGAGGGTATTTTTGGGGTTTTACCTTATAACTTGTGTTTTCGGGTTTTTTTTTTTATGTTATTTATTGGTCAAAGGCCAAAATGGAATTTTGGCCTTTTCAACAGGCCATTCACACGTATATCCTCCTGTATATAGTCTGTTCTCCTCATATATTTGAGAATATTTTTGACTGCTACCTAGTGATACAATCCATGGTTTGACTAATAACGGCTAACCATTCCCACTGCAAAGCATATGTCGGGTCTTGTATACATCATTGCGTACATTAAACTACCAACTGCTGATGCGTAGGAAATTCGTCTCATGTTCTCATCTTCTTTTGGTATCTTAGGATATTGTTATTTAGAGAGATGAACTCCATGCCGGAAAGGTAAGTTTCCTTTCTCAGAGTTCTGCATCGCAAACTTACAAGCACCTTGTCAATATACGATGCTTGAGACAATGTCAAAAGCCTATTCTTGCGATCCCTTATAATTTTGGATTCCAAGAATATAATTAGCTGGCTAAATAGCTCTTTACTTTTGACAAAGTTCCTACATCATTCCCAATTAGAAGAATGTCGTCCACGTAAAGAATTAAGAAGACCACTTTATATTCTTCTACATGTTTATAGATGCACGGTTCACCTAGATTTTGTTCAAAACCATAAGATTTTACGGATTCATTGAATCTGATGTTCCACGATCTAGAAACTTGCTTTAATCCATACATGGATCTTTACTATTTGCATACTTGCTGCTCTTGGCCTTTTTCCTTAAAACCTTCTGGTTAGACCATATGTATAGTCTCCTAAAGATGACAATTTAAAAACGTTGTCTTAACATTTATTTTCCATATTTCATAATCATAATGAACAGCAATGGATAAGAGAATTCAAATGAATTTTAGCATGGCTACTAATGAAAAGTATCATCATAGTCTACCCATTCTCTTTGAGTAAAACCCTTTGCCACAAGCTTTGCCTTAAAAGTTTCTACTTTCCCACCGGCTCCTGTCTTTTTTCTTGTAGATCCATTTACAACCAACAGGCTTCACGCTTTCTGGTAAATCTACAAGTTTCTGGACTGAATTAGAGTACAGGGATTTCATTTCTAGTTTCGTGGCTTCCTGTAATTGTCATTGGTTGGAGCCAATCAATTAGCCAACAACTCTTCTAGAACTACTTTGCTTCTAGGTTTGAAATCTGTCATATATTTATGCTTGTAAAAAGTAGGTTTGTCGATACAAACACTTTTTTATCCCAAGCGCTATAGAACAGTCCTCCTCTTGTTTCATTAGGGTAGTCGACAGAAATGCATACCTCTGAACGAGGATCCAACTTCCCAGTCTTTCCCTTTAGCACGTGTGCTGGACATTCCCGCGTGCGGATATATCTCATACTAGGTTTGTGATCATTCCACAATTCTAAGGGAGTCTTCGAGATTGACTTAGATGGAACCAAGTTTAGAATGCATAATGTCGTTTGGAGTGCATATCCCCAAAATGATGTAGGTAAAGAAGAATAACTTAACATTGATCTCATCATGTCAAGTAATGTGCGATTTCCTGTTTCAACTACACCATTTTGTTGTGGTGTTCCCGGTGCAGTGAGCTGTGATATTATTCAATTTTCAATCAAATGATCTTTGAACTTATAATCCAAATTCTCCTCCTCGATCAAATCTAATAGTTTTAATTGATTTTTTGAGTTGCTTTGAATTGTTTGAACTTTTCAAACATTTCGGATTTTCTTTGCATCGGGTATGCATTTCCATATCTTGAATAATCGTCAATGAATGTGATGAAGTATTCATAACCTACTCTTACTTTGATGTTCAAAGGCTCACATATATCTCTATAAATAAGTTGTAGAGGTTTTTTTTTTTTTTTTGGCTCTTTCACCTTTTTGTTGAAAAAAGTTCTTTCGATCATTTTGCCCTCAAGGCATGATTCGCAGACAAATAGAGTGTCAACTGTTAGCTCTTTTAAATGACCATAATTTGTTAGTCTTTTTATCCTTTCAGTGTTTATATGATCAAGTCTTAAATGCCACATGTACTTATCATCTTTATTAGAAATCTTTCTTCTTTTGGGGATTATTTCAACGACTTTGAACATTTTAGTTTGCAATAAGCTATAAGACAAATATTTAACAAAATATAAACCATCAACATTACCAGAACATATCAAAATACCATACCTAAAAATTGAAATTGTTTCAACATCAAAAGATTAGAAATAAATCGTTCAAGCAATTTGGAAACTGAAATCAAATTCCGTTTAAAATCCAGAATATAATAAACATTGTCTAACAATAAAAGTTTATTCACTAGAAAAGACAGTTGAACTGTCCCTATAGCCGTTGCATCAACTTTGGCAGTATTCCCAACTCTCATTTGGAAAACTCTATCTTCAAGATCCTTGGACGCTTCCAGCATTTGCAAAGAAGTACAAACATGGTTAGATTCCCTTGAATCAACTATCCAGTTTGAAAAAGTTTCTCAACTAAGCATGTTTCCATGACTGGTAAATCTTATTTATCTTTCTTCTTCTCTTTCAGCTCATCAAGGTACTTCTTATAGTTCCTTTTCCAATGGCCATCTTGGTTGCAATCGAAACATTTTCCTTTGGGCTTGGCTTGAGTAGCATTTGCCCTTTTCTTTTGAATCTTCTTTTTACCTTTCTGTGGTCCTCATTTATCTTCTTCTTGTGGCTTCAGCAACATTTGCTCTGCCGCTCTTATCCTCTATAAGGGTCTCATATGTTTGCAGCTCATTTAGAAGCTCCGTCAGATTGCACTTCTTCTCGTTCATGATGTAGTTTATTCTGGACTAGAGAAATGTGGGAGAACGTGTCTCCAGAATCATACCCACATGGGTCTTGTCATCAAATTCCGCACCATTGATCTTAGTCATTTGACATGCTCGTGAATTGAAGAACCATTCTTCATCTTGCAATTTATAGCGACTTTCACTTCAGCATAACGGTCTTGATCAGAGGGATGTTCAAACATTTTTTGGAGAGAGTCCATAACCTCTCTCACAATCTCACAGGCCTCGTGCTTAGTTCTAAGCACCTCATTCATTGCAACTAGCAAGTAGCAACGGGCTTTGTTGTTCGCTACGACCATGATTGTATTTTGCAGATACGCATTTAAGGCATTCGTTGGAAGCACTGGAGGATATTAAAGATCAGAGAAAGATGGAAGAAGAGAATTGAATTAATTCTACTTACTTCAGAAATACCTACAGCAGCCGCATAAATAGGCAAAGAGGAAAGAGAAGAAAGAGGCGCCAAAAATAACTATCTTCTAACTAACTATTTAACAGACTAACCTCTAACCTTCTAACTAACTATTTAACAGAAAGGAAAGAAACAATATACAAAATACAAAATGAAAAATAAGAAGCATCTCGAATTATCATGAAGAATCTGATGTTGAAGTAATCTGACATTCCCCCCTCAAGATGTACTGTGAATGTCTTTTACAGACATCTTGGATAATAAGGTCATGAGGGATGAAGCTTGAAGAGGCTTGGTGAAAATGTCAGCAAGTTGATGTCTTGATCTGACCGGAAGAAGCTTGACAGTTCCCGTCGCAATTTTGTCTCGAATGAAGTGGCAGTCTATTTCTATGTGTTTAGTCCTCTCATGGAAGATGGGATTGTTGGCAATCTGAATGGCTGCCTGATTGTCACAAAATAACACAGCTGGAGAGTTTGCACATGATTGAAAATCTCTCAGCAACTGGGATATCCAGATAATTTCACTAATGGTAGCAGCAAGTGCTCTATATTCTGCTTCAGCAGATGAACGAGAAACCATTGTTTGTCTTTTGGCCTTCCAAGAAACCAGTGAATCTCCAAGAAAAATGCAAAAACCTGTTGTGGATTTCCTAGTGTCAACACACAAGCCCCAATCAGCATCAGAGAAAGCCCTTAACTTGATGGGAGAAGATGAAAAAGATGGAAAAAATAGTCCCTGACCAGGGCTGTTCTTTAAATAACGCAAAAGGTGGTGCACTGCTTTTAAATGTGGTAAGCGAGGCTGAGACAGGAATTGGCTCAACTTATGTACAGCATAAGTGATGTCAGGTCTGGATATAGCCAAATAAATCAGCTTCCCAACCAACCTTCTGTAGGATGTTGCATCAGACAACAAATCTCCCTCTTGTATGCTGAGAAATGTTTTAGGATCCATAGGGGTGCTAACCGGTTTGCAATCCAAGTAGCCAGCATCTTCCAGCAACTTCAGTGTGTAATGCCTCTGGGAAATCACTATCCCTGACTTTGAACGAGCAACTTCAATCCCCAAAAAATATTTTAAGCACCCTAAGTCCTTTAGCTTAAAAAGTGAATGCAAGAAGGACTTAAGAGAGTTTATAACCTGAGAGTTTGGGCCAGTGATGACAATGTCATCCACATACACTAGAACCGCCACAAACTCATCACCTGATCCTTTTGTGAATAAGGAATAATCGGCCTTCGACTGGATAAACCCATATTTAACTAGTGCCTGTGAAAACTTTGAATTCCATTGTCTGCTGGCCTGTTTAAGCCCATATATGGATTTATGTAGCTTACAAACTAACTTCCCAGGCTTCTGCACATTCTGTTGAACAATGTAGCCAGGAGGAAGATCCATGTATACCTCCTCAAACAAATCACCGTTTAGGAAAGCATTGTTTACATCAAGCTGAACCAGATTCCAATTATGGTGGGCTGCAAGAGCAAGAAGAACTTTGACAGTGACAATCTTTGCCACTGGAGAAAAGGTGTCAAAATAATCTATACCCTCCTGTTGAGTGTACCCCTTTGCTACTAGGCGAGCTTTATGTCTGTCAACTGTGCCATCTGACTTGAATTTTATCTTGTATATCCACCTACACCCCCACAGACTGCTTGCCAGGAGGTAAAGATACAACAGACCATGTGTTGTTCTGTTCCATTGCATCAAGTTCTAGCTTTATGGCATCTAGCCACTCAGGATATTTGACAGCCTGATGATAAAAATTTGGTTCAGAATTAGATGAAATGTTTAATACCAAGTGCCTGTGGCTGGGTGATAGGTTCTGATAAGAAATGAAGTTGGTAATGTTGTGAGGTGAATGGGGGGTTTGTTGTGGATTTTGGGAGATCATATTGCAATGATAATCCTGGAGGTATTTTGGAGCTTGAACAATTCTCTGTGATTTTCTGACATTGTTGGTTGGAATGGCTTCAACATCTGACTCAACGTTGGAAATGTTGGAGAGTTTACCAGCAGGAAGAGGATCATGACGTCTGAAATGATCATGAGGACTGGTAGAGGAGTCATGATTATTAACAGGTGGACTAAGGCTAAGAGTATGATCAATGGACTCCAAAATTTCTTGATCATGAGAAGGCTGTGAACTGGATAAAGACGGATTTGGTAATACAAGATCAGGAAAAAGGATCGATAAGATGTTTAGGGCCATTGATGGTATGAAAAAGGAATATATTCTCATGGAATATAACATCTCGCGAGATGAAAATTTGTTTAGAGGTTATATCATAGAGTCTATAACCTTTAACTCCAGGTGGATATCCGAGAAAGACACATAGTTTAGCTCTGGGCTGGAACTTGGTTCTGTGGGCAGATAATGTGGAAGAGAATGCCAAATAGCTAAAAACTCTAAGTGAAGAATAGTCTGCATGTCTGTTGTATAGCAATTCATAAGGAGTTCTATGTTTTAATAGAGGAGATGGAGTTCTGTTTATGAGGAAAGTGGCTGTCAACACACATTTAGCCCAGAATTTGATTGGAACCCTTGAATGAAAGTATAAGGCTCTAGCTACGTTTAAAAGGTCCTGATGTTTACGCTCCACTACAGCATTTTGTTGTGGCCTTTCAACACAGCTGAATTGATGTAAAGTGCCTTTCTCTGCCAAAAACTCTGTGATAGCCAATTCAGGGGCATTGTCTGATCTTAGGACCTTAATTTTGGCATTGAACTGTGTTGCCACCATACTGAAAAACTTTGGAATGATGATGCTTGCGTCTGATTTGCACTTTAACATATAGATCCATGTGAATCTAGTGGAGTCATCAACCAAGGTTAAAAAAAATCTGTAACCTGAGTGTGAAGTAACATGGTATGGCCCCCAAATGTCAACATGAATAAGGTCAAAAGGAAGATCAGAAACATGATTATTCGAAATAAAAGGTAACCTCCTCTGTTTAGCAAGTGGACAGATATAACATGGAAGACTTTTATTAAGTTTTGTAACATCACAAAGTAAATGATCCTTTAACCAATCCAATCTTTTGAAAGAAATGTGACCCAACCTATTGTGCCAAACATGCACAGATACTTGATTTACATACGTATTTGAAACAGAATTTAAAGTCTCAATATCAAGAACATATAAGTCTTGCATACGTTCACCCCTGCCAATCATCTTCCGGGTTCTGAAATCCTGAATAAGGAAATGATCATCAAAGAAGCTAATAGTGAGATGTGATTCAAGCGTTAAGGCACTAACAGAGATCAAGTTGAATTTGAACTGAGGCACGAATAAAACATCATGTAGTATAATGTTGCAACTCAGCTTAACATCACCACACATCTTAACTGATATCTGTGTGTGATTTGGTAAAGTGACATTTGGATTTTCAATAATTCTCATTGATGTGAAAGCTGCCGCAGTAGAACAAATGTGCTTAGTAGCTCCTGAGTCAATTATCCAAACATCATTGAAAGATAGATTAGGTTCTACTGATATGGAATAGCATTTACCTGCAGCAAAGGAGTCAGGGTTACTATCATTGGTGTCCGCGGAATTGATGTTGGTATCTGCTGCCAGGTGACTAGATAGCATCGCCATTAACTGCTGATATTGGTTGGGATTCAAGTTTTGGACAAAACTTCCAACACCTGACCGTTCTTTCTTATCATCCTTCTGATCATCAGCAGAATTGCGGGCAGAAACAGAGATTTGATTCACACTGTTTGGTCCAGGAGCATCTCTCAGCCTTGTTTTAAATCCAGGAGGGTATCCGTGGATTTTGTAGCACTTATCAATCGAGTGCCCATGGATTTTGCAGTATGAACAATAAGCTTTGTCTCTTTTAAAATTTCTGGCAGTTCCATACCTTATATTATTGCCATGATTGGCAGGACCAGTGGATCTGCTATTACCAGCCTTAATGGCAAAGGCAACAGCACTACTCGAACCATCACCAGCATCAATATGTGCTATCTTCCTTTCATTTTCCTCCTGAGTTATCAGTGCAAAGATCTTGTTAATTGGAGGTAATGAATCAGAAAGTAGGATTTGTCCCCTAACTTGTGAAAAAGAGTCATTTAGCCCCCATGAGAAAAGACATTATATATTCCATTTGATAATGCTTATTCAACTCCTTCACGCCATCACAATTGCACTTCCCACAGCTGCAGTTGGGGCGATAGTTACTCAATTCTTCCCAGATCGTTTTGAGCTTAGTGAAATAAACACTCACTGTGTCATGATCTTGAGACAAATTCATTAATTCCTTCCTCAATTGAAAGATGCGAGGTCCATTTTTCTGCTGGAACCTATCTTTCAGGTCATTCCATATTTCATGTGCGGAAGTGGCATAGATCACACTAGCTGATATCTCTTTCGAAATAGAGTTCAGAATCCAGGAAATAACTATATTGTTATTTCTGATCCATGAATTAATGAGATCTGGATCACTATCTTTAGGTTTGGATATGGAACCATCAACAAATCCCAGTTTGTTCTTTACTGATAGTGCAATGATCATTGCACGACTCCAGGAGGCGTAGTTATCTCCAATGAGTTGTTGAGATACTAAAATCAGACCGGGGCTATCGGAATGATGGAGGAAGAAGGGACTAGCTGGGTCATCAACATTAGATTTCACAACCTGCCTTGTTTCTGATTGATTGTTAGACTCCATGTCGAGATGAATTCAATGGATTGTCTAAAAAAAACTAATGAAGCGGATGCTCTGATACCATATTAAAGATCAGAGAAAGATGGAAGAAGAGAATTGAATTAATTCTACTTACTTCAGAAATGCCTACAGCAGCCGCATAAATAGGCAAAGAGGAAAGAGAAGAAAGAGGCGCCAAAAATAACTATCTTCTAACTAACTATTTAACAGACTAACATCTAACCTTCTAACTAACTATTTAACAGAAAGGAAAGAAACAATATACAAAATACAAAATGAAAAATAAGAAGCATCTCGAATTATCATGAAGAATCTGATGTTGAAGTAATCTGACAGAGGATGATCATCCTTTAGTACGAAGTGGTAGTACTTAATATTCTTGTTGCTTTTCCATTTAACAAAATTTTCTTCTGTCAAAATATCGGATGCGAGGAGATTAAAAATTGGATTCGACATTTTTTTATTTTTTTTTGTGAAATTGAGGAACTTGATTCAATAAATAACTGCATAAATATCATTCATCATCTAATATTTATTAATTTCCTTTGGTTTTGATCAAGAATATAATCAACACTTTAACTAAATCTTTGTGTATAACCCACTGTTTTAGATTTTTCACACTTAACTTAGAAATTACCTTTGTTGGGTAGGTCAATTTTAAAATATATCTTACTAATCCTATGTCAAGGAAAACAACCTTGATATTGCAATTGGCAGACACCCTCCGTAGGGAAGACGAAATCAAAGCGTCTCGAGGCACTACCAAAAACTCGTTGTATTGTTCTAACGGTGGAGACCCAAGGCTTATACTGTCATATTACCCTTTTTGCACTACTTCATTGAAATTGTTTCCATTGGACTATCAACGGGAAATTATATTAAAATCTTTATAGATTTCGAATTCTTAACAAATACTTTTAAGTAGAATTCTTATATATTACTGATCAACTAAACCCTAAACGATAAATTTGTCTCTTACTTATATTAGTTTATCAGAGATTATTTGCATTTCGCAGTGAATGTTTCCGGAGTACAAATTTAATATTGTATATTAGCATTAATTCAGTGGGGAATAAAATAATATTTTTAGTAAATTTTAATAAAAGTTGATAAAACATATGGTTAAAATGGTATGGATTTCATGAAATATAATGTTAAAATTAATTGTTAACTTTGACTTAAATTAAAATGTAAACTATAATCTCTACCAAATAGGGGCTTACTCTTATTTGTGTGGTCGTTAGTTAGGGATCCAAGCTTGCTTCAGCTATTTGAGATTTTGGTATGGCATAGAATACTTGAGCTAACATGGAATATGAGAGATTACAATCTACCTATCTAGGGATGACAAAAAAATCCGTCAAATCACGTACCCACGGGGGCTTCGCCCCAAACGGGGTGGAGATTACCCGCTTAATCTAGTATTCGGTTTGGGGATGGGGTGGGAGACTTCGTCCCGGGGCGGGTACGGATACCAAGGGCCCCTCTCTGCCCCGCTTGATTTTTTTTTCTTTTTTTAAAGAATTCAATACTTTAAATGAAAATATTTTCAAATTTTCATTAATTCTAATAGAAGATGGTAACTAAAATTATCTAAAGAACATGACAAACAATAAAAGCCTTAATTTATCAAATATGTTTGAATATTTTAACTTTTCAAAATAAAAAAATTAATTAAAAAGACTAATAAATATATTATTGTCTCACTTTAAAGAATGAGGACAATAAAATGAATTATTAAAAACTAAAAATAAAAATAAAAAGTAAACGAGCCAAGAGCCCTACCCCACTTTACACGGGTAATGAGGCGGGGGCCGGGGAGGTTACCCTGACCTTGACCTTGCCCCATCCCCGTCCCGTTGTCATCCTTATACCTACCAAGTACTAAGCCCAGTGGTCAATGGTTTCATCAATGACAAATTTAAGAATTCGAGTGAGTTAAGGTGGATTTAGACGAGCGTCTGTGGTGGCTCGACGGCCGTCCAATATATGAGGAAAAAAATTCCGGCAAAGCTTGCACGGGCGGTTACCATGGCTAGGGGGGTGCTGGCTCCTTCCCCGATTTCATCGGTCCAACGAGACACATCTTTAGGACAATTATATTTTTATAGAATAAAGTTCCAAGTATAGGAAAAATTTAATAGAATGTGTACCAAAGTTGACGTGGAAAAATGTGATTGGATTTTTTACTTTTTTTTCCCATCTTCCAATGATGCCACGCCATGTGTTGTCTGTAAGGATTTTCTGTCAAAAAATTATGTATTTGTAGCATGATTGATTTTATATATGCATGACTATGACAAGAGTTGTGAATACAAAAAGATCGCAATGCATGCTCTATTCTCTAATGAACTGTTTTGGAAAATAAAATTTAAATAAATAAAACTATATGCTGTCTTCTAACAGCTTAATCTTTAATAAATGAGATGGTCCACGGTGACTTGAATTCAAGTGTCACACTTAACAACTTAAAATTTTAGAAATGATGAGTAAAATTCCCGATTGAAGTTAGATTGTCAAATTAAGATGGGATTTGGACTTATGAAATTCCATGCTATAAAATCTCAATTTGTCTCCTTTTCGAATAACTTAAATATGGAGATGAGTATGGTCCAATAAATTAGTATTGCCAAAGATTTCGCATTTAAATCTTGTATACTTATCTTTAAAAATTGTTTACATATAAAACTTTTGAAAATTTGTCATGCGTTTTTATAGAGTTTTAGAGATCGAATCAGATACACATAAATGCGTATATAAATTTGAAGTAATGTTATGGACCATGTAATAAAGTCTTGCATCTCCATAACTCTCTCGACCTCTCGAGAGGATGAAGAGTAACGTGTGGGCATTTATTGTGGTAATTTAATTCATTACAATTCCATGCTAGACAATGCGTGTTGTTATGATATTTATAGTTTTGATTTGACAAAAATAAAGTAAAAGTATTTTTTATTTTTTAGTCAACCAAGATAGATTTAAGGAAAATAAACTATTTGAAGTTAGATACTTTCTCGTAAAAGTAGGGATGGTAAAATGTCCCGTCTTATCTTATCGAAAAATCAAAACAGCATGGAAAATGTGGTCTCCACCCAATTCATATTTTAAACATAAAAAAATAAATGGAGAAACATGGTGGGAGATGAAGATATTTTAATCTTATCCCCATCTCGTCTTCAAGAAATTTCCGCTCAGGGATGGACGCAAACTTTTTAAACTTTTAAAAAGTGAAGGAAAAATTAAAGTAAAATATATTTTATTACAATTGTGAAAATTCACAGTTTAATAACTAAGTTCAACCTTACGTGTGGAATTATATTAATTAAAGCAATAAGTCACTTTTAATTAATTTCTAGATGGTTAAACAAACAATTCAATTATCCTAAGTTAAATAACCACAGTTTGTAATAAGAAAGCAATAAATAATACAAAGTTTGATGACGGAGAAACCCAATTGGGTAAAAATTCTAGGACCAAGCCAGTTACCTCCACTATAAACAATGTAGGTTACAGTTCAATTCCAAACTAGTTCCACTAGCTGTTATAAACCCTGCAACTCCAAGATTTGATGTTTCTTCCAGACTCATGATCTGCTATCGTAGATACTATTTAGCCAACCTGCTAGATCTCTCTATCTACCTCATGTAGCTTCCAAGATTCGCTGTCTCGGTCTTACAATCTTCTGCACACGTCTCGTCCAAGTGGATACCCAGGAATCACCTATTAATATTCTTCTTCCTCCGCTTGTAGTCCAACCTCTCTCAACCTCCAAAAATTTATGAAATCCAACTGAGAAAGTACTTTCTCGAAATGTTAAGGAAGTTAGGTGTTTTGGATTCACAAACCTTGATGTTTTCCCAAAACTTAGTTGTCGAATCTCAAGAATGATATGAATAATTTTACCAATGAATTGTGTTCTTGGATCTCTCAAAAGATGATATGAATATGAGGTACAATAAGACAACCAACCAATTTTTGTGCAATGGTTTGGATATTTATATAAGAGAGTAATTGGGTTGAATGGGTCGGAAAAATATGTTTAAAAACGCAAATTAGGGTTTTTCAGATCGACCTGTCGCTCGAGTGATTGGTGACGAGCGAGCGATACAACGTCGTTCGAGCGAGAGCTTAGCGACAGTCGGAAGACAGACATTCTGTTTTTGTCGCTTGAACAATGTCTAGGCGATAGGCTAGCGAAAATGCGGCGCCGTATCTCACCACTTTTCATGCTCGAACCCTAAACCTCATAACCTAACTTATACAAAATGCACCATAGGTCCTTGACTTTTACAACACATTACAAATTAGTCTGTTTGTCCACAAAATCGCCAATACTAAAAACCTAACAAACTCCCCATTTGATATTCTGTAACAAAATTATACAATAAGTCAAGGAAAACTAAAATAAAATCTAAACTACCCAAACTTCATCAAACCGATGTGTCTTACACCTATTTCCTAAAATCCACAACTCAGATACCCAGTATAAAAGCATGTGATACAGAAAATAATAAAATCATTAACACAAATAAACATCTTAGTTTGAGACATGACATTAATGTCAATCAAAATACCAACCGAAATATTAACATCACAAAACATCAAAACTGAAACAGCTATGCATAAGATATGTAATGCAGATACAATGCACACGCTTCTCCTTACTGCAAACTCTCAATATTTTATGCAGTAGGCAAATATATTTATGTCTCTCCCCAACAACAAGTTCAACATAAAATGCAGATATCAATTTTTTATATTCTATCTCCCCATTTTTGTCATAAATAACAAATGGATAAACAAACTTTTAACAATAACATATAATCACTCGAAAATGCAGTTGTTAGTATGTATAAGTATAATCAATTTACAATAAACATTTCCACATACGTAGTTCAAGTTATCATGAAGTAAATTGTATAAGTGACTCATGTGTGTAAAGTGTCACCAATCATTTGTAAGTAGAACTCCAAATCTTAATTTTGTGAGAAATGACATGTTAAACATCACTGTCAATAAGTGTAATCTTCTATTTATGAAAGTCAAACCATCTAAAGAGCATTAGGACCTTTAAATAGAAACTTATTTTGTATTGATATTTTCTTTTCTCCCCCTAACTTTGAGCATATTTTATTTTCACATCTTTTTAAGCTCATAATTATTTTTCAAATTTTAAGTGCAGACTCTTCTTTATTAAGCGACTAAAATGACCCATGTAACGAACTTTAGGCTAGTTCACCCAAGTTAGTTGACTATATGCATCAAATTATGAGAAACCCTACAGACTTAATTGTTCAAGTCAAATTGGCTTCGAAAAAGAACATAAAATATTGAGCTTTTTATAACAGAGGATAAATTTGAGTTTAGGTCTAATAAAAAAGGTCAATTTGTGTTCAAAGTCACCTTACTAACATGTGACTGCAATTCCAAATATCACACAAGCAGTAGAGTCCCACTAACAATATCATAGTGTGTGCAGTGCAGTTGGTACATGAAGACACATATACTAAATACTCCATAAATAATTTAAGCCAATAATGGAAACTATGTTATAGTTTATCGATTAAATCCATGCATGATCACAACACACAAGTTCAAAACTGTTATATATACTGCTGTAGTAAAAATGTCCCTTTTTTTTCAAATTTTTAATTTTTTTTGTTGTTTTTCTTTTAAAGCATGAGTGCACCAAGTACAAATAAAAAAAAATATCAAACATACAAAAAATGTTCATGAGTTTTTGTACCTAGAAAACAATTAAACAAATATGATACATGCTTAAATCAATGTCACATGATGATAAAGCATGAACATGCATTAAAAGTACATAATCAGTTAGGTATGCAAATGCTCTTACCTTTAAGAGCGACGTGATCTATTACAAAAAATTTCATATCACTCTTCTTACAAACTTGCCTGGTGACAGGAATATTCATATACATCTGTGTCATTAACTTCGTCAATTGACTTACTTGATTAGTAAGAAAGTCAATCTAACCAACAAACTCCTGATTCTTATTTCTATTTAAGTTTCAGTTTCTCTTTCTGTTCAGGAAATGACAACACCTAGGTCTTATGTGTCTTAACTCACCACAATGAAAACACGTCGGGATAAAACTATGACCAAATTTATGTAGACGTTGACGTCTATTCTTGTGTCGACAGGTCCTACGCTATCTAGTAGACCTCTGTTTGATAAATCCCTTATCCTTAAGATTGGGGTTAGACAATGTTTGGGCTGGTCAGTGGCAAGGACAAATATGGTCTTGGACGTGCTAGCACTGTTCTCCTTAAAACCTAGACCTCTCTTATTTCCAACCGGCTTGCACATTCCTAACATGTTATCTAACCTTTCAGAACCACTAGAGAAGGTAAGCAGTTAAGATTTAAAATATTTTAGATCATTTAGAAAGTTATTAACCTAGATTTCTAAAGTCTCTTTCTTAGTGGTCAACTCGCTAACTCTCTTAGAGGACTTCTCAATATCACTGGTGAGGTTCTTAACCCAAGTCTTTAAAATTTCATTCATGGATTTCACTTCACTCAGGATTGAGGTAGATTTATTAACGTGCGCTACTAATTTCTCATTTTCCAATTCAAGTTCCTTATTCTTTACACTCGAGGCTTTGTTTTTAGTAAGAATCTTAAGACTCTCCTCATACATCTTATCATAAGCCTCTTGGATATCCTCCTCACTCTTAAACTCTTCATTTGAATCCTCATCACTATCTAAGTCCTCTTTTCGTTCACTCCCCTGGTTAGATCAATTATTAATTCTCATAGTAAAGACAATATATTTTCCACATTCTTTACAAGTGGATTTTTCACTCGGATTGTTCAGGTTAGAGTCGTCATCAGTGAGAGAAGTATTCATAGCCTTATCTGAACTTCTCCTACTGCTAGGGCACTCACTCCTAACGTGGCCAAGACCTCGACAATTATGGCACCTCACAGATTTAGATTTTCTTCTAAATTCACTCGGGCCACCTTTGTGTCTCTCTTGAGTGTTATTTTTCTTCCTAAACATTTTTTTTGAAATTTTTAGCCAGGTAAGCTAACTCTTCATCATCTGGTGAATCGGAATCCTAAGATTCGGTCTGGATGTTTCTCATGGATTTCATGGCCAAAGATTTATTTTTAACATGTTTATCTAAGGTCAGCTCATATGTCTGGACGGATCCAACTAACTTCTCTACCTTAATGAAATCTATGTCCTTAATTTCTTCAATCTCCGTGATTTTAGGCCTGAAATGCTCGGGTAAGGATCTAAGAATTTTACGCACTATCTTAGGCTCAGGGATTTTCTCTCCTAGGTTGAAGCTAGAATTCACTATGTCGTTTAGGCTCGCGTAGAAGGCATCAAACGTATCATCTTCTCTCATTCTAATCTCCTTAAACCTAGTAGTCAGTATTTGCAATTTTGAGTTCTTAACAGCATGAGTTCCCTTATGTGTGGTCTGTAAAATATCCCAAACTTCTTTAACAACCTCACACAAGATACTTTCTCAAATTCTTCAAGGGACACTACCATAAATAGGGCATGTAATGCTTTGCTATTCCAATTACGCTCATCTAAATTTGTTCTAGTCCAATTAGCAATAGGAGTATGAATAACTTTATTAATAACAGTAGAACTAGGGGTAGTTCAACCATTAACCACACTTAACCAAATTCGCTCTTCCATAGACTTTAGGAAAACTCTCATTCTAACTTTCCAATTGACATAATTATTGCCAACAAAATAGAGCAGAACAGATAATGAACTAATCATCTAGACAAATTAAGGCCAGGAATCAAAATTAACCTCTGATACCAATTGAAATTTTGCAGTTTGATAACTAAGTTCGACCTTACATGCGGAATTATACTAATTAAAGTAACAAATCACCTTTAATTAGTTTCTAGATGGTTAAACAAACAACTCAATTATCCTAAGTTGAATTACCGTAGTTTGTAATAAGAAAGCAGTAAGTAATACAAAGTTTGATGATAGAGAAACTCAACTGGGTAAAAACTTTGGGACCAAGTCAGTTACCTCCACTATGAACAATGTGGGTTACAGTTCAATTCCAAACTAGTTTCATTAGCGGTTGTAAACCCTGCAACTCCAAGATCTGTTGTTTCTTCCAGACTCTCACGATTCGCTACCGTAGATACTATCTAGCCAACCTGATAGATCTCCCTATCTACCTCTTGTAGCTTCCAAGACCCCGTCTTAGTCTTACAATGTTTTGCACATGTCTCTTCCAAGTGGATACCCAGGAATTACCTATCTCCGCTCTTCTTTCCGTGCTTGTTGTCCAACATCTCTCAACTTCCAAAAACGTATGAAATTCAACTGAGAAAGTACCTTCCTCGAAGTGTTAAGGAAGTTAGGTGTTTTGGATTTACGATCCTTGATGTTTTCCCAAAACTTGGTTGTCGGATCTCAAGAATGATATGAATAATTTTACCAATAAATTGTATTCTTGGATCTCTCAAAAGATGATATAAATATGAGGCACAATAAGACAACTAACCAATTTTCGTGCAATGACTTGGATATTTATATGAGAGTGTAATTGGATTGAAAGGGTCGGAAAAATATGTTTAAAAACGTGAATTAGGATTTTTCGAATCGATCTATAGCTCGAGTGAGAAGTTGACGACAGGCGAGCGACACATTGCCGCTCGAGCGAGAGCTCAGCGGCAATCAGGCGACATGCATTCTGTTTTTGTCGCTCAAGCAATGTCTAGGTGATATGCTAGATAACGCAGCATCGTGTTTCTCCTCTTTTTGTGCTCGGACCCTAGACCTCAAAACCCAACTTATACAAATGTACCCTAGGTCATTGACTTTTACAACATGTTACAAATTAGTCCATTTGTCTACAGAATTGTCAAAACTAAAAACCTAACAAATTGTTCTCTATGTGTTCTCATATTTTGATAACGTTCCATAATTACATCATTTTCAATCTTGTCAAATACATCTTTCTTAATATATGCAATCAAACTATTATTCAACAGTTGATCTTCGATTAGATTAGACGATTTTTGACACAAGTCATCGCAGAAAATGACCTCTCGATTGTAGCAGTAGCCACAAAAAGAACTAAAGTTAATGTCACAAGCTTGTAGACTAATGGATACACTTCATGTTTATTCTTTGCAACCAAATTCTGTGCAAAATCACTAATGCCTTGTAATCCTTCAAAATCTTCGGGGGTACATGATTGCGAGGCTGACAAGGACCCTTTTGCACATATGTTCTTCAAATCACATCTCGATAATTAACATCATAATTCTTCCCTAAATCAATTTCTTCTTTTCATAAGTCATACCAACCAAATTTCAAACATATTAATTAGCAAGTTTCAATCCTCCTAAATCCTAATTTAATTAAACGGGCTGATGTTTATCAACCCAGAATGGTCTCATCATAATCCCTAAATGAAATGAAGTCTCATCAAAATCCCTGAATCCCTAAAAACCCTAATTAGAAATCCCTAATTATCAGTTTCCAAAAATCCCTAAATCCCTAAATTAAAAAACACAATTAACTTGTAGTCTTGTTGTGTGCTAGTTCAAAATATTAGATTAACAATGCTGTAACCCCATTAATTTTATTTTGAGAGGAAAAACTGCACTTACCTCGGAGCTTGGAAGTTGTGTGTGTGTGGTGTAGGAGATAGGGCTGGCAGAGGTTGGAACGAGATAGTGGTGTGACCGTAGGAGACAATCGACTGAGAGCACCGATGCACTGTCCAAAATGGGATCACGTCGACTGTAGCCACAACGACATCATCGTGACAACTGGGAACCACCAACAACATTAGTGCTATCAAGCAACCCTACCAGATCCAACCACAACCACACATTACCCCACCTCGCCAGATCTAATCAACGGAGAGCACTACGGTACTATTAACACGCCATCAACGCTACCGCGAACACCAACACCAGATTGTTGATGTGTGTGGCGAACTCCCGATCGCCACTTTGTGCGGCGAACTCAAGCGCCGTTTAGTGATGAAGAGAAGATATAAGGAAGAAGAAATACAATGCGATGTCGCCCGGACAAGGCTGCGCCGTCTTGTGGAGGCTGGGCTGTCGGTGGGGAGGGAGGAGAGTGAGAAGAGAGTATGACCGATAGAAAAGAGAAGGTAGAGAGTGATAGGGAGAAGAGAGAAGGAAAATGAAAAGTAGAAAGAAAATTGGAATGAAATTGATCAGGGTTTGGAATGAAAATTGTATGATTAATATTTAACATATAAAAATAAAATAGAAAATAGAAAATGAACTCTAACTAGAAAACGAAAACATAAATCTAATGGACTATAATGTTTTCATCCACAATACATTCTAATATTATTCTTATTAAATTCATTTATTTAAATATTACTAGGTGTAAGCAACGTGCAATGCACGTTTGCTTAGTTTATATTTAATAGTTTTGTTTAAAAATTAATTTGTTATTAATAAAGATGTAATTTTTTTGGTTAATTAAATAATTAATGATGTAATGTTTTTATAATTGATAAATAATTAAATAAAGTGTTTGTCGCTGTCATTTCCAACCCAAAATTACAAACAGAAAATTCAAGGTATGTTAAGGAGTAAGAAGATGAGTTTACTTAGGCTCCATTTGATTCTCATTAATGTAGAATGAGAATGAAAAATATAGTCGTTATTGGACCCCACACAAGAGATAGAAATTCAAAATTGATAGATTGATGTGATGGATAACGGTCATATTTTTCATTTTTATGAGTTTTTAATGAGAAACAAACGGAGGCTTAAACTTTTTGCATGGCTTAAGTCTTTACTCTTTTTTAAGTAATAATACAATTCATTTTATCGCTAAAGTATTATATGTATTACGATAATATATGTATATCATGTGTTAGACTTAGTATTGGTAAGTGACAGGTAAATTTTCGAGGACGAAAATATTTTAAGGGGGTGAGAATGTAATACCCCCAAAATTTTCATAAAATATAATTCAATTTTTATATACTATATTTTAATATTTTGAAAGTTAGGGACTAAATGATACATTTATCAAATTATATTTTATGTGTGTCAAATATTTAGATATTGATGGAGTTATCGTAAATATATGAATATTGGTCTCGTTGGATAAATCGTAATTAGATATATAAATCAGATTCGAGAAAAAGTCGATTCGAATAAGTTAGCTCCAAGATATTTTAGTTTGAAGGAATTATCAAAAGCTCATTTATTATTATTATTATTTAATTATAATTTTGAAAGTAGGGGTGGTGAAAAAAAAAATTCCGTTAAAAACAAGAAATTCCGTTAGTTTTTCCGTTAAATCAAGAAATTCCGTTAGTTTTTCCGTTAAACCAACAAATTCCGTTAAATAGACACTTTTTATATATAGAAAGATATACATTATATATATATATATATATATATATAATTGAAGGAATTCCGTCATAATTCATTTCATATTTTCAATCATTGCCATCAATATGCATTTTCAAATTTCTTTACTTGTTTTAATAGTCCTAGCAGAAAAGATAGTCATCAATATTTTCAATTCAAGAAAATTAAGAAAAGAAAAGATAGTTCCAACATAAAACTCAAATAATTCAGAATGAAATCTCTTACCGATACTACTAAAATTTAAAATGCACACTATCAAATAATCCAAATATAAATCAAGAATGAAGGTAATCCCACTTTTACAAATTATACTTCATATATTGGTATGTCTGTATGTATTTGTTTTGGTGTCTCTTCTATTATTATTATTATTATTATTATTATTATTATTATTATTATTATTATTATTATTATTATTATTATTTTGACTTTAGTTGAAAATGATATTTTATGAATATTAGAGTTTTATATATAGGTGCAAAAGAATTTAATGAAGATGAATATTAATGAATGAATTTAGAGTCTTATATTTTTGTTTACTTTTATATATGTCCATTTATATTAATTTGTATACGGTTAAAAATATAATATAATTATATATATAAGTAGCCCTAAAAAAATAGAATTATTCTAGATGTACATTGTTGTTTACATGAACGATGATATTCTCTCACCAGTGATGTAAAAGAGTGTAGGGAAAATCAAAGACAATGATAGACGTCACGTGGAAGGATATCAAATTTAATGTCAAAACAATGTATGGGTAACGTGTTTGGAAAAAAAAAAAAAGATTAATTAGCACATAATATACTTACCTTTTACTATTATTGTGGAAAACATCATTACCTTTCATTTTTTGGCATTTTTCATCTCTAATTGTGCAAAAAGTTATTTTCATCTATTTTCTTAACTAAAAATTGTGAAATGATAAATATATCATTTCGTTTAAATAAAACAAAAAGAAAAGAAAGAACTAATTGCAATCATAATCCCAAAATTTTTTAAAAATACAAACGAGTTACAAAGAATTATCAAACAGGTAATTAACACATAATGTCCCTATCTTTCACTATTATTGGTAAAAACGTTCACACTTTTTGTTTTTTGATATGTTCACCCTTAATTATACATTTAATTGTGTAATCCATTATTTCTATCTATTTTTATTCAATTTCTCAATAAGAAGCTATGCAATAATAAATATACCATCTTATTTAAATTAAAAAATAAAGAACTAATTGTTTTTTTTAAAAAAAGTGTAAACAAGTCCCAAATAAATTATTTAAAAAAAATTATTTATTTATTTTAATTTAAATAGGAGAGTATATTTGTCATTTCACAATTTTTTAATTGAGAAATTGGATGAAAATGAATAGAAATAATGATTTGTTTAATCAAAGATGTAATTAAGGGTGAAAATGAAATAAAAAATGAAATTTATAGACTTTTTCACAATAATAGTGAAAAATATGGATATTATGTAGTAATTAACATTTTTATAATTTATTTGTGACTCGTTTACACTTTTTAAAAAATGGATGAAAATGATCCACATGAAAAGTAAGAACGTTGATTATCCTCGAAAAAACGCTGAAACAAGGGCTAAATGAATTGAGAGATGTCTCCTCTATTGCACCTAAAAATGGTGATCAAATCCAATCAGTGCTTTCGTGTACAAGTGGCAATCTTGAAACCCTGCAAGGCTCAGATTTCACCACACTGTAAACATTCAATTCGTTTCATTCATTCCCCAGTGCCGTTTTCTGCAAAAAAACAAAAGAACAAAAAACAAAAAACAAAAAAAAGTGTAATGGCTTAACTCAACATATTTACTGCCACAGTTACCCCACCTTCACTGGCCACGACGATAGAGAAGAAAAGAATGAAACTCACAAGAACTTCTCGATGCTCACTACCTCCAATAAAAAATTATTAATATTATTATATCATTACTTCCATGATATGCATATTTTTAGGACATGGGCTTGCTTGCAGGCATTCTTCTCCATATCTTTCCTGATTTTCTGGTCTTCTTTTGACGTTCAAAATCCAAGGTGGGTGAACAAAGGCTGCTCCGTTTGAAGAAATTTTCCAATGGGTTGAGTTTTTATTTCAAGGGGATAGAACTCAATATTGTATTATTTTTCTCAGATTTCTTATATTTTCGTGGATTGTTAAGATTTTCAAGAAAATACGTAAAAAGAAAGAGGGTTTTCAAGAGAAAAGAAAGTTTGTGGGTAGAACACTTTTGCTGAGATTATGAAGTATTTTGGGCTCTTGGTTTTGTTCTTGGTTATTGGAACAGTAGGTTTCATGTATCTTGGTTATTCCAGCCAAGAGGACAACGCCTCATTAAATCCTGGTAAACTTTGCTGCTTTCTGTATCAGTGAAACTCTTTCTAAAGAAGACAATGTTATTTATTTATCTATTTTATGCACTTAACTAATTTTGGGTATGATATCGATGTTAATGACGTGGTTCTTGACAGGGTAATGACTTGAATTTGATGCATGAAATGTTGAATCATTTAAGAGGCATATGTTAATGATAGTGAAAGATTGGCGTGGTAATAATTGAATTGTGTAACTAGTACAAAATCTTTTCTTTTAGTTATTGGTGCGAAGTTCTTCGCTTTGAAATTTACAAAGTGATAAGTTATAAAAGTTCTCTAGTGTTTTTCCTGTCCTTTCACAAGTATATACTGTGTATGGTTTCTCACCGATTCACAAATTTACTCGGACTATGAGTGTAGTTATTGGTGCGAAGTTCGTCAGATGAGCCCCTTTTTCACCATTCTCTTTTCTTTTCCTTGTTAAAGGTTAAATGTCTCCTTTATTGTCCAGTGATATGTGGATAATGGCTAACTTAACTGGGGGTTGGAGAAGGTGGGTGAGGAATTTATGTCAGGAAATTGAAGTTAAAGGTTGGACCTTTAACTATTAGACCAAGACTTTGGGACTCTTCCTGTGTTACAAGTCAACAAAGTTTTCCATCTTTGTGTTATTGTTGGAGGCAAACTCTGTAATCGCCTAGGTTTTTATATTAGATGATTCAACATTGTACGTTGAAGTCTAAGTACCATCCACTAGGAAAATTGAGTATGAATTAGGCCTTTGATAAAAAATAATCCGATCTGCATTTGTAGGATGAGTTTTGGACAAAATCGAAATTGATGAATTTGTCTTATCTAATGGTTTAAGCCTTTAGAAGAGGTGATTCAATACTTCTGTTCATATACTAGATGATTATGGGTAATGATATTTTTCTAAATTTGGTTGAGAGCTTCGACATTTTTGCTTCATTATGAACCCTTTGCATCGGACTTTAAATTCTGCCCCCTGACACCTTTTGATTGGAAGGTAAGAATGAATTTGTTTTGGATCTGACTGGACTGACGGGAAACCTGCAGATTTTGCCTTGAGTAGGCGGTGATCTGACCAATTGAATTACGATCCCAGGGAAATAAAGGATCTAACACGAAATCCGATCCTCTAGTTATCTTCATATTGTAGGCATACTGAAACTTTTAGTGGATTCTGGCAGGAACCTCATTTCGAGCTATTTTTTTCTCTGTTATAAGTAAATTCAAGGTGTAGCTAAAAATCTAATTTCTAGTTCTGAACTTGCTGCTAACATAATGGCATTGATTTATTATTGTTGGATGAACTTTGGCAAGATCCGTGAGTTTTTGTAATTGCATGCGCGTGTGACCAGATATTTTCATGCACGGAGAGAGAAATGGTGTATGTTTTATCATAACTCGTTTCAAGTCTCTTCAATTGATTATATTTTACTAGTAAGCAATTTCCTTTGGCACATTTCGAGTGTTGTACGAATGACAAGAATTGCTAAATGGTACTATAACCTTTGCTAAATAGTTTTTCCTTGCATTACACTACATTAGTAAGCTTTGAATTGATGATTGCAGGCATTGTTTCCATACATCTTGGGAACGTTGAGACATTGTTTGTGAAAAGAAGGAAACTTAAGGTACATGCTGTTTCAACTTAACTGCTTAGCTCCATATAACCTGTGTAGCACATCTAGTGTACAATTGGACGTAAGATTTTCCTCGTAGACTTGAATTTTTCATATTTGTATCCTCTTTAATTAAGAGAGAGACTGCAAGGTATTGTTGACAATATAAACGTAATATGGTGTTGTTTTTTAGATCACCTCATCCAGAAATAAGTGGTTACACGTGAGAGCAATTTATTTATTCATATTGTATCTTCAACATGAACACTCGCGTGAAAATCAAATTCAGTTTTACATCCATGGAATCACGTGGAATTTCATAATTGACTTGAATGCAAGGCTTTTCCTATTTTGATGCCACGTCATATGCGCTCAATACAACTTAAGTTGTCAGAGGGGAGAAATTTATATTGTTACAATTTATCATTTGCGGTTGAGCACTCTCTTTTCTTTCAAATAAGACCGACTCCTGATCAATATGCGAAGGCTTTTGAGGCCAAACTTCGAAAGATGGAAGGTGTTGTTTATGACATAAACGTGATATGGTTCTGTTTTTTCTCCACACACTTTCACCTAATATTCCCCAGTGACCTTGAATTTTTCACGTTCTTGTCCTCTTCAATTAAGAAAGACTCTGCAAGGTATTGTTCATGACAAGAATTTAACTTGGTTCATTTTTACTCCATTCAATCTGCAGGAGAATAGCAATACTCCACACTCTGATGAGGACGATGAAGGCAATGCAAGTTTGGAAGATTACCGTCCAATTGATCCAGTTCCAAGTTCAAAGGCTTCTGTAAGACCTGGACCTATCCAGCATGGCACTCCTCTGATGCCGTATATCCCGTGGTCTGCTCCTCCTCCTGGTCAGACGGAGCATGGTGTGATCCCATAGTCACTTCTCGACAACTCTCTTAAGAAGTGAGATGTAATAACTACATAATTTAAGCATGATGTTTTAACATCTTATCTATCATGCCATATGTGTATAATACTGCAACATTGGCATGACTGTAGAGTGCTTTTGAATTTCTAATATTTCTTTTTCCTTGTGAGTTGTGGTTTAATGAACCACTAAATATTTTCGTTTAGGACTTTAAATAATTCACTTCTTGCATCTCTCTCAATCCACATTCTCCACTCTATTATATTGATTACTCCCAATCTCTCAGAAGCAGATAATTCGACTATCTCGTAAGCATAACCTATAGTAACGCTTTGTCCATCAAGAGTACTCTAGTGCCCTTTAAGAAGTTTTGAAGAATCAGCGAAGGAAAATGTTGGGAAGGTATCAATGATGCAAGTGCTTGTAATAAGATTTCTTATTAAATTTGTGGTCGACTACGTACACCAATATGTTCCGTTCATAACTAGATTTTAGAGGAGCTGAATCAACTAGATCCTGCCGTGTTAGCTTTGCTCCACTCCTAAGTTTTCTGACCTCTACTGAGATTGTGAAACTAAATTGTAAGGATTTTAATTAAACATGTGGGTTTATGTGTGAAATATTGTGTATTAAATTAAATGTTATCAATTTTGGTTAAGCCCGTTTAAAGTGATCTAATAAGGTTTCAGTATTTTTGGCTTTGAAGAATCCAATTAAAGTGTGAGCTTTTATTTGTAGAGATTAAATATGTTCTTAATTTCATGATGGGCCGAATTAGTTTAATGAGCCGTTAGTATATATATACGGTTATGGTCTCCGGATCACACGTGAATTGTTCATTTTGTTCTGACTCTCATCTTCATAGAGAAACAAAGGAATAATATGTTGATTTGAAAGACTAAAATCACATTATTCATTTTTTGTATTAATCATGTCCGATTCAGGTACGCTTCCGCTTCGATTCATGAATTCTTGATGATCTAACAAGAATGATCATTATGAGAGTAAAATATTTTTCAACGAGTGGTATTAGAGCCAATTCATGTTGAATCATTGAATATCGAAATTCTGATTTCGTTCTTGTGATAATTTCATTATTTTCAGATTTAGTTTTTTGTTAAATTTGGAAAAACAATTCGGCATGTCTTCCATGATTCAATTATGTTTAAAAATAATAATTATGTTGACGACAGCGGTGTGCAAGGCACTACCGAAAGAGCCACACCGCACGGTGCTGCACTATGCAGTGCGCGAGTTGCAACAACGTAATGCGGCACTCGCCACTACGTCGAGTTGCCTCATGTCCTGTCGCGTCACCCTTGTGTTTACTTTGGATCTAGGGTTTACCTTAGGTTTGGGTGATTTTGGGGGTGAGGGCTTGTGTTGAAAATTAAGTTATTTCATATCCTTGTTTGCAATTTTCAAATTAGGATTAGGGTTACAAAATTTAAAATGAGTTTATTTAAAGTATCAACCCCTTAAGTTTAAAACTTTAATAATTCAGCCCCTTAAGGTTAATATTCATCCTATTGTGGCTTGAAAGTTCTGGGTTTAATAATTCAGTCCCTGAAGTTTGAAAATTAATTAATTTTGGCCATTAAAGTTCTGAGTTTTGTAATTAAGCTCCTAAAAGTTCATAATTTATTTAAATTGGCCCCTACAATTTTGAATAATTAATTTGTTGGATCCCTAAAGTTTTGAATAATTAAAATTTGACTCCTAAAGTTTTGAATAATTAATTATTGATCCATAAAGTTTTGGACAATAAATTCTTGATCCCTAAAGTTTTGAATTATTAACATTTAAGCCCCTAAAGTTTCAAAATAAATTAAATATGCAAATTCAGTGATTTTCTTTTTCAAATTTTGGTACAAATAACTCTTTTGAAATGTATAATATTCGAAAGTAAATTAATTGAAGCATCATGTTGTCAAAACAACATCTCTTGTGGAAATTAATTAACTTAGAATATTAAAATGTGTTTATGTGTATGTTATTCATGCGAATATTTGATCCGCTCAAAGGAAGGTCAATCTTTGGCCAAAATGTACATACACTTGTGGTGATAAACATGTGACGAATTTTTGGTTTAACGTGTGATCAATAAATCGATCCAAAGAAAGATTTATTGATTGATATGTTTCTTTATTGTGAGTGTTTGATCACTAAACCAAGAATTATCACTTACAAGTCAATATTTCTGCCCAAAGACTAAATATTGATGTTGTGCTAGGTATCTTGTGATGAGCCATACCATTATTTGAAATTATTATTTGCATATTAAGGATTGTGAGCTCTTCCAATTAATTGTTCTTTAATTCAGTTTTAGGTTCTGCTGTTAATATCTCTTCTAGCATAAATTAAATTCCAAGACTTAATGACACCAACTTTAAGGCATGACGAGAGAACGTAATAATTGTTCTCGGAGTCATGGATCTGGACCTTACTTTACGGGTCGATCAACATATTGCACTTACTGATAAGAGTGCCTCTGGTGACAAGAGGAAGATAGAAAATTGGGAACTATTGAACCACATAAGCTTGATGGTTATAAAATGTGCTATTCCAGAAGCATTTCGGGGCATTATGTGCGATAAGGCGACTACGGCTAAGTATTTTCTTAAAGAACTTGAGAAGGGGTTTACCAAGAATGAAAAGGCTGAAACTAATACACTTTTGGCAAACCTTATCTCAATAAAGTACTAATGGAAATGAAACATATGGGAGTACATTATGGAAATACCTCACACTGTTTCAAAACTAAATGCACTCAAGTTGGATTTATCTAAAGGCTTGTTAGTGCACTTGGTTATGATATCCCTTCTGACACAATTTAGTCAATTCAAGATGAGCTACAATTGTCAAAAGGACGCATGGTCCCTTAATGAGCTCATCTCACACTGTGTCCAAAAATAGGAAAGATTGAAACATGACAAGACAGAAAGTACTCATTTAACCACCACATCAAGGATAAAAGGAACAAGAAAAGAAAAACTGATAAGAAAGATGCGGGTACAACATCACAAAAGAAACAACATAAGGAACTAACCGAGGGTGTTTGTTTCTTCTGTGGAGCTGTAGGTCATAAGAAGAAGATGCATGTCGTGCCAAGAAATGTATTCTTCTTCATTTGATTTGTTTTGAGATTAATTTAACTTTGGTACCTAGATACACATGGTGGATAGATTCTGGTGCAACAACTCACATCAGTCTGTCTATATGGGTTGCCTGAGTTGCAGAAAATCAAGTGATGGTGAAAGATACATCTATGTTGGCGTCGACAAGATGGTAAAAGTAGAAGCAATAAGAAAATTTAGATTATTGTTAAATATTGGATTTTATTTGGATCTTAATGAGACATTTATTGTACCGTCTTTTCGACAAAATTTGATTTCTATTTTCGCTTTGGACAAATCTGGTTATTCTTGTTCATTTGAAAATGAAATATTTAGTTTGTTTCATGATTCAAAATTGGTCAGTTCCAGTTCTTTATTAGGTTACGATAATCTTTAGTTAATTGATACGATTGCTTCTTTTAATGAATCATTGCATGTAAGTACTTGAGGTGTAAAGTGAAAATTAATCGGTGAGAATTCTGTCTCATTATGGTACAAAAGATTATGCCACATTTCCAAGAAGAGAATTGAGAGACTTGTGTTTAACAAAATTCTCGATCCCTTTGACTTTACAGATTATGATATGTGAGTTAACTATATAAAGGGAAAACAAACTAATAAAATGAGATTTCAAACCAACAGGACTTTAGACGTCTTAGAACTTATACATACGGACATTTGCAGACCATTCTTTATGGTTTCTTGGAATGGTCAACAATATTTTATAACGTACATAGACGACTTTTCTAGATATGGCTATATATATCTCATTCATGAAAAATCATAGTCACATATGTGTTCAAAAATTAAAAAGTTGAAGTTGAGAACCAACTCGGTAAGAGGATTAAAAATGTCAGATCTGACCTTGGTGGTGAATACTATGACAGATATGACGGTTCGGATGAATAACGTCCATGACTATATGTTAAATTCCTAGAAGAATGTGGCATCGTCCTACGGTACACTTTGTCGAGTTCGCCCACCATGAATGATATTGCTGAAAGACGAAATAGAACGTTTAAGCGCGTGGTGAGGAGTACGATTACTCATTCTACCTTGTCAGAATCACTTCGGGGTAAAGAATTAAAGACCGTGGCATATATACTCAATAGAGTTCCACCTAAGGCCACTGATAAAACCCATTTTGAGCTTTAGACGAGCAAGATGCCTAGTTTGAAGTACGTATACATTTAGGAATGTCCAGCTAAGACAAAGCCTTATAGGCCAAATGAAAAGAAACTGGACGTAATGACTATCAATTGCTATTTTATTGGATATTCTAAAAGATCTAGGGGTTACAAGTTTTATGATCTCACAACTAAGACAATTTCGAGACGAAAAATGCCCATTCTTTGAAGATGTTGAGTTTGCGAGGAGGAGAAAGGGTTACAGACTTTGTCTATGAGGAAGAATACGTTGAAATTCCTCTAATTGCCATTGAAAATTATCATGATCAGATATCTATCCCTGGCATTTTTCAAGAAGCAACTCCGGATTAAGATAGTGTCGTTATATCTCTCTCTGAAGGTCAACAACTTGCTCCAAAAGAACAAACTCTACAGCCTCAAGAACTAATGCCATTAAGAATATCCACTAAAGAGAGGTAAGACTCGTCTTGTAGTAAAGGGCTTTATACAGAAATAAGACATCGATTATAAAGAGACTTTCTCTCCGATAATTTCGAAAGACCCTTTCAGGATTATAATGGCATTAGTAGCGCATTTCGATCTTGAGTTATATCAGATGGATGTTAAGACAATGTTTCTCAATGGTGACATTGATGAAACAATCTATATAGTGCAATTAGAAAACTTTGGGTTGGATGATGCAAATCAAATTGTTTATAAACTAAAGAAATCCAACTATGGACTGAAACATGCCTCTCATCAATGGTATTACAAGTTTCATCAAGTGATCATCTCATATGGTTGCGAGATGAATTTGGTTGATGATTGTATATACTACAAGTTCAATGAGAACAATGATATTTTTCTCGTTTTATACGTCGATGGCATATTGCTTGCCATCAACGATATAGGTTTATTGTACGAAACCAAGAGATTTTTAGTAAGAAATTTTGAGGTGAAAGATTTTGGTGACGCCTATGTTGTATTAGGAATTCAGATACACCGGAATCGTTCTCGGGGTATTCTTGGATTATCACAAAAGAGCTATATCGAAAATGTACTTAAAAGACATGGTATGCAAGATTGTAAAATAGGTGACACCCCTATGGCTAAGGAGACAATTTCAATTTAAGTCAATGCCCCAAAAATGACTTGAAAATTAAAGAAATGCAGAAGATTTCTTATTCTTCAGTTATAGGGAGTCTGATGTATGTTCAGATTTGTACGTGTCTGGATATAGCGTACATTGTTGACATGCTAGGGAGATATTTAAGTAATCCAGGAATAGATAATTGGAAAACAACCAAAGGGGTGATGCGGTATTTACAGAGAACAAATGACTATATACTCACATACAGGAGATCAGATCAGTTGGAGATTATCGATTACTCTGATTCCGATTTCGCGGGATGCCAAGATAGCAGGATATCCTCTTCATGCTATATCTACCTGCTTGCTGGAGATTCTATTTCATGGAAGAGTGCTAAGCTGACACTCATAGTTACTTTCACCATGGCAGCGGAGTTTGTAGTGTGTTATGAGACATCAAACCAGGGAATATGGCTGCGAAATTTTGTAATTGGACTACGCATTGTGAACAGTATAAAAAGACCACTCAAGTTATTTTGTGATAATAAATCAGCAATAATGTATTCCAATAAAAATAGGAGCTCGACGAAGTTAAAATATATAGAGATCAAGTTCTTGGTTGTTAAAGAAAGATTTCGGAATAGACATGTATCAATAGAGCATATTGGGACAAACTCCATGATTGTGGATCCGCTTACTAAGGGATTAATACCCAATGTCTTTCATGAACACACTGTTCATATGAGTGTAATATCTCTTGAAAATATCTAGTTTCAGTGAGAGTTTGTATTTCTGTGCTTTTCATATTAGACACATGTACTGTCATTTTGAATATGGTTTATGATTAAAGTTATTTTGGTTATAAAGATTTTGGTTTATTATCTCTGAACTTGTTTGAAAATGATTTCACTACAGTATTTAGGTGGACTAGTTGGATAGGTATGTTAAGATCACATTACATGTAATTTCTATGCTACACATCCATCCTTAATTCATGTCATTCAGTTATGTCAATATATGTGATCATTGATGGATTTAGTTACGATATAAATAGCGAAAGCCACTTTGATCCTATGTTGATATGATTGATGGACTGGATTGTTTGGGGATGCATTCAGTAATGATAACAAAATTCTGAGTACTCATAAAGTTATGTTTAATGCACATATATAAGGTAACACATATAACCCAAATGGGAGATTGTAATAATTTTAAGGGTTATGCTACACTACCAGAAGAATTTTGTCAGAATATTTCCAGATACTCATATAGGTTTTAATAATATAAAATAGCTTCCGTTAAAAGTACTACTTTGCCCTTAATGAAATATATTGCAGAATAAATCCTATAACTTTTAGTTGTTAGTTTATTGAGGGTTATATCTTATAGTAGGACCATTATTTATACGATATCTTTTTAAATTTTTCAATTTGTCCTAAATATTCTCTATATTTTGTTAATTTTTTAAAGGCTCTGGGTTGATCTTCTTTAGTTATATATCCAAGAACAATTCCTTCTGAAACTTCTTCTTCTATATTTTCGTTTTCAGTTATGATATCTCCTATCTTTTTTATTTTTTTATAAGTTTCTACAGGATCAAATCCTATATTATGTTTACAAGCATGACCTATATCAAGATATATGTTTTTCGAGTTTTTCTTGGCCAATAGGAAATAGTTTTTCAGATTTTTTAACTACTCTTAATAAAAATGAAATATCTACTTTATCTAAATATACTTTAAGACAATTATCATTAGATGTGGATGCTTGTGAAGTGTTCATATGAATTAATAATAATCAAAATATAGGTGTATAAGAGCATGTAAATAATTTACAATAATCAATGGAAGTAAATAAGATTTCCCTCTAGTATGTTCTTATAGTTGTTTTGCATGTACTTAATCAATCTTCTGAATCAGATGAATACTTAAAATGTTTTGAAGTCATTTGGGTCCACAACTGTTTCCGCAAAAGACTTTTCAATTAAAGTTGCATTTCTCACTCTAGAGAACTAGCTGTGTTGCCACATATGCTATCTCACAGAATTCAGAGTCTTTGTTTTCACCTCTATTCAAACTCTTTTCAGAATTAAATTCTTACTTAGAACGAAATTTTAAAACATAAATTCACACTCAAGATGCTACAGTTTTGTTAGAAATCTACCATTTCCCCTAAAACATTCATCAAAGACGAGTACTTTGGCATGGTTAACATCCATTCAAAAAACAATGTTGAAAATCTTTTAAAATCTCTATCTGTACTGCCGAGGAATCATGAGAAACTTAACGAAATCCTTTTATGAAAGCTTTGTTGAACATAAAAAACTTCATCTTAATATTCATAGACTGAAATAGTACATACTTACATACTATATTTACATACCTTTGGTATTCACCTTATGAAGTTTAGAACTCCATAAGTGATTACCTTATTACAAGCTTTACTATCTTCAAAACTAGATAGTAGTTTTTTTGAATACAAGTGGTGTATACAGATTATAAAGGAATGGTTTTCTTTGAGATGTATTTCTTCTGCATGAATTCGAGATGTGTGTTCTTATTCGGGATGTCTCTCTTCTAAACAGTCTTCCTCTTCTTATAGAGGTCTTGATGAATCTTTATCTTTAAGGTGTCTCCCACTATCTTCTATCCTCTAGTGTCTTTTTTCTGAAATCTTATCTTCACGGGTGTCCTCCATTATTTCTTGTCTTCCACTCTTCTTTGCTGGGTGGTGTTAGGTAGCCTTATCTTTTGAGTTGGATCGGGACATATGATGTACTGGTGGGTGAAAGATCATAATCTTCTTTGTTTTATTTTCCGTCTTTTAGTTACCACAGTTTTTCTTTAATAAAGTACTTTATTAAAGTAGTGATAAAGTGTCACATTCTTGGCTCCATCACTTTTCCATCCTCAAATCAAAGAATTTCGCGGGGAATTCTTCACTGTTGAGAGATGCTCCTTGACTCATATCTTTCACAACACAGTGGTCGCAATGATGATCGCTGTAATCCCAGAGTATTTTGCACAATTCTTTTGACATATCTTATGATCCATTAACTTGATTTGAGATTATTGTGGATAGTAAATTGTCAAGAAGATACATATCTTCATCCTTTGTAGGGATCCTTGAATTGGAATAAATTAAATATTCTTAGAGGGATAGATCCATATTTTTTCTTTCTCAGTGATTAATTGAGTTATATATTCAAATATTTCTTTATATCATTTTGCTCTTCTATAGGGCACCATATTAATGATTTCTTGACAACCATTTTTAACAATTTTTTCGCTATTTTGTAAAAAATGTTAGTTTAGAAGTTCCATTTTAATAACATGGAACGATGATGCATATATTCAAGGACAGAATTCCATTCCATAGGTGCTGCGTGGAATCTGATATACATATTTGTACTTTTGACAATTTCAGTATATCTTTTTATTGCTTTCCTGACCTCGGCCGGAAGTTGGGCTATCTCCCTGAGGTCTTTGCTAGGATATATACATAGTATATTTCCCACTTTAAAGTAATTTCTTGCCCAGTTGGCTGGTGCTCCTGGATAAAAATTTATCTTATTGTATTTTTCGTAGTGGAAAGTTTTCATCCACTTTCCTATTTCAAAATACCAATCGGATAATATATTTAAAAAACAATAAAGAATATCACTTCTTCATAGTTATCCTTTTTGGGTAGCTTTACTCCATAGCATATTTTAACAATATCTTTAGGATCGATATTTGCAATGATTAGCTTATGTAAATTTTGGCTCGATGAAGAGCTATCTTCACTAATTTTGATATCTTGAACATCCCTAATGAGATTTTTCATATCTTCTTTACCAGTAATAGATTTGAGTATTCCCTGTGAAGGGGTTCCTATTATCTTCTTTTCTTTCCCTTTATTCTCGGGAAGGACACTAGTATCCTGGATTTTCCTCTTTTTATCTCACTATGTTTTCTAACCATAAAGACTGGACTGCTATGTGGGGTTTTACTAGGCCTAATCAATTTGGCTTCTAGTAGTTCTTTTATCTGATCCTTAAATTCTTTTTGGTTTTCAACACTATATTTCACTGATTTGACCCTGACTATAGTGTTTGGATTAATAAGTTCTATTTTTGCCTTTACTTTGTCTGTATTCCATTTTTCTAATGGATTTTCAGAATATGTTTCATAAATTTCTTTTTTTAATTTTTCTAACTTATTTTCTGTTGTCATTTTTAAAACTATAATTTGCTTAAATTTTTCTGTATTCCAACATCCACCACGCTGGGTTGAGAAGCTCTGATGATTAATATCTTTGTATACTATACTAACAGTTTTAATTATTTTTGGTGTAAATATTTTATGTGCATAAGGAGTTGTGAACATATATCTATCAATATATTGTGTAAATAGTGCATATTTTAGTAGAAAATTTTGTCCTAATAAAATATCACATCCAATTGTAGTTGACATATATATTGTATCAACAAATACTTCTCTAAATGATATTAGAAAATGTACTTGTCTAGCATATTTGCTGTATATTACCTTGTTTCCACCTACTGTTGTAGCGGTGACAACCTTCTTTGAATTATATTTTCAGTTTTCAAATTGTATTACATTTGGTTAGCATAAGCTTATTGTACTTCCAGTATCTAGATAAGCATGAAATATAATTATGCAATAATTTCTTATATTGAGTGTCATTTCAATATATGGACTCATGAGATTAGTACTAATTACTCTTTCCATGATAACAATGGTTTCATATTTTTATCTATTCTTGATATGATGATTGAGTTATCATCAATTGTTATCTTTAAGTATCATTGACAAATTTTATAAGGACTAAATTTCTCAAGGAAGTTCATTTCTAATAGTATAGATGAACGATTGACTCCATATAACTCATTTTTATATAGAATTATTTCTTTAGTATATTCTTTCTGAGCCTCTCCTACAAATATAAGAAGAAATTTCACATATTTTCTTATTTCAAGATTATTTCCCAAATAATCTTTGAATATATATGGTTCTAGTAACTCAAAATCTAATAAATGGCTAACAAATTTACTCTTTACATGACTTTTATCTGCTTCAATATCTATAAGGACAAGAAGATTTTTCTTGTATCCTTCTTGATTAATATATCTTGTTCTGATATAATATTGCGAATTTGATGGTTCAGCAATACTTAGTTTTCTAAATTGGCTTATCTTAGGATTTTGTGTGGAAGGGAATCTTGCGATAAGATTTTCTCTTTCTAGGCTTACACAATTTCTCCTTATCAATCTTCCTTCAGAATTGATTTCTCTTGCTTGTTTATGAAAATCAAGCATTATTTGTTCTGGTATGGTAATTTCACGTTCTTGGTATTTTCTAGGAGGTATATATTGAACTAATTCTTCAAAATCTTTATGTATGATAATATCATCAATTATCTTCCTTAGATTGTTGTGATGGCTAGTACTAAAAGTAAAGATTGATTTTATGCTAACACTAATAGCTTTAATTTTTCGCAACATTTTTAAGTTTTTAATTCTGTAATATAAATTGAAACTTTGGTCAATATTTTCATCAACTAGTGATACCGTATAGTTTGGTTTTATTGTGAATATTATCTTTTGGTAGATTAGATTTCCTATAACAGTTCCTAATAGAGAATCTATAGGATCTTGTAAGATTCTATTGTCCATACAATATATTTCTATTGGTATATTCATACCTTCCCCAAAGAATCATTTTACCATGATATGGACTCCTCCTATTTCAATACATTTTAACTTGAATCTTATGTTTTCTGAAATTTTCGATAACTTTTGTTTTACCCATTCTTTTGTAATTATTGGGGTTCTTGCTTTTCCCATTATATCTTCTATGTTGATGGATATTTCTTTTTAGTTCATACTTACAATTGTTTTATTTACTTTTGGTAGTATTCCTAAAAATCCTTGATGAAATATGTCTTTTTCTTGTAAATCTAATATCTTTTTTGTTATTCATTTGTACTTTCTAGCATCAAAGGTGATTTCTTGGTTTATACCTTCTACTGAGTCTTTAACTTCCTCAATTGTTTCTACTTCTATTTCCTGGTCTATTTCTTGTATTTCTTGATTCATATTTATTGTCTCATCAGAATCTTCTTCTGATGGAGATGTATCTAATTCATAAATGCTAATACATTCACTACTTAAACTTTCAAAATATTCAATTGGCTCTAAATCACTATCATCTTGGAATTCTTCATAAATTCTAAGAGTTTTTACGTTCTGTCTATCTTTCTTTTTAGGACATTGAGGGGCAATATGTCATTTTTCATTGCAAATAAAACATTTACATTTCTTGATATATTTTGACTTGGGCTTTCCATTCCAATTTCGTTTCTTAAAATATTTCTTATGTGGTTTAAAACTTCTTTTCTTAAACTTCTTGAAATTTTTGAATTTTCTTTTGTGTTTCTTATATGACTTATATTTCTTTTTATAACATCCAAATTGTTCAGATGGGCCTAAATCTTTGTAGCAACACAAAGAGTTTTTTCTTATTTTATATATATTTTTTATTTTCTAAAACTTCTCTACATCAAGTGCTTATCATTCTTTTTGTAAATTCAATTCTACATCCAAAACTATCTAAATTTACTCATTCTTCTCCAAAAAGTAATATTTTTTCATATTCCTTTAGTAACTTAATTCCCCATGGAAATGATAACTTTGTAAAATAAGACCTTAGTATCAGTTTATTTTTTTTTTGATAATTTTCTTAGTTCAATATATAATATATTTCTTCGAACTTACACGTATATCTATCTAATTCACACATATCACATATTTTTAAATTTTTCATTGCTATCGTTCCTTCATTCCTTCATTATATTCCTCTTATTTTTTAGTATTTTCATCCACTCTGAATCTGTGTCTTAAGCATTCTATTCTTAGAGCTCTTTCAAACCTTTTTAATATATCTTGTATGTTTTGCTCATTCAAAGTGTTCCTATTATCTAATCTTTCAGTTGTATTTTCTCCATATTTTATTCTCTTTTTTATATTTTCTGGTAATTTTCTCTATCATTCAGATACACTTCCTTTGAATGTGTGTTTTATAAATTCGAAGGCTGTATATATTTCCCATTTATTAAATTGCATAGCTAAGTCTGGACTTTTTATTTATATTTCAATAGTTTTATCTTTATCTACACAGTCAAGATCTAACTATATTCCTGTTATGTGGATTGATTCATTATAAGATTTCAGTGGATTTATTTCTTTTACAGATTGTTTTCTCACATTTCCAGTGTACCTTTTTTGTGTTTTCCTATATTGATTAATATCATTCTTATTAGATATTGGTGTTCCATAAGGAAAGTCATATTCTTCATCACTACTAAATTCTGTTTTTATATTATGACTAGATGATTGATTAGTATTCATTTTTGTATTCTCCATTTTTTCAATTAATTCTTTTAACTGTTTTTTGTATTCATTATATTCCTCACCAATAGATTCTAAGAATTTTTGTTCTAATTCTTCAACATCTGAGATCATATATTGCTTTATCTCGTGATTTTTTCTTTTATCCTTATCTTTTTGTGTTATCTTGAAATTTTGGGGTGAATTAATTATAATTTTATCTTTTCCCTTAAGATTTTTATCTAATAGAGTATTTCCTATTTGTATATTATATTCTAGATTTTCCAATCTTTTGTGTACATATTCAAAATTTTCATTTGTACTATTTTTAGGTAAATAAGGGTAACTTGGTTTCTTATGTTTTTCAACTTTTTTCAAAAATTCTTCAATTATATTTTTTTCATCCATTATGTTCATTATTATTTTAGGTTCGTAACATGGCTCTGATATCATTTCGAACCAGAGTGCGTAGCAAAAGTTTTTAAACTAATTTTTAAACGATCGTATACTATATGTAGTTTCTTAATTTAAAAAGACTTAATCTATTATTAATTATAGATACATAAAATCTTAAAGTTAATTTATTTCTTAATTTCTTATAAATTTTGCTAATTCTATGAGTTTTGGGACTTCTCGTGAATTTTTTAGATTTTTAGGACTTGATTGAAGTTTCTATATTCTTATAGTGGCTTTAGTTGCAAATTCTTTGTGAGAGGGTATTTTAGGAAATTTTTCTCTCTATAATTATTCTGTAAGTGAATAGTTCTAGTAGAATGGAATTCTCCTAATTTTAATTAAACATGTAGGCTTATATCTGAAATATTTTCTATTAAATTAAAAGGTATCAATTTTTGTTAAACCCGTTTAAAGTGATCTAATAAAGTTTCGATATTTTTGGCTTTGAAGCATCCAATTAAAGTGTGGACTTTTATGTGTAGAGACTAGACATGTTCCTAATTTCATGATGTGCCGAATTAGGTTAATGTGCCGTTAGATATATATATATATATATACACGGTTATGGTTCACAAATCACACATGAATTGTTCATTCTGTTCTGACTCCCATCTTCAGAGAGAAACAAATGAACAACGTGTTGATCTGGAAGACTAAAACCGCGTGATTCATTAATTGCATTAATTATGTCTGATTCAAATATGCTTCCGCTTTGGTTCATGAATTCTTAATGATCCAACATGAACGATCATTATAACGGTAAAATATTTTCCAACATGAATTACATCTAAGTTGCATTTCCTTTCATGGCTCATTGTTAAGGTGAAATGTATGGCGGTGAACCTTATTGGGGAAGAAACAAAAAGCTATAACCTATCATTTTTTGCTTTTCATATACCAAATATCCCTCAATGAATCAAGTGACACGACTATTTCATTGTTAATTTACACTTAACAAGGGTGAAATTTATTACTACTTGTTGTGGAAGCTTGCTCTAAGGATTGTCAAAATGGTGTTTTCTAGGTTCATTTTCAAGTTACCTTTCTCTACCAAACAACCAATTCAAATGCTCCAACCCACATCCAATATATTCACATCAGTTGCTCCTCAATCTCACCTACAAAGGACAAGATAATGGTGATGATTTGTAGCTATAAAGGCACGAGAAAAATAACAGAAGGAACACAAGATAGAGACCAAAAATTGAAGGAAGAGGACACCAGTTTGTTTTTTGAAACTCAAAGCAACCAGTTTTTCTCTCAAAAATGCACTCACGTTTTCCCCTTTCATAATACAAATCTCAAAGGCTTTAGTTGGATCAATAAAAGGTTAAATGAGTTAAGATTCAAAGTCATCTAAGAGGTAATATATATAGAGCACGAGCAACATTAATTTTTTAAGCTATTTCCAACCTCCTCACGTTATTTTTGGGTTGAGCTTTTGAACTTGATTGTTGGTAACAATTTAATCCAACGTTTACATCATAACTCGAAATTCATTGGGTATCAAAACCCAACACTGCTCAACACTTCTCTCAGTTTTCATTTCACTGTTAAATTGGATACACAAGAAAGGCATGTTACATTTGTTGAAATGGACAGTATAGGATAAGATTACAAAGAAAGATAAATGGCAAAATTTATCTCTCGTCCTGTCCAATCCATTGCACCAACTGTTCAACAAGAGTTGAAATGTATACTTTGCATCATTTTTGTTTTTTTTAACTAATGGATTTGTGTTGGTTAATTAGGTGCATCAATGAGCGATATCTACCTAAATATCTTAATGGAAGAGGGATAAAGTTCCTTGTTTCTGAAGTATCGATATCTAGATTGAAGAGTGATGTGGATTGCAAGAACACTAAGCTCCTTCTTTGTCCCCAGAGTCACAATCTTACTGTAAAGTGGAAAAGTAAAATCATAGAAAAAAAGTGATTATGGGACCATTGGAAAATCAATTCTTCTTATCCTTTATATTACTTTTTGTTGGTGGGCACTATGCTTCAAGTTGAGGTAATCATATGCTCAAAAGAGGAATGATTTATCTCTGGTTCTAACTGAAATCATTTGCTGATATAAACTGTAAGTAATAGTGGTGATTAAGTAGTTGATGTAAACTAGGTTTAGATTATTCTCGTCTTTTTCTTTGTTTAGACTATGTTTGGTTTGACATTTGCATAAAAAATATTTGTACATTTAAACATTTTAGAAATGAGCACAGGCGGCCGGTTAAGCATGATTTGATCATTAATTTTGTTGCATTAAGGTTTTTTTTTTTTTCTCATAGCAATTTAAAGTATTCTTCTTTGTTTTTATTTTCTGAAACTCTTTCTCTGGAAAATAGCGATTTTTTGCCTTTTTGATTCTGTTGTTACGTTTGAAGAAATTTGAGAGAGAGAAAAAAAATCTGTTAATTCTGATAAAATTACTAATTTGCAAGAGCCCTTTCGATTTCTTAGGAAAAGCTCAAAATATCAAATTCAGAATGGGTTTTGCATCTTTTGGTCTATTTATTTGTAGAGATTTTTTTTTTTTTTGCTAACAAAAATGTTTATGTGAAGAGCATTGTTTTATGATTACCAATGAATAAACTTTAGATGGTGAATGCCAAAATTTCATAATAGGAGGTTAGGTATATTGGACTCTAGGCACTTGTCATGATTAAAGTTTTACACACAGTTTTTCTTTGAATTTGCTATCAATTTATTGGAAAATTGGGTTTACTTTTCTGCAGGGGCGGACGCAGAAGATTTTTGTTAGGGGGGCACACTCGAACTTGCAAAGAAGTTGGGATAAATTTTACACTTGAAAATTTACGTAAAAAAAAAAATTCTATCCCATATAATTTTGCATCCGAAAATTTACATGGGATATGACTTTTTAAGATGTAAAATTTCGAAAAAAATTTATGTCGTGTTTCATATAAAGTTTCCTAATAAATGATGAAAATTACATTGAAATGTATCGCAAAAATAGTAAAATTTAATGAAATAATTGATTTTTTTTTGAAAAAATGCGAATTAGACGTTTTTCTTTAAGACTTACGTTTAACATATTTTTAACTATTTTCGATATCTATTTGGACTATTCGATATACCCATAATGTAGTTATCGAAATAAGTTTTGAGATTACATAAGCAATTTGTAGATTTGATTAGCATACAATCGTCGGTAAATTTTTAAAATTAGCATGTTATCGAAATTCAATTTATTATGATTTTGCCCCTGTTTGGTGGAAATTAAAATCAAATTTGTAGTAAATTTTGATAAAAGTTAAAACATTTATGGATTCTATGAAATATATTATTAAAATTTATTGTAAACTTTGATTTAGATTAAAATTTAGATTTCAATCGATACCAAACACGAAAAAAAAAAAAAAAAACTCAAAAGTTAGGGGGGCACGTGCCCCGGGGGCACGTGCCCCCCCAGGACCCCCCTGTGTCCGCCCCTGCTTTTCTGTATATTTAGCTAAAAAATGTTTACTAATCTTACCTATTATATCCTATGATTAACTAAAATGATGGTAATACTATTTTTTATAAGCTTTATATTGTAATTTATTTCAACACTTCGTTTGCCCCATAACTCAAAGATTTTGGCTATGCCTGTGTTCATACTTATTCAATAATTTTTCCTTGAACAAAGCACTACAATATCATGGCCACTCATGATTGTCAAGGCTTCTTCCATCCATCCCCTGTCAACCAGGATCGCACACTCCATTGAGATTTACATCAACTCGACTGCACAAGAGTTGCGTTACAAATGGAAACTCCTCCATTACGAGAGTTCACCATTACAGAATCTGCTGCCATCACGATTAATTGAGTCCACATCGTCGTTTGGATCCTTTTGACACTTGCCAGATTTCAATTTGTGCATCTACATGGCTAAGTCTAGGACACCACTTAATAGAAACTTGATCCATTCCAAAAGGTTTAACCTATTATAACAAATCCGTATACACCTAAAATAATCTTATATTTAGCTGAAGTTCCATTTAAATATATATTCTAAACCAGCCTGTAACAGGGTCCAAGAAGATTCCCTTTACTGAATCTTTAGATAAAGGCCAGTGAGTAGAGGAGAGTGGGGCCAAGACATCAATGGAAAAAGAAGAAATAAATGAGAGAGATAGCATAAAATTGCTTTTGGGCTTAGCTTGCAAATCATGGCCATGTACATAAGGTTTCTCTTTATGCAGGAAAGTGGGGGTTCAACCTCCTTGTATTTGGTAATAAAACAGTATATTTGTCTCTTAAATCAAATAAGGATTGCTATTTCTTTTGAGTTTCTATTGGTAAGGTTGTCTCTCTCTCTCTCAAGAAACATTATTATTCAAGTAAAGTTATTTCTTCATGACAATGTTTCCTTGTTCCTTTATATGTATGTTTAATTTACACCAACCCCTCTCCCCACCCCCCCCCCCCCCCCCCTAAAGAGAAAAAATGTAAATAATGATTAAATAATAACGACAATTTTTTTTTACAATACATTTTACATGAATCATTTTTCATTTTTTTTTTTTTTTTTGGGTTATCCCATCTGATTTATTAGTCTATGAAAATAATAATTCAATACAAAAAATAAATAACGTATTATCCAAATAATGTATTTATATATGATAATCTAATTTGCATTACTATAATTACCATTAGTGATTTGAAGTAATGTTCAAATCTTGTATATGAGTTGATAATGCTTCAATTAATTATTATTTTTCTTTAGATCTTACTTTGCTTGTAAGTTGTTAGAAAATTATTACATTTCTGTGTGGTAATATAATTGATTGATAACAACATTAGTCCAATAATAGTGATAAAAGTAATTTGGGGATTTTAATGGTTTGGCTGTTAAGGCATATATTCGAGATATATATTTAATCAAATATAATCCTTACATTGGGAAATATAATATCATTATTGTTGATCACAAAATCAAGATTAACAATTTTCTTATCTAGTCAGGATTTTCTATTACTAAATTCAATGTACTTGATGAACAAGACGTGAAATGGTTATTTGGGAGAAACATATTTGAATTTGCATCACTTTCTTTTTCTAGGCGGAACTATTTATAATTTTTTTTTTTCGGGTTTTGGGGATAATTGGATCTTTTCGATTAGTGACAGTGGCGGTCTTCAATGGTGGATTTCTAACTAATCTTGTTAATTGTTCACATTTTATTCACCAATTTACGTATTATTCATTTATTGACTTTGAAGTCATGCTTTAATCATGTATCCAAGTTTGTCTTGATAATTGTTTCTACCAATATAGAGCATCATGGGAACAGTTTACCACTCTTCGTTGTGAGGTTTTGTGCTTTCATGAATATTCGCTTTCATCTTCTAAGGCTCACATATGTTAAGGTTCACATAAATGGATATGAGTTCGCTTGCTTACTCCTTTGTATTTATTTGTTATTCAACAAATAGCCCCCAAATTTCTTGTTGGGCATTTTGATACCAAATAAACCTCGGGCCGATGATGTGACACTTATCTAGACCATTAAATTAGAGTATTTATTAGTGATTTGGATAATTTATAACTTAACTTAATTTTGTATTAATTATGTTTGTTAGGTTGAATTCAATGCAAATTGATGGATTTGGAAGAAAAGAACGAAAAACGTGCGAAAATAAAAGAAATCCAAAGTTTGGAGATCAAAGTCTAAACATCCAATAGTTGATTCAGAGCACAAAACGTTGATTGAAGATCATATAGGATCAATTGGATGTCAAATGAGTGAAATATAGTGAAAGTATTTTCACAAATCAATTTCCTGCTGAAGAAGTTATGTTCCGGATTTTTAGCCTCAACTTGAGACCCATTTTTCGGATAACACGTTCGAATTGGAAAAATTGTATTTACAGAAGAATTGTAGACATTTGAATTACTTTTCCAATGTATTTGGAATCAACTCAATTGGATGCTTGTAGAGAAAGTTATGGTCAAAATACTGGAAACTGCCTAGAGATGAACCCCCGCGCGCGGGGCAATTCACGGCGCGCCCGCAACACTTATTTTCCCCAACCCGAGAGCCATTTGGTTCTACTGTGTGCGCACAACAGCTATACGGTGCGCGCACACATGCATTTTTCGCTGACGAATCTTTAGTTTCCTTTCCCATTCAAACTCTTTTAAAAACCAAATTGGACGCGATTTTAACATATTTTCTAACTCTTATAAATAGAAAACAAGGGATACATATTGAAAACCTCCCTTACCTCTTCATACACAATAGTTTCATCAAATTCATTAAGACCAAGAGGTCAATTGCTATATTTTGAGAGAGGAGATCAAACCATAGCAATGAATTGAAGGTCAATTACATTAAGATTTTGAAAACTTCAATTTTGGGCTTGAAGATCATTATCTTTTGATTTATTTCATGATCTAGATGATATTTTTCTATTATTTTTCTTGTAATTTATATATCAACATGCTAGGCTAGATCCATTTTTGTATTGAATGAAGATGAACCCTATTTGTTTATTTGTTTTAATTCAAGACTAGTAATTTAATTTATTTCTTGTGTTTCTTGATTAATTTTGTATACCCATTGTATTATTTAATTGATTGGCCACCAATTAGATAATTAGTTGCCTTTTGTAGTGTTGGGAGACTCACAATAAACTTAGAACGCGACAAATTAACATATGTCAATAAATGTTAGAAATAATATTTATCACATGTGCAATCATATAGATAATCTAAACTTTAGTAAGGCAGGACATGGTTTAGTTCGGTTCGGTTCTCTCTCTCCAGAACCGAACCGACCCAAAATTTTCGGGTATTTAATAAATGGAACCGTCGGGTCCAAATATAATTATGGAACCGTTCGGGTTCGATTCGGTTCCGTACCGTACCATAATTAATTTTTTTAACATTTACAACAACACTACATAAATATCACTAATAAAATGTTCATTAGTAACTATTACAAATTAACGTAACACAATTTAAAACCATATAAATAACAAGCTGTCCAATAAGATTAATTCAATATATACAAATACCAAAAATTAAATTTATCTAATTAATTTGCTAATTTGTTTAGAAAAAATTAAAAAAATTAATTAATTCAATATAAAAAATTAAAAAAATTATGTAGATTCGGTTCTTCGATTCTTGACCTAGAACCGAGAACCAAACCAAACACATCGGTTCTCGATTCAGATACCCGTTCGGGTATTTAATTTTTAAAGAACCGCTCGGTTCGGTTCGGTCCAGGAACTTTTGTCCAGTCCTAAACTTTAGTGCATTCTAATTATTCGAATTTAGACTAGGAATAGATTCGGGACATAGTTAGAACAGATTTAATTTGTCTTGGAAAAGAGAATTAATTACAATAGAATTATCGATTGTCAAGAACGCATGAACGGAACTAGATTACAAATCAAGAATTGAAATAGAGAGCAATAGGCGGATTCGAGATCCAATACAATCGTCCATAAATTGATAAAAATAACATTTTAGAGCTTTCTTAGATTAATTAAACATAAAATAAAATCAAACTCTCTTTTGTTTACATAATTCGAATCCCATAAAGAGTTAGTAAACTCGAATTGAATTTATTCCTTGTAGGACGTTACTCTTAGCTCATCAATTCTATTACTTGTCAATGATTACGTACGCTTGCAAGTTTTGCATGAACATGACATGACGCATATTTGGGTCAGAATTATTCATTAAACTCTTTGTAAGTCAATTAATGGAACACTTTATGTATTGAGTCGAAAATCACATCTGGTAGCACAAGTTACAAAGAAGGACCAAGACCACTCTACGGGCTCGATCTATTACCCCTCGGCCCATTACTTAACCTATTATGTGGTGTATTTAAATGGGGTCTCTCCCTTTGTGTTGAAATACACACACGATTGCTTCTTCTTGACATTGGCCATGCCTCTTGATTTCATCTTTGGCTGCTTCTCTTCGTGACCTGTTTGTCATCGTCCTTTCACCTTTCAATGGGTTGTCTTCGCTGCTATTTTTACTACTTTGTCCGACGACTTGGACATTGGTTTTGTGCCTTTACGGTGTACGATTTCAGCCCTTGTTTCAGTCCCTTTTTTACCATCTTATGTGCGTAGTTTTCTTGGTCGATTTTGGGTATTCTTGTGGTCCATTTGAGATCGTAACTTTTGTTGACATATGGTTGATGTCTCGTTTTGATTATTACAAACAAATTACGTTTATTTATAACTAATTGATTTCGAGTGTCTATAGTGATTATTGCAAAAATAATAAAATTGAAGACATGAGGTTCAAGACTAAAAAATTTGCATGCAATGATCGACATGGAAACAATTGATCAAACAAGGCTATGAGAATTGATATTGAAATACTCGATAAAAGATGCTTCAATAAGATTCGAGATAAAAGTCGAAGTATGTTCAAGCATACCGTTAAGACGTTCAAAAAGTTTAAGACTCTTTACAATCATATGTAAAGGTAAAACATTTCAATAGTTGACAATAAATTGAAACGAGCTCAAGTTTTGTTTTTGAGATCAAAAAATCACGACAAAAACGTTTTACTCGTAAATTATGTTTTCAAAAGTAAAAATCAAAGAACGTAATTTTTGAAATATAACAAATACCTTGAAAAAATTATTTTTAAACATCCCCCAAGAACTTACATTTGTCAAAAATTAAAATGAGGACGTTTCGGCGTGAAATGGTCTTACCGAATGTCCAATATGGAGTTCCAGCCCCAACGGTTAAAAACTTAATCGTTCTGATTTTTCTGACAAAACGGCTAGTTAACCATCCGGTACATACCGGACGTCCGGTATGGCAGAGTTTTTGACGATATTTCACCTATAAATACCAGCTCACTTTGCATTCAATACTAACATTTTGTAGAGCAATAAGTGAGCATTTATTGAGATAAATCAATGATCTTCATTATCTATTCATCCTCATAAATTGATTTATATTTGAAAAACTTTTGATCAATCTAAACTTAGAAAATCAATCTATCAAAGTTTTTCAATTCAACACTTGAGTCATATTTATTGCCATCTATCGATGTGTTTGCTTTCTTCTCTTCTTGTTCTCAATTTTGAATCTATTATTTATTAAGAAGAGAATATTTCACTTGTAAATTCATTTCGTATTGTAGGTCGTGTTAAGGTCCCGAAAAGCTCAACGTTGTAAAAGGATTGGTGCTCATTGGTTGAAGTCACCGAAGGCGTAGTAAATGGTTGAATGACACTATAAGTCAATCAACATAGTGAAAAAGGTCTTACTCGTGCCGGAGAGCTTGGTAATGGGGGACATAGATCATTGCATTGGATCGAACCTCCATATTATATCATTTGCACTCTTTATCCCTTTTACTTAACGTTTTTACTTTGTGCAAGTTTACTTTGTTCAATTTACGTGCTTACTTGTGTTTAAATTATTTTTTATCATTTGCATGTTCTTTATATTAAAATTTTGAGTGATTAATGAAAAAGTTTTAATAACCAATTCACTCTTCTATTGGTTAGCCAATCTTGAGCTTTCAATTGGTATTAGAGCTCAGTACTCACCTTCTTAAAGACTTTACAATCTTGAGTAATGGATAACACCATGTTTCAAAATCTTGAGGAGAATTCCACAAACCAACCTCCTTTCTTTGATGGCACACATTATAATTATTGGAAAGTTAAGATGATGATCTATGTTCAATCTATTGACTATAATATTTGGGAGATAATTAATATGGTTCATATGTGCCTACAAAGACTATTAAAATTGATGAAAGACTTGATCAAAGTATTCCAAAACCTAGAGATGAATACGATGAAAAAGTTAGAAGAAAGTTGCCATTAAATGCTAAGGCCAAAAATTTACTTTATTGTGCACTAGATATAAATGAATTTAATAGAATTAGCACTTCTGACGACATATGATATTTGACATGCTCTTAAAGTTACTCATGTTGGAACGAGTAAAGTTAAAGATCTAAAATAAATATGTTAGTTAAAGAATTAAAAAATTTCTTCATGAAATAAGGTGAATCTATTGTTAACATGATTACTCGTTTTACGGATATTGTGAATGGTTTAAATGGTTTTGGTCGAAAATATACTAATGGTGAACTTATGAGCAAAATGTTTAGGTCACTCTCGGAGGAATGAAGCCCTATAAGGATGCTAATAGGGAACACAAAGGATGTGAATACATATCTATTAGAAGAGCTCTAATGAACCTTAATGACCTATAAACTCAACAATGCCGAAATCAAGGAGAAGACAAGAAAGAGTAAAGAGGAATCAAAAGAAGCTCCAAAATGACAAATTGCTCTAAATCCAAAATTGATGAGAAACAACATCCAATACAATGAGAGATGATGAGCTCAATGATTTAGTTCTCCTTGTCAAGAAATGAAGGGGATTTCGAAACAATAGAAAATTTCAAAGGAATGATGACAAAGGAGAAGAAAGAAGTAAGAAAATCATTTGCTACGAGTGTGACAAACCCGGTTACAAAAGAATCGAATGCCTGAACAAAAAGAATAATTTCAAGAAAAATGCACTCCAAGCCACTTGGGACGATAGTGATGATAAAGACCAAAATGAAGATGATAGTCAAGATGAAATCGCCAACATGTGCTTGATGACCCTCGAAAAAGAGGTAAGTACAAAAGAAAAATATTCTTATAATGAATTATTTAATTCTTATGATGAATTGCTCAAAAATTTTGAAAAACTTGTCTTAAGTCATGAAGGAATTTTAGCGAACCATGACCTTTCCTACACGTCAAGGTGATATTACTTGTTTCATTAAAAATGTTCGTATCACTATTTCAAAACCTCTCATTCGCACTCCTCTTGAACTTGAACCGTGTGCCATTCAAACTTTTGTACACAAAGCCAACCCTCAAGTGGATGGTTATAGTCAGATCGACGCTTGTCGTCATGTGACAGGTAAGAATTTCTACAAACCAACTTACTCTTCCATGTAAAGTTTTAAAAAATATTATTGTTAATGTAATCCTACCTAGGAAGGGGCATGGGGACGAGGTGAACAATCTTTTTATTCTTGATTCCTTCCTTATCGGTCGGTGATTTGATTTTTCGACTATTGCATTAGGCCTTATGCAACTCATACACTCTTCACGATATACTAAGGCACTTCTTTACGACATGCTTTTAACTAAGGTCTTTAAACACTTTGATGTCCCTCTTCACGACAAAGCCTTCGTCAAACCCCGTTTTATCGACACTATTAGTTCCACTACTCTTAGACGTATGAAGATTATTAAGAAAAACGACCAATGGGTGTTTGAGACGAAAGAGTTCGACCTGACTTCGGGGCCTTCTACCCTACCATTCAAAGAAGAGGGGAATGATGACGAAGACGACGATGAGGGCATACCTCATGCCACGGGTACCTCGCACGCTACTCCGTAATCGAGTGCTCCGCATCCTACCAGCCAGGACTTTTCGAATACCAGTTTTCACTCTTGAGTGGGCAGATCGATTATGTTATTACGACAGTGACGGGATGAGCGGGGAACTTCGCCATATACGGATATAGCAGGACGCGATTCTTGCATGATGGGCTGACATGTAGGATCGACTGACCACCTTCTTTGCGGATGTACTCGCTCGATTCCTGCACCCACCAATTTGTTTAATTTGTACATTACAAATCATCGTGTTTGTTATAATTAAAAAGGGGGTAATTGTTGACCTATGGTTGACTTCTTGTTTTGATTATCACGAACAATTTGCATTTATTTCTAACAAATTGTTTCGATTGTCTATAGTGATTATTGCAAAATAATAAAATTGACGACCCAAGGTTCAAGGCCAAGAAATTTGCATGCAACAATCGACATGTAAGCAAAATTGATCAAACGAGGTTATGAGGATTTATATTGAAATACTCGCTAAAAGATGCCTCAACAAGATTCGAGATAAAAGTTGAAGTATGTTTGAGCATGCCCGTCAAGACGTTCAAAAAGTTTAAGACTCTTTACAATCATATATAAAGGTAAAACATTTCAATACTTGGCAATAAATTGAAACAAGCTCAAGTTTTGTTCTTACGATCGAAAAATCACGACAAAAACGTTTTACTCGTAAATTATGTTTTCAAAAGTAAAAATCGAAGAACGTAATTTTGAAATATAACAAATACCTTGAAAAATCATTTTTAAATGTCCTTCAAGTACTTACATTCGTCAAAAATTAAAACGAGGACGTTTCGGCGTGAAACAGTCGCACCGAACGTCCGGTATGGTGTACTAGACGTTCGGTATGGAGTTTCAGCCTCAACGGTCAAAAATTCAATTGTTCTGATTTTTCTGATAAAATGGCTAGTTGACCGCCCGGTAGACCTCATCCAGTACGATAGAGTTTTTGATGATTTTTCACCTATAAATATCAACTTACTTTGCATTCAATACTAACCTTTTCTAGATTAATAAGTGAGCATTAATAAGTGAGCATTTATTGAGATAAATCATTGATCTTCATTTTCTATTCATCCTCACAAATTTATTTGTACTTGAAAAACTCTTGATCAATCCAAACTTAGAAAATCAATTTCTATCAAAGTTTTTCAATTCAACACTTGAGCCATATTTATTGTCATCTATCGAAGTGTTTGCCTTCTTCTCTTCTTGTTCTCAACTTTGAATCTATTATTCATTAAGAAGAGAAGATTTTATTTGTAAATTCATTTCGTATTGTGGGTCGTGTTGAGGTCCCGAAAAGATCAACGTTGTAAAAGGATAGGTGATCATTGGTTGTAAGTCATTGGAAGCGTTGTAAAAGGTTGGATTGTATCATAAGTCAATCAACATAGTAAAAAAAGGCATTGCTCGTACCGAAGAGCTTGGTAACGGGAGACGTACATCAATGCATTGGATTGAACCTCCATATTAGATTGTTTGCACTCTCTACCACTTTTACTTCACGCTTTTACTTTGTTCCATTTACGTGCTTACTTGTGTTTAAATTATTTTCTATTATTTGAGTGTTCTTTATATTAAAATCTTAAATGATTAACGAAAAAGTTTTAATAACCAATCTTGGGCTTTCAACTTTGGTCCAGTTTGTGTGGTGCTATTGTGTGATTTTCAGCTCTTGATCTGAGCTGTGATCCATCCATCTTGGTGCCAATCATTGGAGCATTGATAGGGGAGTATTTGTTTCAGTTTACTTAGATTAATTCTATTATTTACTTGATAGATTACTCGCTTTGTGCTTGTTATTATCGACTAGGTGAATTTAACATTACAAACTAGTATCACAGTGGAATTTCGACTTCAGTAATGGCTGATTTTATCTATCTACGTTTGGGATTAATGTGTAAAAAATTGAACATTTGTTCGTGGTGCAATTGACGTGTTGGTTTGTTGATTGTATATAAGGACTTGAGTCCTTAAAATAAAAATTTGCATATCTCATTGTTACAAACCATAGATAGGTCCGCTCTGGTAAATTGTTTGAAACTCTTTACATTATTTCAATAGTACATCATCGTATGGGGTGATCGATAGGATTGTGGTTTTGCCCACTAGTATTATTTATGATTATTTGCCTAAATTGTGATATTATCGTTCTTTGTGGATATTTGATTATTGTTTGATATTCCTCATTGTTGTTGAGTTATTAGTTTTTAGAACTGTTATCTTTTACTTTACTCGCTCGACAATTCCCTTGAGACCGAGGTTCGAATCTCATGAAAATTCTAGAAACCTAGATCGGTGTATAACTTTGACTTTTAGGACTTTCTATGTGTGGTTGTTGTTTGTTTGTTACATGTCTTATTTGTTAAGATATCTATGCACCATTTTTGACTTAGGTATTTTTAACGGTAAAGGTAATTTTTCTATTTGTCATCAAAAGATGAAAGAAGTTTGAGTACAACCAAAAGTTTCAAAAACTATTGACAAATTTTTTTTGCTACTGTAAACGAGGATCGGAAAAAAGGAATTCGATGAACTTGCATACACCTATATTATTTTGTATTTATCTGATTCCATTTTGCAAAAAATTGGTAAACGTGATTCTCCTAAATTAATTTCAAAATTGACCTTTCAAAATAATTGGATGACAATCTTGATGTTTTCAATAAACTTGTTATGGGAGAGAGACACTTATACTTGATGTGTCATTGATTCCTTTAAGAGTAAGGAGAGGGAGATGAAAACTGAAAAAAAAAATGAGAGAAAAACTGGAGAGATCTACCAAATGAGGGGTAGATCCTATTTTAGGAGTGGAGATGGACAAAACGATGGTAGAAAAAGAAGGATAGAGATATGTCCAAATTACAAAGAAAGAAAAAGGGGAGAAAAAGTTATGGTTATGAGAAAATATGACATTTCATTAGTGATTGTCATAAAGAGAAAAAAACGTTGAGAGAATAGAGTATTGGGGGTACCCTGTGAGGTAAACATTGTTGTCTCGAGAGATGAATTTGATGAGATTTACATGCTCCTAAATAATGAACTAGCTAAAATAAACCTATTTATGAACTCCCATATGCACGAGTGAATTCTTGATTCCTATGCTTCATTTCATGTTACTTCAAATAAAATGTGGTTTGATCATTTGGATGAGTATGATAACCTTCATTTTGACGCTGAAAGAGGTTAGTTATATTCCACATATAGGTAGGAACCTAGTTTCTGTTAGGGAGTTAGATCGCACAAGTTTCACTGGTGCACTTGGTGGGGGTGTTAGGAAAATATTTATGAGAGCACTTAGATACTTTAAGGTTACTAGGAGAAATGGCATATACATCTCGCATGTTGAGGTGATGGGTAGTTTAAATTCCATCTCACACTTAGTGTTAAAGGACTTAAGTTTCTTAATGATAAGGGTGTGTTTGGTAAGAATCAGGTGTCTGATATGCCATTTTGAGATCATTGTATGTTTGGTAAACTTCGTAGGATGTCTTTTGCCTCTAGTACTCATAAAACATCTAGAGTGTTAGAATACATTAATTCTGACTTGTGAAGTCTGGGAGCAATCCCACTTTTGGTGGTAATAATTATTTTCTTTCCATTATTGAAGTGTGTGGATTTATTTGTTAGAAGATAAATTGAAATCTTTGTAAACTTTAAAAATTGGAAAGCTAAAGTTGAAAATCAAACAAGTAAAAAGATGAAATATTTGCGTACTGATAATGGCCGTGAATTTTGTAATGCTAAATTTGACAATTGGTGCAATTAATATGGCATCAATAGGATTGTACCTTACACTCCCCAGCAAAATGGAGTTGTTGAAAGGATGAACTTTACTTGATAAAGTTAGATGCATGATGCTAAGTTTTGGAGTGCCTAACTCTTTTTAGGTTGAAGCTGTTATGAGTGCATGCTATTTGACTAACATGACTCCTTCTACTGTTTTAAATGGCGATACTCCATATGAGATTTGGTCGATAAATGTACTAATTATTCTATACTTAGGACTTTTGTCATTGTAGCTTTCTCTCATTGAAGTAAGAGAAAGCTAGAACCTAGAGCTAAGAAGTGTGTCTTCTTAGATTATCCCGAAGGATCGAAAGGAAATAGGTTATGAGATAGAAGCCAAAATGGGGTTAGAATTATCATAAGTTGCGATGTCATCTTTAATGAGTTTGAGATACCTTGCATAGAGAGTGAAGAACAACAAGAAACTATTAGGAAAGAGTCCCCAGTAGAGGTAAAGCGAGTGAGTGTCCACGTCCCCAATACCTCGAGTGAGGTGGAGAGCGATACACAAAATGAGCAGAATATAGATGGTGATGAGGTGATTGTAGAGAACAATCCCATTGTCACGTTCTTATTGTATACTTTTGCACATAGAGAAACATATTTTGCTATCAATGCTTTAAGGCTTTTTCGCTATTTCCTGTATGATTTTTGCAATTGACATTTTCTTTCGCTAACAACAATGCCGAGCGGGAAAAAGTGCTGCTTGAAACTTCACTGGTGTCTACTCTCGTTGCCGTTTCGGATTCATGTCGTTGTTAACTGAATCATCACTATTGACCTCAACTTCGATTTCTAGTGCATTTACTTATTCATGATTTGCTTTAGCTTGACTCATCGTGCTGCGGATTTTAGTGATTTTTCTACTTCAATCAATGAATTCGTAGTTTTCTTTGTTTCGGCTTTCCATCAACATTGCCAATTTGTTGACTACAAAATCATGATCAACAAATTTCTTTCACCTAATCAAGATTTTCTCCTCTTAAACCTACTATACTTGTTGCTTAGTAAGAAGCAAAAGGTGAAATGGTTATTTGGGAATAAAATATTTGAATTTACATCCCTTTTTTCCTCTAGGCGGGACTATTTATAGATTTTATTTTTTTGGGTTTTGGGGGCAATTGTGTATTTTTGATTAGTGACAAGTGACCGTCATTCAATGGTGAATTTCAACTAATTCTATTATGAGTTCACATTTTATTAACCAACTTACGTTTTCTTCACTTATTGGTTTTGAAGTTATGCTTTAATCATATATCCATGTATGCAGGGACAGAGGTAGGAGGGTGACCCCCCCCCCCCCCCAAATTTTGACTCGCCCCCATAAAATTTTGAAATTTTTTATTTTTTTCCCATTAATTACAAAAATCTTAGATTTAAATAAAAGATTCAATAGTTATTTAAATAAATAGTCCAAATCCAATCGAAAAGCAAAGGACTCATTTATGAATCTATTACCCATTGTTGCATTAAAAATAAAGGAAAATTGGTTCTAGCCCATTGTTTAACCCATTTGAAAAATGAAAACCCAACCCAATTGTAATATAATTAATTCTCTCAACCCTTTTGAGGAAGTTTCTACCTCTAATCTTGAATCTCTTATTCCAGAAGATAACATTGGTCAAGAACCATATGTTGTTGATTCTTCTTCTCAAAATGAGGAATTCAATTCATCTTCACTGGAACGTGATCCTGGACTATGCAAATCAATGTTGGATTTTCATGTTTTCAATTTGTATAGCGTTAGACATATAGATGGACATATTGTTTTTGTATCGACAAACTGATTGTCTTTTTGGTCAGTCAATCTAACTTGCCTATTTTGGTACTCAAAATCATCATTTTCAATCATCTTCTAGTTAAAAAAAATTCTTTCAATCAAGTTAAAAGAATTAGAATTGATTTTTGATATATTACACTTATGGTCTCTTAACTTCAATTTGTTGCAATTGGATCACTTTATCTTTGATCTTGATGTAGAATAAATCACCCCCTCTAGTTTTATTACTAACATTAACATTATACATGAGCATTTTTCGTAAATCTTGTCAGACTTACGTCCTTTTTTAGCAGCATTGTGCAAAATGCCCCGTCTCGCTCTTTTATTATTACTAGTCAAACGCACATGCAATGCACTGTCATAGTACAGTAGGCTATATGATAGCGTAAATATAGAAAATATTATTTGTCTTAAACATTAGTTACATTAAGCCCCTGTTTGAGCCACCTTTTTTGAAAATGAGAATGAAAAATATAGCCGTTATTGGGGCCCACACAAGAGATAGAGAATTTGAATTTAAATGTTGATGTGATGGATAACGGTCATATTTTTCATTTTAGTGAGGAAAAAATATGGCTCAAACATGGCCTAAATTTAAAACAGTTGAAATGATGATATGTGACAAAAATAATATTAAGAGATTTGATTCAAAATTTATTTTCTAGATTTTGCGTTTGAAAGTCTCTCTGTTCTTTTTAAAAAAATATAGGACATATATGATTAGGTGTTGATGCCCTACTAAAGAGATGATGAAATACAACATAGCCATCATTTTTCTACATATTGAGGTAAGGCATTATGTCTCCTTTATCTCATACTCATAGAATATCCAATTACATGTATCAGTTGCACTGGTATTTAATTTCTTAACTAAGACCCTATGTAAGATGTATGTAGTCAAGACTAATTAATTAATGATAATACAGTACAGAATTTATGACAAATCAATGGTGTTTATCAATATTAAAATCACAACTCAACGAAACCTTCCATCATAGAGGCAAAAAGAATAACAAACGATTACCTAACTTCATAAATTCCGTCAAATATCTTTTTCACATGTTCTAATGATACTGTATATTAAATCCATTTTAAAAAAACCTAAAATAATCAATTTCATAGAAGATGTTTCTTTATAAGCACGGCATGATGTATGATGATTTTTTTAAAAATCATAGAATTCATTCAATATCTATTTTGATGCCATAAATTTACCTTTTTTTAACCGTAAAAATAAAAAAAATGAAATTGAGAGAAATTGGTATGAGTATAAGGTTGAGGGTGGGGTTCAAAAGAAAAATTAACGATTATGATTTTACATTTAATAATTTAAAATAATTTTTATATTTAAACTTAATCGACAATATATTTATTATTATCACATTTTAAGTTTTTTTTAAAAAAAAAATTAAATCGATCCAAATGGATATTTATATCGTGAAATATCAAATCAAATGAAAAATTGTAGGAAAATAAAGTTCGAAAAAATGACATTGGAATGATGTTGAAATTGAAAAAAAAAAAAGCATAAACAATCATGACTTCACGTTTTACAATTAATGTAAAATTATTTATGATATTTAAAGTTTATCGATCATATATTTATCATGGCCGCAATTCAACATTTTCAACAAATTTTAAATTGCTTAAAATGAATATTTGTAACTTAAAGTAAAAAATGAAAAAAAAAATGAAATTTAGAGAAATTGATGAGTATGAGGGTTGAGGGTGGTGTAGAAAAGAAAAATTAATGATTATGATTTTACGTTTAATAATTTAAGATACTTTTTATATTTAAACTTAATCGACAATTTATTTATTGTTATCACATTTTAAGTTTTTTTTAAAAAAAATTTTAAATCGAATAAACATTCATGACTTCACGTTTTACAATTAATGTAAAATTATTTATGATATTTAAAGTTTATCGATCATATATTTATCATGGCCGCAATTCAACATTTTCAACAAATTTTAAATTGCTTAAAATGAATATTTGTAACTTAAAGTAAAAAATGAAAAAAAAATGAAATTTAGAGAAATTGATGAGTATGAGGGTTGAGGGTAATTTAGAAAAGAAAAATTAATGATTATGATTTTACGTTTAATAATTTAAGATACTTTTTATATTTAAACTTAATCGACAATTTATTTATTGTTATCACATTTTAAGTTTTTTTTTAAAAAAAAATTTAAATCGAATCAAATAGATATTCATATCGTGAAATATCGAATCAAATGAAAAATTGTAGGAAAATAAAGTTCGAAAAAAGGAAATTGGAATGGGGTTGGGATTGGGATTGGGATTGGGATTGAAAAAAAAATGTAAACAATCACGATTTCACGTTTTACAATTAATGTAAAATTATTTTTGATATTTAAGATTTATCTGTCATATATTTATCATGATCGCAATTCAACATTTTCAACAAACTTTAAATCGTTTAAAACAAATATTTGTAACTTAAAAGTAAAAAATGAAAAAAAAAAAAAAAGATTGAGAGAAATTGGTGTGAGTGGGGTTCGAGGGTGTGGTAGAAAAGAAAATTAACGATTATGATTTTACGTTTAATAATTTAAGATAATTTTTATATTTAAACTTAATCGACAATGAGGTTGAGATTGAAAAAAATCATAAAAAATCACGACTTTACGTTTTACAATAAATGTAAAATTATTTTTAATATTTAAAATTTATCGATCATATATTTATCATGGTTGTACTTCAATATTTCAAATAAATTTTAAATCGCTTAAAACGAATATTTGTAACTTATAATACTAAATCAAACGTATATAAAAAATAAAAAAATAAAAACTTATACGGCTTAGCCGAGCCGATCCATAAGCCATTCGGCTCGGCTCGGCTTATGAAAAGTAAAGAGAGGATTATTGCTTTTCTTATTTATTCTTTATTCTTTTTGTGTCTAGATATGATTTTTTTTTTTTTTTCAATATAGTATTTTATAATTTTATATGTTAGGTACATATTATTTTTATTATTAAATAATTTTTCGATGGATTAAAATTTTTAAATATATTAATATGACTATTTTTTTACGCATAGGCTCACCTAGTACGAAACCTGGTCTTCATGCTTCTTTACGCTTTACGTTTTTTAAAACAATATTTTTTAGTAATAAACTGGACAAAATGATCTACTTTGCATCAAAATTGAGGATGAATAACTTGATTGCAATAAACTGAAATTTATTGACCATTTGAGATTTTGATGAAAATCGTGGTTAGTGAATTTATTCTAGAGATTGCTATCTACATTATAAAGTATATTAGGTATCTGAATGGGCAAAAGAGAAATGCATCGTATTTAGATGATTACGAGTGTGAACTTGAGTCTGATGGTTAAGTTCGCTCAAATGTTGCTATCAAAACCTTGTCCGATTATTTTGTTTTGTTTCTTGTAAAGGATTTACTCTCGTTTGAGTGCGAAGTAAAATATAATCAAAATTACGATCTTCTTAATTTTCACGATATAATCTTATCGATCAAGACATTTGATGATGAGTCACCATATTTGGTTTCCCCTCCACTAAATCTTACATCATGAGTGTCCCCACATGAATGAGTAATATTAAGTTCCAATGTTCAAATGATTAAAGTAGTTCACACTTTCGATTGTTGGGCCTAGAATTATTCTTGTTTTAGATGTTTGGTTTTTGCACTTGCCATTTTCTTTTTATTTGGAAAGCAACTTTTTAAAGTATATAATTAATTAATTAATTTTAAGGTGAGATTTGCGGTTTGTTAAGAGTTAGTTGCTTTTTTTTCTCCATGAAAATAAGTAATAATTATGACTTAGTACAAACTTAAAGATAATAGAGTTCTAAAAACTCAAAGTTGATTACCATCCCATCAAGTTTATTTTGCCATCAAAGTTAGTTTAACTTCGAAGTTAATGATTTGCTTGATTATTATATACAAGTGGGTCTTAATCCAATTTAGTTGGTAACCCTTTTTTTTTTTAAATAACTTTGTTTAGCATTTCATATTAGGTACATTTGATCTTTGTATATTCCATCATTTCAATTTTGGTCCAAAAAAATATTCTAATTCAAAAGTAGCATGGTTTCCCCATGAAAATTGTTTTTGAACTACTAAATCTATAAGTTTAAGATATTAAATAAAGTCACATGTATATCATTTATGTAGTTTTTAACACAATCTTACACGTAGGGGACGACTAATTTTAAAATAATCACTAATATTAAGAGAGTGTTTGGTGTGGATTAAAATTAGATTTTTAGTGGATTGTGATAAAAGTTTTTGAAATGTGTGGTTGAAAAGATATGGGACATGTGATTAACATTGATTATTTGACTTTGACTTTTATTAAAATCAGATTTTAATTCGACCCAAACAGGTTATAAATTTAGTTTACTTTTTTTTTTTTTTTTAGATGTCATATTTTAGATATATCTATTTTAATTTTAAAATCGAACGAATCAAATCGTGTCACGGATAATATAGAGCAAGTTGTTATTTCTTTGAGTAGAACTTTACCATGTTAAAAGGTGCTTATATGAATCATTGAATGCTTTACGTTTAGAAATATTATTTAAAAAATTGTTGAAGAATGAGAAGTGTCTTCCAAAAATATGATTCAATTTTCTTATGAAATGGAAGAAAGTTGACCAAAACTCTTTTAACTATCAAAAGGGAAGAAAATGCTGCATTCGACTAAAATAGTTGTTCACAAGAACTGTCACATATATAACTAATTAACTACTACTCTTTTTATCGGTCTTCTTAAGGTTCGAAATCGTCAATTAGTCTCGAATCCCCCATTAATCCTGCCTAGAAAAAAATCAAAGACTTCTCCCATCCCACCAATTCTACCAAATGAAATACGAACCCCACCCACATTAAGCACCCCTCCACCACCCTCACCCAATTTCTAATTCCGCCCACACATATTTATTTACCCCAACCCACCCAAATCCATATCGAGTTAATTTTATTAATTACTTACCATCATCAGGTTTTACATACGTTACAAAATCAATAATAAAAAAAAACAATCCACCATAATTACCACCAAAAAAAGAAAAGCAAGTGTAGTGAGGGGAAAAGAAAAGCACGTCCACGGTGAAGAAAAAAAGTTACTGAAAAAAAAGGTTTTAAGTTTCACGTTTGTAGTGGAAACAAAAAAAAAAAAAAAAAAAATTAGTTCTAAAAAATATTTAAAAGAATGTATTTATGTAATCTTACTTAGGGTTATTTAAATAGATAAAACATATATTTAAAATTGTGGTGTAGTAAATAAATTTTGTAGTAGTAATATAATTACCTATTATTTATTAAAAAATACCACAAGAGTGTACTACGTAGGTGTAATTAAATGAGAGAGAGAGAGAGGACCTACATAAATATTCCAACCTTCTGGTCATAAACACGTGTCAGAATATCTGGAATTCACGGGATATGTCTTCTTATTTTTATTGCTCCAAATAATGATAAATAAATTCTATTAACCATTCAGATTTTAGCTCTATAATAATTTTGAAGTTACCACAATTCACGATGCAATTAATTTCAACCAAATAAATAAATTTATACTCATACTTTGGACAGAAGTAACTTTAACATTTAAAACCTTAAAAATTTTACCACATTTTGAAATAAAAATCATCACTCAAATCTTCTTTTGTCGTTGTTTCAGTCACGTTATTTTTAAAAATTTTTTTTTTTTATCATACATTCTTTAAATAAAATATTTTTATAGTAAATAAAAAAAAAACTTACTTTTTTACCATATATTCTTCAGAAAATGACTATTACAAAATATCTTTAAAAAAAAAAAATATAGGCGTCAAATAAGCAACTCTAATCCCATGCCCATTGGGGACGATAATAAAAACATCCCACTGTCGATGGGGGCAATGGAATCTTATTTATGATTCTTTGTAGAAATTTTTTATTTAGTCCACTCGAACATGAGATCAATTTCACTCAAACCAGATGTTCATATTTACTACACTTTTTCTTTAAATATTATTTCATAATATACAAGCAAAATAATCTACATTTTTTATTTTTTTTAGTTTGATGGGGGCCTAGGAGAGGATGAACACCTTCCATCCTCAAGACTCGACCAAAGTAGGCTAGGCTAAGGGTGGCTAGGTAAGCACTCAAGCTCTCAAGACATTGAAGGGCTTCAATGATCCCACCGAGATATCCTTGATCTAGAAATAAAATGATCCGAATCTTGACTATTTAAGTCTTATAAATGATATTATCATTAAAAAATACATATTACCTAACGAGCACCCAAATGTTTAACTTCATGAAATCGTGTTTTTCTTTTTCTGCTTATTTCTATCTTGTGATCAGAGTGATAACAAGAGATAACTCTCGACTTTCTAAATTATTAGAGCAACTGGAATATCATATAACCTAAGAATAACTATAGTTAATAATTATAATATTACCCCTTGCAATTTGCAGATACGTCAATTAGTTTTTATAATGTTTTAAAAATAAAATAATAATAATAATAATAGTTTTCATAATCAAAACTCGAAAGTTAGTTTGCAAATATTCCGTCCTGCTCTTGCTTTTTTACATGTGAACTGCCAACCGCGCGAGTACATTCCTTCCCTTGTCCCCGCACGAGTACTAGATCCTACTTCACTCGCACGTTTCCATTTACTTCGCTATTAAACTGAATTAAATTAGTAATAAATGTAATTATAATTTTATTTTAACCTTAAATAGGTGCTTTCACCTTCACCAAATATTTTTATTGTTTGGTTCAATTCATACTTTAGAAAATTAAATATGGCGTTTTATATTTCATGAATTTTGAAAAGTACTTTCACAACTTAAAAGCTTTTGTATATATTAGTGTCCAATCCAGTTCCTCCAGAACATTCTATTTTTTTTTTTAATTTCAAATTTAACATTTGAGTGTCATGTTTCTTTTGTTTGAGATAATCCAGTTTCTTTTTTTTTAATTGACATGTTCGATAGGGATTAAAATTCAATTAAAATTAAAAATATGATCGTTATTGGATTTCACTCGTCTAATAAAAATCAACAATAACGACTAATTTTTCAATTTTAATCCTTATCGAACATGCCCATACTATAATAAATGGTACAATCAGTTTTGTAATCAATCATTATCTCTCATCACCTGTTGTAGTGCGTCATGTCGTGCCCCTGTTTGAAACCCATTTTGGGAGAAATAGAAATTTTGGAATAGTGATTGATGTGAGAATATGTGATGGAAAAGTGATGAAAAGTTTTTGATTTGTATATAATATTATTTTATTTGGAGAATGTGTGATTGAAATGAAAAATGAGAATGATAAAGAAAAAGAGAAATTAATGGGTGTCAAACATGAGCATAAATTACTTATCCTCGATAATGACCGTTGTGTTCATGTCAAGAAATTACATATTTTCAAAATAAAACACCATTCTTAAAAGAAAACTTTCACATCTAATCAGAAAATTTCAAATTACTCTCTTTAAACTTTACTTTTCATCGTTAATAAAAATCCAGAATAAAGCAATGTGTCAGCTAGCTAGAAGGAATGAGTGCTTTAAAGACTAATTGTTCTACTTAAAAAGTTTTAACGATTACTACACGACTGTAATCACCAAATTACCAATTATGTATTATTATTACTATTTAATTTTTGTAATTAAATCAATATTTAAAATATTTTGCCCACCACCACATTTCACCGGCTTCCTGTTGTTGTAACGGTCTTATTTTCCGCTATCTTCCTCTCTCTCTCTCTCTAAAACCTCTCACTAAACCCCACTATCTTCTACGTACATATAAATTACCTGCATAACATAACTGAATTCATTCCACTACCCTCCCTCTCTTTCTACATTTTTCATATTTCTTACGTGAAATTGATCTTAATTAAGGGAACAATTTAGGGTTTAACAAGCTTGAAATTCGTTTGATGATGTGAAATGGTGGCTCCTGTGACGTCAAACTCGAAGCTACCTTCACCAAAACCAAAGCGGACGCCATTGCTGCCTTCAGAACCCGGAAATGGAACTTTGCGCCGGCCAAAAGCACGGGAAGTCACTTCTCGCTACTTGTCTGTACAAATTTCGTCTTCTTCCAATTCTTCGTCGTCAAGTTCTAGCACTAGCACGACGTCGTCTTCAAATACTACCGGATCATTGCCGGCTGTCTCGTCGAAAAGGTACCAATCGCCGGTGGTTAGTAGAGCGGGGGTGACGACGCCGCGGAATACAGCGAGGGCGGTGTCTGTTGATAGGAGGCGGCTGGTGGCTGTGGAGGAAACTCCGTCGAATGCGGAGAGGATGCTGGTGACGTCGATGAGGAGTTTCTCAGTGTCGTTCCAGGGAGAATCGATTTCGGTACCGGTGAGTAAGGCGAAGACTGCGGGAGGTGTGGGGACTCCGGGTGGTGATTTGAGAAAATTTACGCCGGAAAGGAGGAAGTTGACGCCAGCGTCGCCAGTGAGGTACCAGCGGGAGAGGGAGAATTCGAGGCCAAGTGATCAGCATCAGCAGCACCGCTGGCCGGGGAGATTACGGAGAGACAATTCGAGTTTCTTGACCCAAAGTTTAGATTATGGCGCCGAGAGAACTAAATTGAATGGATCTGGGACTGCAATCAAAGAATTGAGGAAATCTATGATTGATGACAATAGTAAAAATAAGTTTGGTGTTACATTGAAGCCTGAGAGTTGTAATTCTGTGGTTAAAATGACTAATAAAATGGAATTTGGATCAAATCTATCTATTCCAGTGAATTCAGATACTGAGACCGTTTCATTGGAGAGTATTGAGAATGGGAGTATGGCTCAATTGAGAGGAGTGCAACGGGGGGTTGTTGTTCCTGCGCGAGTCTGGCAAGAACCGAATAGGATTCAGAAAGTACCAGACCCGTATTCACCCAGATCAAAAACGAGTGGATTGAATAGAACAACAGGTCCTTCAAAATTAATTGGTGCAAACAAAGTTTCGATTGAGAGTCCTGCATCATTTCCTAGGGGATTTTCATCACTTCAAGGGGGCATGAGGCCAGCATCACCGAGTAAGTTGTCTATGACGACTTCTACTCCATTGAGGGGGATTGATAGTCCGTTGAGAATTAGAAATGGAGTGGGGAACGTGCCGAGTGATAATAATGCAAGCAGTATTTTGTCAACGATGAGCTTTATCGCTGATGTGAGGAGAGGAAAGTTGGGGGAGAGTCGGATTATTGATGCACATGACCTTAGGCTACTGTATAACCGGCAGTTGCAGTGGCGATTTGTGAATGCAAGAGCTGAGAAATCGCTGTTAGTCCATAAAGAGATGGCAGAGGTATTAATTTCCCCCAGTTGTTTTTGCCTTTTAATGAAATCGAAGATAATCAACTTACTGTTTTTATTTTCCCGTGGGAGTGCCTTGCTCTGTATCATTTTTGGCTCCCTATCACACGAGGCTTAGATTTATGAAATTGGATCTATCAAAAGAAAATAATCGTTGAAATATAGATAAAAATGATTAAAGGTTTTTTAGTAGAATTGTTTCTAACTCACCAATAAAGCCTAGATCTAGTTGCAACTTGCATAATTGTACACAATACCTCGCTTCTGGATAAGTGCAACCATTTCGAGTCTAACCCACAAGGCACAAGATGTAACACCAAAATTGATTCCGAGGCTTCATTTTAGACCTCAGAAATAGAGTTTGTCATATATTCATATTGTCGTCATTTTTATAATGTACTTAAGTAGGGACACATATATCTTTTAATTGCATTTATTACTCTTTCATCCCTGGTTCCGAGCTCCATCCCCCAAATAGAAATCATCCCCTCCAGAACTCAACGCTCTGATAATAACCAAAACTCTTCAATCCAGAGCCAAAGAGCTTATGTCGTTTGTTTACATTTTATTGGCTGTTACTGTGAAATCTCTTCCCCATTCCCCTTGGACACACACAAATACATCACAGCCCAGTAGGATTCTGTTTTTAACATTCAGTAGCTTTCTTCAAAACCTTTTGAAGAAGTCAACCTTGATACAGTAACTTTGCAGTTTTATTGTTCATTGTAGTTGTTCCTTGTGGTTCACGTCAATGTAAATTTTCTTCGTGCACAGAAATGGAAGGGAATTCATGTTGATCTGTAAAGGCTTATATTAGAGCATATCCTAGATACTCTTTATTTATAAAGAGCATCTTAAGCATAATAGAGTGCATCTTTAATTTTAGAGAGAATTTTTATTATTTATTTTTATAGACTCCAACAATGCTCTTTATTTTGACTCTTCATTTTGCTTTTCTAAAAAAATATTTATTGATTTCTCCTCATATTTTATTTTAACATATTTTTTTATACGTCAATGTCCAATTAATACATGTCATTGGAATGATTTAAGAAGTAGAGTATTGAGTATCTGATTAAATGGATTCATTGTAAATTAAGAATAGAGTGAGCTTGGCTCTCCAATTTTGGAGAGTTAAACTCACTTTCTATTTTAAAAAGTTAAATTAGGGAGTTTTTTGGAGCTTTTTTTCTAAAGTAGGGATCATCTTTTATTTAGAGAGTATCTTGGAGATGTTTTTAATACTTGACTCTGACTCATAGGAAATGAGAGATGAGTTTTATTCAAGGGAGCCTATATGTGGAATTTCACAAATTAAATGAAGGACTGAATTTTATAATTTTTTATTTTGCTAATGGATGACAGTCAGGTTGAGATGGATCTTATAAACCAAATTTAGGCTGTTCAAGGGTCTGTTGCAGGATATATTTTACACATAGATTTGTTTTGGAACAAAAGACAAAACTAGAGAGCTCTATTTCCGGTTGATCAAACATGTCTTTCAAGTCAAATTAGTTCTTCTCTGTATGGAGATTATGGTCTGATGAAAATACTTGTACTTACTTATACAGACACGTTTTGCTTCACACTTGATGGTTGATAATGCACACGCCATCACTCTTGCTGTCTGTAAACGCTATAGGCTCCTTATATCTTTCTGTGGTGCTAGATTACAGAAATGATATTCATTTCTCTGAGATGTTACCTTGTTCTTTATGATTGGTTACTGATTTGGATTTTTGATGTAGTATTCTGTGCAAAAGAATTTTAATTTGTACATTCTCATTACACCAGAGGAGTCTATATAATGCATGGATATCTACTACCAAAATGCGACGTTCTGTCAAGTTCAAGAGAATTGAATTACAATTATTGAGACATAATCTGATGCTATATTCCATCCTAAAGGGACAGGTGAGACAGTTTTTCTCTAATGATTCTTTTCTAGAAACTCTAGAGTTCAATTTCAGTATCTCTATTATTTACCTCTAAGCATTTTATATATTTTTCAGATTTAATCTAGTTGAACTCTGTTGGAAAATTATTTCTCAAATACTCCTCTATTCTACTTTATATGTCAAGGTCTGCTGCATGTCACTTTCTCTATACAAATTTTCAAGGTCTGATTTTATCTATTATGCATATAAGCGGATTACTTGCTATAAGGCTATGTATCATTCAAATTAAATTCTGTTGATGCATCTGCTGGGCCACACGAGTATTATATTGTCTTTCAGTTCCTTCATAGTCTGTTAAAAGTCAATCTCTTCATGTGCTTGTGTTTGAATCAGGATTGCTTCCACATCCCATCCCCCACCCAAAACTTGTTTCGAGTAATCTTTGTTGACAATCTGTAGTTGACTGCTTCTAAGTTCATATTTCTCAACAGGTCTAGAATAACTTTACAATTTAAGCAATGGATTCAAGATACATGTAATATGGTAAACATTTATTGAGTATTTAGTCGTACTTTTTGAATGCAGGAACCTTATTTAGAAAAATGGGATCTGATCGACATAGATCACAGCAATGCAGTATGTGGTGCTAAAGAGGCATTAGAAGCCAGCATTATCCGCCTTCCTGTTGTTGCTGGTGCAAGGGTATGCTAGTGCTATTTCTTAAGCATTTCAGTTGTTGCCTCCTGGCCAACTTAGCATGTACAGGACTTAAAAAAAAGAGCTTTCTGTTTCCTTTTCTTGGTTTCTGTATGTGCAGGCTAATGTTCAGAATGTAGAAGAGGCCATTTCTTCAGCAGTTGATGTCATGCAAACAATGGCATCTTCAATATGCTCTTTGTTAACAAAGGTGATTCCTCTTTTAAATTGGATAAACGAAATGAGATTTTTTTTTTTTTGTGTGTCATCTGGCATATTTACGGTCTGTTTTGAACTTACAAGAGTTCCTTCAGGCCAAAATTTGAACAAGGTTGAACCAGTTCTCTTCACTCGTTACAATTGCCAAACTTGGTTTAAGTAAATTAGTTCCCATGTGTACTCACTAAACTGGTTTCAAGCTTGCCAACTGCCAAGTGCTACCTTGAATTTCTTCTCAAATTTATTCAATAAATAGTAAAAGCCTTGGGGAAATTACAAAAAGTCAGGTGTTTGAAGATTGAAATTCAAAAATCAGGAATCAAGTTTCATTATTCAAAAATCAGGTATTTTATTTAAAATATCAAACATTAAATCTATCCCAACCCTAAACTAATTCATTTCTCTCCACTCTCTCACCGTCTCTCCACAGCGGCATTTCATCCTCCACCACCGTCCCCCGCCTCCACCTCCCGCCGTTCGCAGCCTCAGCTCCTACAAGTTCATCACCTTCTGAATCTCCATTGACTTCTCCACCTACTCCTCCCTCTTCTCCTCTAATCCTCCATCCATCGCCGCCACACTTGGTGCCTTTCACGTAGTCCGAAATCGAAGGCCGCAGGAAGGATGGCCGCCGCCGGCAACTATCACCACCAGATCTAACAAAGCCTCGCTGTCGGCAACTTGCACCACCATATCTAACAAACTCCGGCGCCTTTGCTTGCAGATCTATGGTTTGGGTAGCTATGGATTTAAGCACCATTTTAATTGAAACACTTGATTTTTCCTTTTAGAATTCCAACACACAAAATAGACCCAATCTACCGTCTAATGCGCCACTGTTAGATCTCTTTCTTTAGAGAGATAGTAGAGAGATGAGTAGGAGATCTGCGACTTGCTTGAGGTGTTGTTTAGTGATATTCGCAGTAATGTCGGCACTCTGCATATCTGGGCTGGCTTTGTATTGGAAATTCAAGAAGGGTTTAAGGTTTTTTTTGTTGGGTGGTGGTTGTTGTTGGTGTTATTGTTGGAGGGTGGTTGTGACTGTGGCGGTGGCGGCAGGTATGTGACGAAGTGTATGTGACCAACTATCTGGTCGATCTGTGACCTATGACCAAGTATTGGTGGGGTGTTAGGATTGGGGGATGGGTGTTTGTGACCAACTATATGGTTCTCTGTGACCAACTATTAAACTGTGACCTTAAAATTCGATCATCTGTGACCAACTAATTTGGAAATACGTGATATCTGTTATCTATAATTTTTTTAACTTGTGACCAATTCAAAATATGTGACCTATAATTTTGTTTATTAGTGACCATTAAAGTCAATTGTGACTCATAAATATGATTTGTGACCAATAAACATTTGATCTATGACCAACAAATTTGGAAATATATGACCTCTATTATCTAATTTTTTTTTTTTAATTTGTGACCAAATTAAAAATCTGTGATCTATACTTTTTTTTTATCAATAACAGGCAGAAATCCTGTAATCTGGAAAGTCACCGGAACAGCCACCAGCCGCCGGAGCAGTGGGGGTGGTGGAGGTGGGTGGGGTGGGTTAATTATATTATATTACAATTAAATATTTAATTTAACATAATTGTAAAATATAATTAATTAATTAATGGAAAACCTGATTTTTGTAATTCTAAAATTTGGGACTTGATTTTTTTAATTTTGGAATAGATAAAGCCTGAGTTATGAATTTTTCCCAAAACCTTACCTATTAGTGAAGGGTTTGGCCAACCCACTACTACAAGCCCAATAATAGAAAACATAGATAATAAAAATCAACAATAAAATAGATCTCGATGTTCGCATCAATCAATATCTTGTGTTCTTGTGGTTGTGGAGAGTTATTCTACTCATCATAGGAAGAAAATTTATGATATCAATGTTATTTCCACATTACAGAATTTAAAAAATTATGAGCGTGCTCTCATCTAAATCAATTCTCAGGTTGGCATTGGTTCCTCCACTTATCATAGTAGATGAGTTTTTTTTTTGTCAAATGTTAATACTACTTCATTATGCATTAGAAAAGCCCTCGATGCACAACAAGCAATGTGAAATAAACTTAATGAACTGTTGCAGTAAATTTCTGTCCCCCCTTACCTCCTTGCTGCTCTTTCCTTCATCTGACTAAGGGAAAACTACAGAAAATGAAGCAATGTCTATCTTTGCTTTAGGTTTATGTTTTTTCTTTTTTGTTTTATGGATAATCAGGGACTTAGACTTTATGAAGACAATGCTCAACTTTTCTTTCCCCCACTTCATCAAAAAGAAATTAATTTTCTGATAACAATATGTGGTTTGCCATTGCAAATCTCATTGGAAAGTTTGGACATCAAAACTAGTTGTCGTAGCATTTGAAAAATGTCTGCAAATACAAATCTATATCTCCTGTTGAACTGGATTGGAGTGCCCACTGGTGGATTCAGGATCGGTGCCTGTTTGGTAGGACTACTAATCAGATTAAAATTGAAAATATGGCCGTTGTTGGGTCTCACTCTTCTAATAAAAGTCAACAATAAAGGCTAGTTTTTCAATTTTAATCCGATTTTAATCTCTACCAAACACCCTCTATGATGTGATTCTGATCAAAGGGGAAACAGTGTATTAATTGGAATACATATTTCGGATGGTGTTAACTTGAATTGAGATCTCTTACCCTGTATGATTTGGATTTTTTTTATTTTTTGAGGTAACGGAACCAGAATTATTGCTTTACGATCATTTAACCTTTCTGTTGTACTTCTATTGAATTATTTGCACCCACAGGTTGAGCAGATGAACTGTTTGGTTTGTGAACTTGCCAACCTAAGTGCAAGAGAGCACAGTTTACTTGATGAATGCAAAGATTCGTTGTCAACAAGATTCCTACCCTTGCAGGTAAGTTTAAAGTGCAAAAAATTATTGACTTCAAGCATGTTCTCCTTAGCTTCAAAGGTTTACTTAGTCAAGTTTATAAGTAAATAGTAAGTTTATATATAAATAATTTTTTAATGCTATCAAAATTAGAATTAAGTTACTCATTTCGGCAATAAACCAAGAGTGTATTTCAAGAAATTAGATAACTTTTTCACTTAAGAAAAGAGTAACTTATATGATTATTTTGGAATAAAGAAGATACTTAAAAATATCTTTAACTTGTGTTTAAGCTTAGCTAAACATGCTGGACATGAGTATGCATTTGAAGATGATTGGTTTCTGTAGAAAATTCTGCACAGCACTAACACGAGTCCTCATACCAGGTGATGCATTGTAGCCTGAGGATCCAGTTGTTACAATTACATGCAAGCTCAACAAAGGAACTGTAAGGGTGATCTAATTTTTACTGCTTGCCTGAAATACTAACATCTTCAAAAAAAGAGATGGTCAGGAAAGTATTTCATCCTTGTCTTGGGTCGAAATGCCACAGAAATCAGGTCCAAAATGTACTTTTATGCACATATATGGTAGAAAAGTCTTCTTACTTGACAGCAAATTCAGATTGTATATTCTTATTGATTGTTCTCTGCAAAGTGTTGTTTGGTCATGTTGGATTGTGCTTATGAGGCTTGTTTCATACACATTATTGGACATGATTGGGTGTTACTCTGATCAAGGGTTTAACTTCATTTTTTTATCTTAATATCGTCGAGTTATGATCCATCTTATAAAACAAGTTAATGTCTTCTCGATTCTGTCAATAGTTGAGCATATATTTATTTATGTTCTTGTGGATCTGATTAAATGAATAGGGAGACTCATTAAAATTTAGTTCTAGGGCATTCTCAAGTCGACACAAAATACAAAGTATACATTTGGTGTTACATATTAGGCAGGATAAGGATTAATTTAATCCTATATGGCATTTGGTAAAATTAATACGCGGAATAAATTAATCCGAAATGCTTATCCGCCCTTTGTCAATTGTAAAAGTTAATATAACAATATAGAGCAAGTTGTTATTTCTTTAAGATAATATGATTAAAAGTCAAAGTCTCTTGTGTGATCTATGGACAATTTCACCTTGTGAAAAGGTTGATGATATATTCCCTTTTTTTAAATTGAGCATTGACCTGATAACATCGATTCTCATGTAACCATGGTGAATTTGGACATTTGAACTCTTTATAACTATTTTTGTTGTTCTTGATTTTTTTTTTTTCAACATTATTGAGTGTGATAGCTTGATTTCCTGTGAAATTAATACATTGTGTGTTTGGTATTGATTACTGTTGGAACTGATTTTATATAATTTGAATTCTTTCATATTTGTTGTTGAAAAATCTTCAAGTTTTTTTGTCAACTGCTGAAAACTCTGTGTTTCTTAACTTGGGGATTTTAATGGGAAAAGAAATTTGGATTAGTAGTAAATGAAGACTCGCGCTTAGAGCAGTTGCACGTAAAAATAGTCTTTCTTCATGGTGATTTGGACAAAGAAATTTACATGATATAACAAGAAGGATTTGAAGTACTAGATAATGAGAAAATAGTATGCAAACTTTAAAAGAGTTTATATGATCTAAAACAAGCTCCAAGATAGTGGTGTTTCAAGGGGATTATTGTTGTCGTAAAGAATCTTGATAAGTCCTATAATATCTTGTAGTTGTATGTTGATTACATATGCTTACAAGTAAGAAATTGTTAAGTTGAAAAAGGAGTTATCTAAGGAGTTTGCAATAAAGAACTTAGGTGTTGCAAAATAATTATTGAGAACGGAATTACTAGGGACAATGACATATTGAAATTGTCATAGGAAGAGTATGTAATTAATGTTCTAAGCAGTTTCAAGACCGATGATGCAAAATCAGTTAGTATTCCTTTAAATAGTCAATTCAGGCTATCAAATGAGCATTCACCCTCCCTAGAGCAAAAGCAAGCCTACATGGCCAAGGTGGCTTATGCTTCTAATATTGACAGTCTTATGTATGACATGGTATGTACAGGATTGGATATAACACATGCAGTAAGAGTTGTGAGTATAGATATATGAGCAATCCACGCAAACAATATTGGAAGGCATTAAAGTAGATTCTTAGATATATGAGGCACTTCAGATTTAGTCTTATATTTCACAAAATCAGATTTTGGATTACTATGTAGATTGTGATATGGCAGAAGATATTGATGGCATGGAGAGTACTACTTGATATGTATATGCTTTGGGTGGTACAACAAGTAGTTGAGTGTCTAAGTTGCAGAGATAGTCGCTCTTTCCACTATTGAGACCGAGTATGTTGCTATAACTGAAGATAGCAAAGAGATGATATGGTTGAAGTCTTTTTTAGAAAAATCGAGTCACGAGCATATGAAGAGTGTTTTGTATTGTGATAGTCAAATAGTAATTCACTTAACAAAGAATAATGTTTATCATGCAAGATCAAAGCATATACAGGTCCATTATCATTTATTTGATTGACTTTGGAAAATGAGATCTTAACATTTGAGAAGATTCAAGGAAGTCAAAATTCAGCTGACATGTTGACGAAAATTGTCCAACCGAGAAACTGAAGTTGTGTGCAACTTCGGCATGATTTATCTTTTCAGGAATGAGGAGTTATTATCACTATAGAGGAGTCATTCATGGTGAATTAGTTTCCAAGTGGGAGATTGTTATGTTGTCAAACATAATTATTGTCAATCCTAATTATTGTCACTTTGTTTCGTATAATTTATCATATAAATAGGAAGTCGTCCAATTGGTCACAACCTCAACCTTGGATTGATCCACCTCTATACCTCCTGCCATCACAATATGACCTAGAAAGCCCATTTGATCAAGCCAAAATTTATATTTCTTGAATTTGGCATACAACCTTTTCTCATGCGGCGTCTCCAAAACTATCCCCAAATGTTCTTGTTGCTGAGAGTCTCTCGAATATATTAGTATGTCATCAATAAATATGATGACAAACATGTCCAAATATTGATAGAATACTTTATTTATCAAGTCCATAAATACCACATGGGCATGTCAGGCCAATGGGCATCACAGTAAATTCATAATGCCCATATCGAGTCCTAAATGCCATCTTTGGTATATCAATCGACTTAATCTTCAGCTGGTGGTAGCTGACGTCAAATCATTTTTTGAGAACACTGATGCACACGTCAACTTATTTAGTTCACGGTAGACGATGCACAACCTCATAGTACCATCTTTCTTCTATACAAAGAATACCAGAGCTCCCTATAGAGATATATTCGGTCTGATAAACCCTTTGTCTAGAAGTTCCTCCAACTGCATCAACTCTTGTAATTCTTTTGGTACCATTCGATACGGGGCTTTAGATATAGGAGTAGCTTCAGGACCCAGATCTATCGTGAATATCACTTGTCCATCGAGTAGAGTACCAGGTAGATCATCTGAAAACACATCAGCTTTCTCTCGTATTACTAGCACATTATCTAATACTATCTCTTGAGATGAGGTGCTAATATGATTGATAAGATACCATTGACAATCACACTTCCTCAAATATGATCTCTGCCTTCAAAGCTAAGATGATGCAGGGAAGTGCCTTATCTTTAATCCATAAAATCTGAACTCTTCTTTTCCCGACCTTCAAAAAATTATCTATTTCTCAAAACATACTATCGTGGCTCGATTACTACCTAACATGTCGATATCTAAAATAATATCAAAAGCTTTCTTCTCTATAACATACAGGTCGGCCTCTAATGTTAATCTTTCAAAATTTATCTATACCTTCTTTGTTGTCTTATTTATACCAATAATTTCTCCTGACTAACCTCTAGTACACTATCACTTTCATGACATGAAACATTAATCTGAACTAGACACGCACTAGATATGAACAAATGAGTCACACCATAATGAATAAGAACGTAAAGATGAATACTAGAGACAAATATAATACTTGCAATCATGTCTGGATTTTGGGCAGCCTCGTCCTGAGTCAATGCAAACAACCTTGATTTTCCTTTCTTCTCTTGCTTGGGTTTCTTAATCAATGGGCATAAAGGGGCCACATGTCCCGGTTGGCTACACTTATAGCAAATATATTTCACATACAAGCATTCTCTTCTATGAAACTTGTTACACTTGGCACAATGGGGTAAATGATTGCTTGGCTAGCCTCCATATATCTGCTTCTTAAATTGTCCAGTATTCTTATTCTTATCCCGCCACTTTCTTTTTACGAAGTCATTACATTGTCCCTGATTTATCGACTTCGTCCCCTAAGAGGTTAGTGTCTAAGCTTTCTTCACCATTGCTTGAAAGGTGGTGAGATTGCATGAACTCACAATCTGCCTGATTTTTTGGCGCAGGCCCATTTCGTAATGTCTTGCCTTCATGAGTTCAGCACTTACAAGGTGTAGGGAATATTAAGATAATTTCTTGAACTTTTTCTTATACTCAGTAATATCTATATCTTCTTATACCAATCTTAAGAATTTTGTCTCCTTATAGTCTTGTGGGAAGTAATTTTTCTATCAGCTTCATCTTAAACTGAGTCCAAGTTAGATTACGTTGTTCCTCCTTGACGAGTATGTAATGAAGATTCCCACCAATGGCCTACTCATCCGACTAGCATAAACTCACAATATAATACCTCTTGATTTTATGGATAGGAGATGTCTAGGAAGATCTTCTCAATGGTATGCAACCACTCCTCAGTTGCCAAAAGGTCTTTCTTGCATCTAAAGTAGGGAGTCGATATTTGCAAAACTGTTCCACTGTCGGAATAAGCGGTGCAACTAAGTACGTTGGTGCCACCGCCGGTGGCGAGGGGCTGGTGGAGCCTAAGATGTTGGAGGTGTAGCTTAAGAAACCAATGCATGCTTCAACTCATCGATCTCCCGCCTTAACTCCATAATTGTATTCGCTTGCACCATATTCCTATATACCAAAATAATTGTAATCTCATTTAGAGGAGTCAACAATACTTTGCACAAAATAAGAAAATGATTTATAATTTAAAATCTTTTATTATTATCTCAAAAGAATCCTTCAATAGGAATACAAAATAATAAAATAGTGTCTAACGTTAAGCAAAAGATATCATACTTGACATCAACAACAACTAAACCTAATAAAATCTACTAAAATTATATGCCACTACTCATCATTGACATCATCATCACTAATGAACCATAGGTTTCTTGGAAGGCTGCTCTGCATCATCTGAAATATATGGAAGTGCATCTTCATGAATGTACATCTTAGTAGGCATGTTGTTGTCCTTGAGAATCGCAAGTCAGGTCTGCTCCGATTGCTCCATCAGCTATGCGCAAAAGGCCTCACAATCAAGTTCTCTAGGTAAGGTAGGCACAAATAATCATAAATCGATTCGTCCATCTCTAGTCATTCTTCTGGCAAAGTATCAATTAAGATGCGGATGGCCCAACGACCAGTGACCATATGGCCTAGTTGCCTCACCTCCCTCCACCTTACTAACATTCCTTAAATGTGTTGGCCTATATCTAAACTCGATCCCACCAGTACTCTTCATATTGCCTCACAATCTCGTATCAACAAGATATCAGTGAACTCATCTTCCTACAAGTTTTCTTAGTTCGTACCATCTGTGTCATACCAATTATTCAAAGTCCAATTAGTGGGTATCTAATAAGTTTTAGTTAATTTTCGAGGACTTAAATAAACATTCGAATTTGGTCAAGTTCTCAAAATATTTGGTACAATAATGATTATCCACAAAAAAAAAAAAAAAATACTCAATCTCAAACATATACTAATATTCATATATACATTTCAAATGTTGTATCTAGAATAAATTTTTTCATAATCATCATATAGATACAAGCATATTTATAAACTTTCTTTACCTCTAAATCGGCATAGCTCGGCTATGGCAGGCAAAGTGCTTAGGATCATATTTAAATTATGTGATCAACTTAATATATTACACGATACATCTAAGATACGATTTACAATGCAAGTCTACAAAAAATAAAATGCTCTCTGATACCAAACTGTAATGCCCAAAATTCTTGAAACTCGACATGTTAAAAAATCTTAGTTTGAGCTCTATAATGTTAACCGAAATAAATTGTGAATAAGAAAAAATTTTGGAGTTTGAATTATTTAAAAAAATAATGGGATATCTTAAAATTTGACCATATAGACCTAGACAATTATGGTATAATTTGATTTTGGAAAACATTTGGATGAAATTCAGCAAACACCGATTGCTTAGATGCGGAAAGAAAAATATGTTTTGCCTAGTAAATGTCGACTAAAACTCATGAAATTTTAACAAAGACTATAACATTTCACATACGTACAACATATAAAAAATTGAGGTCTCGAAAATAATGCTTGAAGCAAGAAAACATTTTTCAACTATGTTGGACAGTATTTCCAAAACTGACCCAACGCAATCTACTAAAATGGACAAAAAAATTTCTTTATGTAAACCTTTCAAACCCACTAATTTCACTAGCGAGTTACGCCATTTTTAAATAGGAGGACAGAAACTGAAATTTCAATTCAGCAACGATCAAACTTTTTAAATAGTCTATCCAACATTTTTAAATTATAGTTGACATGAAATATATATGAAAACTAGATAAAATAAATATTTAAACATTTTTAAAAGTGTCGTTTAAGTGTTCATAAAATATTTGCAAAGCGAACCGGTGATCAAGCAATACACTTACTCTTAGATTTGATAACCCCTTTCAAGTATCAAAAATCATACTCTTATTATCTTATTCAAACCACCAAAATGTGCTTCCATTTTTTTGATAAGTAACACAATAACACATTTAATGCAAATCAAAAACAAATAATTTTTACTTCACTTACAAAAGTGCCGAAAATACCTTACCTCTCAAATGTTTGGAGTTTGAATACCGTTTTGTGTCCAATTTGTAACAAAATGCAGCGTGCTACTGGACTATCCTTCAGATAATTTTAGATTCAAATGCGCTTTTAGTCTATGGAGAAAGGGTAAGTAGAATTTATGTGTTTATAATTGTAATTTGTGAAAACAAATGTGGCTAAAGGAGTTGAAACAGATTTTCAAACTCGTGAATACAATTAGAATTAGCAATCTGTTTTCGATGATAGAATATGCATTTGAAATAAGGATAAGACTTGCCTTCAAATGAAATGAAAAGCCACGATTTCTGCAGTTAACCAAAATGGAAGTGAAAATTGGTAAAGTGGGGACTGCACTTAGTGGGTAGCACAAGGATAGGACCAAAAAAAAAAAGGTCACTGTTTCTGCAGTTGACCAAAATGGAAGTTAAGTACGTATTGGCTAGATGACAAAAATTAAGTGGGTGCTTTAGTGGAGAAAACCCAGATTTTGGGTTGATAGGTGTGAAGAGAAACCAAGATAATGTGGTTGAATTTGGGTTATTTAGCATAATACAATGTAAGTGCATTTAATTTTAAATTTTAAGGACTTAAACACAGACCTTAACTAACATAAAATATGTCGTCACAAAATAATGTAATCAAACCAAAATAAAAATTTTCCATTTAAATGAGGATTCAACACCTTACAAAAATTTTAAGACAAGTGCATGCAACTTTACTATCATGACCAAAAATTTAATTTGGAGTGTCATAGCGGTGTAGTAATATAATCCAAATTACTCTCGAATTCCACAAGAAAATTTCTTTTAAAAAAAATGATTCCAATAGCTACAATATGCGTCTTCTTCTTTGTCGTCTCTATGATTTTCAACCTCTGGTTGGAGGGTTTTTGAGTTTTCATTGTTATATTAAGAGTCTGAGTGATTCTTTGTTGAGGAGCATGATGACTTTTTAACGTTGAGTTATTATGGTTCATAGAAGCAACATCAAATGTCTGTTCTAGGGTCTGGGTTTATGTGTTTCTATTTGTTATAGAAGAGTACAATAATTTGAGCCAATTTCCGATGTTACTTTGTTGTCTTGGTAAAGCGTTTAGAGTTGAAAAGCTTTTTGTATAAGAATTTGTAAGATTTTATACATTACCAGGGGCAGACCGAGACAAATTTTTTGTGAGGTCAAAAATGATATTTCAAAAATGTTTAGGTTAAAAAAAAAAGCTCAGATTTTTTTTTTGTGGGGTCATCTGACCCCACATGACCCCATGTGGGTCCGCCCCTACATTACATGTCGATTTTTGTATAATTCCACTGCATGAGTGGAGTTGGTATATTTTCAAAAAATAGGTTAATTTTTTGCTTGTCATTCGTAGGTGAATGTGTAGTAATTTGAAATTACTCTTTTATGTTTTACCTTCTATATGGGTGATCATTTGGGACATGTATTTTGTAGCGTATGATAGTTCCTTTTACATGGTATTGTTGAGCAAGATCTTATGTTAATTGATCTTCAACATTATACAATATACAATTGATTCTGTTGAATAATTCCAAAAAAGGTCAAATGTGATAATTTATTTGAGTCTTTTATTTTCAAGAAGTTCCCAAGTCTCGAAGTGTGAAAAAACTTTAGCATTTCTAGGTAATTAAATCTAAAATCAGGCTAGGCAACAGATTTGGTTTCTACAATCCGAATCTCCCACCATCAACTTTAGAGTGAATTGCCCAAATAGTCACTGAATTTTACGTCATGCTTCCAAAAGGTCACTGAACTTTCAAAATCATCTAAGTTATCACTGAACTTTGTAAAAGATTTTCACGGGGTCACTGAACTTTAAAAATCACATCATTCATCACTGAACTTTGTAAAATGTTTCTCATGGGTTACTAATTTAGTGATCTCCTAGGAAATATTTTGTAAAGTTTAGTGATCCCGTAAAAACCTTTTACAAAGTTTAGTAATGAATTAGGTGATTTTTAAAGTTCGGTGACCTCGTGGAAACATTTTACAAAGTTCAGTGATGATTTGAGTGATTTTTAAAGTTCAGTGACCTTTTGGAAGCATGGCGTAAAGTTCAGTGACTATTTGGGCAATTCACTCTCAACTTTAAGATGCTAAAAATGATATCATCCAAAGGTTATAAGAAAAAATATCCTGGAAAAGATATGGTTTTTTTTTTTAAGTTTTAGGTTCTATTGGAATAGGTGACGCGAAACCGAGAACGAAATATGTGTGGAAATTGCGGAATTAATTTGAAAACACCAGGAAAGCCCAAATTCAAGTTGTAGACGGTAGAATCCCAATTCGCAAATTATTGAACCAATCAACCAAACAAAAATGAAGTTTGAATGACCACTTGATTACAAAAACAACGAACTTCGATTTGCGAACACCACAAAATATGTCTAATCCTTTAATAAGTTCCAAGAGTTGAACGTCACAAATATAACAATATTTGATAAGTTCAGTAGTTTCTTCAAGAACCATTAGAGAGAAATTCTCAATTTCATATTCATATCAAAAGTGTCCCCCTTCACAATGAAAGAAAATAACATATTTATACTAAAACCCTAAAATTATAGTAAAAACGTAATTAAGAATCCAAAAATATGAAAACTTTCCAAAATTGAGAAATCCTAGTCAAAATAAAATTATTCGTGAAAATGAGATTTTTACTCCGTTTTTGAACTAACGATTCGTGCAACATTATTGACCTTAAATAGCCTCGAACGCGCCATTTACCACTTCTCAATGAACATTGCGTTCTCGATCACCTGGGGACTATCCTGGATCATATCAATAGGTATCCTCCTTTAGTTAATTAGATAAAATTTAGGGAAAAATTCATAGGTCAAGTATTATCTTTCATGAAATCAAAAATCAAGCTACAATTTTTAAATTTACAAAATTCAGGTTTTCCATTAATTATTTAATTATATTTTACAAATAATCTATTAAATTAAATATTTAATTGTAATATAATATAATTGACTCATCCCACTTCACCTGCACCACCCCCACATCCACCACCCCCACTGCTCCGGTGACTATTCCGGTGATTGGTGACAACTCCGACGACTGTTATCCGGCCGTGCTTAATTCCGGCGACTATTCCGATGATCGTTTTGCCGCCACTGAATTTCGGTAACTGCTCTGATTTCGAGATCACGGATATCTTATTAAATAGTTAAAAATTTAATTTTCGATCACAACTTATAAAATTAATCAATTACAATTTATTTTGAGGTCACAATTGAAAAAATTTATAGGTCACAGATTTTTAATTGTTCACAAATGAAGAAAATTTGTTAGTCACAGATTTTCAAATTTGTTGGTTACAGATTATATTTTGAGTCACAAATTAACAAATTTTAAGATCACAGTTAAATAGTTAGCCATAGAAAACTATATAGTTGGTCACATACACCCAAACACATGTCCCCCAATCTCACTACACCACAAAAACTTGGTAACGGATCTATATAGTTGGTCATATATACCGAAACACCCCATCTCCCAATCCCAAAACACCAACTACTTGGTCACAGATCGACCAAATAGTTGGTCACATAAACTCTTCGTTTTATCCGCCCGACCCCGTCGCAACTTCCATCGCCCCGACCACCGACCAACACTATCGACAACCCACAACAGCCACATACACAGAGATCCAGCCACCACAGCCACACCATACACACAGTCCACAGATCCGTTACACCACAACCTAGAAACAACCGCAAAATCAAAACCAAATAATCATTGCACCACCATTTGCAAAATGTGCAAATCACCATTTTCATTTTCAAAAAATCATCACAATGTGCAAATCACTAATAACAAGAAAATGAAGAAAACCCAAAAATCACCACAAATCGTGGGATCCTAGTCCACAAGTTATTGGACCCTAGTTCCAGCCTGCACCCTCACCATTTTCTTTTCTTTATCCACCTCCAAAACCTCATCCATTAAAGCCAAATTGACCATCCCCGCGCACGTCAGTCCAATGCCATTTGGGGACAAGCCCGACCCCACATGCGGTATCTTTTGCTTATTTTGGTTACAATCTTTAACTACAGATTCAAGCTCTTCGAGGGTTTCAAGCTGTATGAAGGTACGCGTCTGAACTTCATGGGTACCGCTCTAATTGGAGACTAAGTGCAGGTCGGGCGGAAGTGGGGCGTAGCGAAAGATCTGGACCTTCTTGTGCTTCGCATCTTCGGGGAATGGGATGGAGTAGTAGGTAGCAGCACCGCAGCCAAGGAAGTGAAGGGTGTAGCCTAGGTATTTACAAAGCTCCGCATCGATGGAAAAGGAGGGTGGCGGTGGGTTGGAGAGTGAGGAAAATTGGCGGTGGACGGCGGACGCTGCAGTGGAGGGAGGGGAAGGGAGGAATGGGAAGGGGAGAAAAGAAAGGTGTAGAGGAGAGAGGGGGGGAGGCGGAGAGAGAGACGAAAGTGGTGAGAAATGAGCGAATTAGGATTTTAAATGGAAACTATTTTTTTTAAAATAAAAATGAAAATTATTTAATTAAAATAATAAAAAAGACCTAATAAATTTTTTTTTTTTTAAAAAGGGAAAACCTGATTTTTAAAAAGTCCAAACTTAATGCCTGGTTTAGTATAATTTCCTCTAAAATTTATACCCTTTATTAGATGGTTTAGGCCAAATTACTGATTTTCTATGTTATGAACGAGGAAAAAGGTTAAACTGAATTTATAAGTAAAAATATTACTTATAATTGAAAGGTTAGCTTATTGTAAAAAAAAATTACATATAAGTAAAAAATTAACATATATGTAACAAATCAATAATAAATAAATAATCACTTATAAAATAGAAAAAAAATACTTATAACTAAAAAGTTACATATAATTAAATGGCGTCAAATGTCAGATTTTCGAATTAAAAAGACAGATAAAAATTGTTATTACTTCATTGGTCCTATAAAACTTCATCACAAGTTGAGGGAGAGAGAAGAGCAAGAACCTTATGACGATAAGGAGAAATCGTTGCCCGTAAATAAAGAAATTGACCAAAATGAACGATGACCATTATGAGATTATGAATCATATGTGTGAATCAAATATTGCATTTATTTTTTCAATTTGGTTATTATTTTTAATGGTTTATGAAAACAAAATCATATATATATATATATGTTATTGTGCACTTGGACAACCATGTTAGACTTCATATATCATATATTTGACGAGGTGCGATGGTCGCGGGAATTTTGATATTCAAATTAGACGATAAAGCATATTGGTACATGGTTGTGGATTACTTCTAAGAATTAAGATACCTTCAAATGAGTGAGGGTTAAGTATTTATATTAGGGAGCAGGTAGAAGAGGCCCCTATGAATACTTGACAAATGGGCTCATTCTAACAGCTTGCTTGTAATGTTGAGTTGTGTTAATTGTGATTTTCAGAGCCTCAATATAGGCTGAAAAGTTTTGATTTGATGAGCATTGTCGTTGCAGAGATCTTACATCAATCACTGTGTACAATGTACTTTCTACAACTTGGAGAGCCAAGGCTTGCAGTAAATGCCCATCGCCTCAAATATAGACTGCAGCGGAGAGGTGATGTATCGCCTCCAAGATACACATCTAATGGGATGCCCTAATCACCTTAAAAGAGGCATGTGGGCGAGACAATTTGAAGTGTAGCGTTTACCTAGCATGGCCTTTTTCTAGCTAGCTACTACGTGGTCTACCTCTAGAAGCTAATAGTGTTGGAAAATGAATATGAAAACTGATCAGTTTAGTGCCATTCATTGCACCATTCATAGTGCCATTCATTGCACCATTCATAGTAGTGAATGAAAATCAGTTTTCAGTTAGCCACGTTCATTACACTTTCTTCAGTTTTGGACCGGCACATTACATTTTCAGTTTCTTCACATCAATGCTGTAACTGATATATTTATGTGCAGCTCTTCCTCCACTAGTATAAATAGAAGAGCTCATAGTTGGAGGTAGACACACCTACAACGACACAACAAAACCAGCGAACAGTTTCCTCCTTCTTCCTTTTTTTTATTATTTGGCAGCTTCTGGTTTCTTTTCCTCCCGTTCTTTCTTTGCTAAATTCTTTGAGAGATAGACACGGCGGGTTCGTAGGCGGTTAACGTGGTGCAACGTGAACCGACGACCGATTGTATCCTGGGAATCGAACACCGATCAAAACCTCGTGCACTCCGGTGAGGCGGCGAATTCGATTTAAGGAAACCGTGTGAACACGGGCCTTCGGTTTGATTGATTTACTTTGATTCACCATCAATTTTATCCTACAATCTTAAATCGAATTCTCCCATTTGGTGAATCTAATTTTGGTTGGTTTGTTCATTAAGGTTCTGTAGGTTCTGTAGTTTTCTTCCCAGTTCAATTTCGGAAAATATTTCTCCCAATTATGTGTGTTATTTTTCCCCATTCATCAATTCATATGTTTTCTACAATCTGTTTCTATTTATATAAAATGCATTAAGATAGATGTTTAGTTGATATAAATTTTGGAAGAAGGAAAAGAAAAAAAAAACATTTACTGCATAGGTTTCAAAAGGTGGTTTCTGCATGTTTATGTAATGGTTTTGCATGGTAATAGGTAGTTTTACATGATTGGTGATGATTGGGTAATGAGTTTTTGCATGATTGGTGATGATTGGGTGATGATTATATAATTATTTATTGGTTTTCAATTATTTGATTATGATTGTTTACTTTTTCTTATGATTGTTTTAATCATTGGATAATGATTGTTTAAATAATTGATAATTGAAAAAAAAAATATAATCTGTTCTTCAATTGCGGAATTTTTTTTCTCCCAACATATAATTTAGATCTCGATTTTATAAGTATTCTAAATTATTTGTTGCTTGTTTTAAGATTCAATGGCGTCACATGGAAATGACGATGTGAACAACAACACTGTTGGTACCGGTGTACCAAATCCCGCAATGACCGTTGTCAACCCTGTGGGGACCTCGACTGGCATTCCTCCCGTTGATGGGACTATTGGTGGCGGAATTCCTCATGTTGGAGTGAACCCCACTTTGCCTACGGCTGCGGCCTCGGAAATTCAATTTGGCACAATACCCTTGCCAGTACCTAGGGCTGCGGCCTCGGTACCTTTGCCAACGTTTCCACCTCAATTTCCGGTGAATCATGCAATTCGACCGGATAAGTTTGCTGTCACTGATTTTAAGACGTGGCAGAATAAGATGATTTTTTATCTTACTACTTTGGGCCTTGCTCGTTTCCTCACTGAGGATGCCCCTGTCGTGGCCGAAAACGACACTGATATGCATAGGCGTGCGGCTTGGGATGCATGGAAAAGTGCTGATTTTTTGTGTCGCAACTATGTCTTGGATGGACTACAGAATTCTCTGTATCACGTGTATGTGGTAAAGAAGTCTGCCAAGGAGCTTTGGGAGTCCTTAGAAAAGAAGTACAAGTCCGAGGATGCTGGGTCTAAGAAATTCTTGGCCAGTCGGTGCATGGACTTCGAAATGGTTGATTCACGTTCAGTGGTGAGCCAAGTCCAGGAGTATCAAGTGCTTTTGCAAGAAATGCATGCTGAGGGTCTGACTATGTCAGAATCTCTACAGGTGGCTACTGCTATTCACAAGCTACCTTCTCAGTGGAAGGCTTTCAAAAGCTATTTGCAGCATAAGAGGAAAGAGCTGTCTTTCGAAGATTTAATTATCAAGCTGCGCATTGAGGAGGATAACAAAAAGGCTGAACGTAAGTCAGGGAATTCTTACTCTGAGAAGGCTAATGTATTGGAACACGGTCAAAGTTCTGGTACTAATAAAGGTCAATCCATTAAAGCCAAACAGGGTCATGGAAATTGGAAAAAGCAGACCACGAAAGGGTCTCAGTTGAAACCTACCGGTGGGGTAGGTAAGAAGCCTAAGTTCCAGTTCAATGGAAAGTGCTTCAATTGTGACAAAGTTGGGCATCGATCAGCAGATTGCCGTCAGCCTCGGAGGGATAACAAGCATCGCCCTCAGGCTAATATGGTTGGAAATGAGAGAGATCATCTCTCAGATGACATGTCTGACCTAAATCTCACGGCTGTGATTAGTGAGGTTAACCTGGTAGGGTCTAACCCTAAGGAGTGGTGGCTAGACACTGGGGCCACTTGTCATGTTTGCTCCAACAGGAGCATGTTCACTACTTTTGCACCAGTTACAAATGGTGAAAAGTTGTTTATGGGAAACTCTGCAACCTCTGAAGTGCTTGGTAAAGGCAAGGTGATCCTGAAGATGACCTCTGGCAGAGAGCTTACTTTGACTAATGTGTTGTACGTGCCGGAGATTCGCAAGAATCTGGTCTCTGGGTCTCTTCTGAGCAAGAATGGTTTCCGCATGGTCTTTGAGGCGGATAAGCTGGTGATTACCAAAATAGGAGTTTATGTTGGGAAAGGCTATATGACTGATGGCCTATTTAAATTGAATGTAATTGCTGTAACCCCAACTATTATGAATAATGAGAAAACTCCTTCTGTTTACTTGCTTGAGTCTCCTAATTTGTGGCATGGTAGATTAGGTCACGTAAACTACAATGCATTACGTAGACTAAGCAAACTAAACTACTTGCCTAGGTTTCAAATTGATTCAAATCATAAATGTGAAACCTGCGTTGAGGCTAAGCTTACTAGGTCTTCGTTTCATAGTATTGAAAGAAGTACCGAGCCATTGGGACTAGTCCACAGTGATGTGTGTGACTTGAAATTTGTCCAAACAAGAGGCGGCAATAAGTATTTTATTACTTTTGTCGACGATAGCACGAGATATTGTTATGTGTACTTGCTTAAAAGCAAAGACGAAGCTATCGATAAATTCATTCTTTATAAGAATGAAGTTGAAAATCAACTTAGCAAGAAAATAAAGGTGCTACGAAGTGATCGTGGTGGTGAATATGAATCACCATTTGGTGAATTTTGTGCTAAACATGGAATAATTCACCAAACTACTGCACCTTATTCACCTCAGCAGAACGGAATTGCTGAGCGTAAGAATCGAACGCTAAAAGAAATGATGAATGTTATGTTGATTAGTTCTGGATTACCACAGAACATGTGGGGAGAAGCTATTCTTTCTGCGAATTACATTTTGAATAAAGTGTTAAGAAAGAATATGGATAAGACTCTGTATGAACTTTGGACGAGTCGAACACCTTCATATAAATACTTACGAATGTGGGGGTGTCTTGCCAAAGTTGTGGTGCCTTCTCCTAAGAAGGTCAAGATTGGACCTAAAACAGTTGACTGTGTGTTCATTGGTTATGCACAAAATAGTAGTGCATACAGGTTGCTTGTGCATTATTCGAATGTACCTGATATTCATCCGAACACGATTATGGAGTCTAGGAATGCACAATTCTTTGAGAATATATTTCCTTGTAAATCTTCTAAACAGTTAACTCCTGTTAAACGGACTATGGAATCTTCTGCTACTGGCAGTAGTAAAGATCCAGTTGAAGAAGGTGAGGATGAGCCTAGACGGAGCAAAATGACCAAAACTTCTAAGACGTTTGGCCCTGATTTTCTCACATATTTGATGGAGAATGATCCTCAAAGCTATAAAGAAGCTATATCTTCTCCCGATGGTCATCTGTGGAAAGAAGCCATTAAGAGTGAAATCGATTCTATCCTACAGAATCATACCTGGGAATTAGTAGATCTTCCGCCAGGTTGTAAGCCTTTGGGCTACAAGTGGATCTTCAAGAAGAAGATGAAAGCGGATGGATCTATTGATAAATATAAAGCTCGGCTAGTAATCAAAGGTTATAAGCAAAAAGAAGGCTTAGATTACTTTGATACTTATTCTCCTGTGTCGAGAATAACTTTTATCCGAATGATAATTGCTATTGCAGCCTTGCGAAATCTGGAAATACATCAAATGGATGTAAAAACAGCTTTCCTAAATGGAGATTTGAATGAAGAAATTTACATGGAGCAACCAGAGGGGTTTTTAGCTCCAGGTCAAGAAAGGAAAGTCTGTAAACTGGTTAAATCACTTTATGGTTTAAAGCAAGCACCGAAGCAATGGCATGAGAAATTTGATAATGTTATGCTTTCTAGTGGTTTTCAAATCAACGAGTGCGACAAATGTGTATATGTCAAGGACACTAATGATGGATATGTCATATTGTTTCTGTATGTCGATGACATGCTCATTGTCGGCAGCTCTGATAAGATTATCAAAGCCACTAAGAATATGTTAAACTCAAAGTTTGACATGAAAGACATGGGTCTCGCGGATGTCATTTTGGGAGTAAAAATCACTCGAACACCAAATGGACTTGCGTTATCTCAATCTCATTACATTGATAAGATACTTGACAAGTTCAACAAGTCAGATCCTACTGTGGCTGGACTCCAGTGGATTTGAGTCTCCACTTATCCAAGAACACTGGTGATGGTGTGTCACAGTTAGAATATTCTCGGATAATTGGGAGTTTAATGTATTTAATGACTTGTACGAGAGGTGTTTGGACTTCATAAATGTAAAAATGTATGTTAATTACAATCATTTCGCATGGTAATGCATCTCGTGAAGCAAGGAATAAGTAAGATAATCATCTAGCAAGGTGAGGATCTTGTAAAGCGAGGAAGGTTTATACAAAATTCCCATCCTCTCACATCTTCAAAATATTTTTCAACTAGGCTAGGACTTACAAATTCCCTCAATATGAGTCGGTCCCAAATAGGGGAAGAATTATAAGTTGCATAATCATTATAAATAACGAGGTGAAGAAGTGATCAACCATTTGTCGCATATATTAGATGTGATACTAGATGAGTGTGAACAGTCCTTTAAGTCCAAGAGTGAATATTATACAAGGAATGGACTTCTAAGTAAAAGTAGTAAACTGTGGCTAGTGTACCGAGACAGTAATTCTAAAGTGAAAAATCTGAGCTGAGGAGCTCCGAGATGATTTGAATGTCACGTAGCATATTTCACGAGGCAAAATGGATAGGTGAGACGCATGCCAATTATTGAAGAGTTGCGTGTTTCCAAAGCGTTGGACAGTTGCATGCAATGATGGCACAGAGACATGGATGCGTTTTATATTCTAAGTGATGGCTCATACATGCACGCAACTAGAACTATTGCATCACAGCCTTTGACTTGTATTTTGGCTTGCGCCTTTTCATTTTCTATGGTTCATATTACAAAATGAATGGCGATAATGGCCTAGTAAGTCTCTTTACACTTCTCCTTCCATTCAAACTTCTTTCATGCTTTGAGAATTCGAAAGAAGATGAGTCATTTGTCAATGGCTTTAGACATGAATGGCTAAGGATTGTCGCTCGCTTGATGAGATTCTCCTAGTTGATCAAATCTCTAGAAAGGCCTTAAGCTTCTCTGTTTTGACCTCAATTCCTCTCTAGTTGATAATGTAGCATATGAACTTTCCAAAGGCTATGCTAAAGGCAAATTTCAAGGGGTCAACCTCATTTTTATCTCTTAAAAATGTGGGATGTTTCTTAACATGGTCATTGGCTTATAGGTTTTTCCCTAACATGTTATCCACATGCACCTCTATTGTTATACTAAATTGCTAGACGAATATTTTGTTCACCAATCTTTAGTAGGTGACTCTGACACTTTTTAACCCAAAGGATATCACCTTGTAGTAATAGAGGCATCTATCATTAATAATTGAGGTCTTTATAGGGAGGTTACATGAGAATCTGATATTATATTAAATATGAGTTCATGAATCTTAAAAGCTCATGTACCGCCGTGCTATCAATTAGTTAGTCAATGCTTTGTAAGGAAAAGCTGTCCTTAGGACATGCTTGGTTCAAATTAGAGAAGTTTATACATACGCTCCACTTTCCTTTGGGTTTCTTCACTAAAATGGGTTGGAAACCTAGCCAGGTATTGGGCTTCCTTGGTCAAGCCATTTCACCTGCTTGTTTACCTATTCTTTCAGTGACTCATACATTTTAAATTGAGAGACCTTCTCTTTTGCATATGAGGACATAATATTTGGTCAATTCTCGAGGAATGACAACTAACTCTTGGATCAATGCCGACTATGTCATCATGCTTTCATCTAGACATCTAAATTTTGATATAAAAACTTTTTAAATGCAACATTTGTATCATGTGACATTGTTTCCTATCTGGAGCAATCTTGTTGTTCTCTAAGATCTACCGGAAAGCTTTCAAGTGCCTCTATTGAGAGTGCCTGTAAATCTACGTCAGTGATATAATGATCTAATTTGTCGACATTAGACCTCTTTTTCAAGGGAACTTGGCCATCTCCATCTCTTCCAATGGGAGGTCTACCAACTCTATATTTTGATAGTCCTTTAAGGATCTCAACATCCTCTAGCACCATGCTAACTTTACGGTTCTTCGCCTTCCTTATGAAGTTTAAGAAAAAGTCCCTGACCTCAAAATAAGTGCCTTACGGTAAAGATCCCATTCTTTGTTGGGAATTTGATGCATAGATGGTGGATGGAATCACATTCACATAAATTGATTTAAGGATGGATTTGTTGTCTACTATTAGAAACTCCATGAAGGGATTTTAACTCATCTCCATGGAAAGGATTTTTTTTACCCTTGGACTAATGCTATCCTCCTTGAATCTGACCAACGGATCCAGAGTTAGGGAGATGTGGTCCATTTGCATCTTGTGAAGATAGTTTTGTATATGATATTATGAAACTCACATTGTCCACCAGCATCCTTTTCATCCCATTGTAGGCTATAACAGCTCTCAAGACTATGGCATCAGAATGACGATAATAGTTTCCCCTCGTGTCCTCCTCAGTGAAAGTGATGGGATTCACCATTCTAGACTCGAAGGGTCGAATATTGACGATAACAATCACAGGCAGATTCGTTGCCTCTTTAGCATAGTTTCATTGGCCATTCTTGGACTAACCGCCAACATGAGGCCCCAAAAATGGTATCTATATCTCGGATGAAATCTTGATCAACGTCCATTGGGAGTTCATTCTTTACACCTGCTCTTATCTAGGTCGAAGTACCTAGCTCTTGCCTAGGTTGATTGTCTCTAAGAGGGCAATTCACATTATCACGTCAAGGCTAGTTATGATTCCTCTAAGGTATGAATCTCCAACTCTCACTAGAGCATGGTCCCTTCTCCTGGATGGGCACTTTGATTGACCATGACATCAATGGCACTAGTTACCTCTGAAAAATGTTCTTGTGATAGCTATATACCAATAATAATTGGCCAAAGAGCCTTTATTCGTAGGTGGAAATTGGGGCCTGCCATTTCTAATTTCATAATATATTGGGTTAGTTCGGTTATACTCGGTACCCAAACTCGTTGGTACAAGTCTCATAAAAAAACTGGAGTAAATAGATGTAAGTATCGTGATGGAGTAGTTCTGGTCTAGAGTAGGGCAAGCATGTTGTTGCTTCAGTTGGTGTCGTTGTTGGTTTGACAACTTGGGAAGAGGCCTCCGTCTCGTGTCCTCAATAGAGAAGACATTCTTCCTTGTGGTAGAGTGCTTGCTTTGCATGGCTTTTTACTTAGTTAGAAGCCATGTGAACTATCTCATAGGGAGACGCGTAATAGGTATAGTTGGCGAAATTGCTAGCACACTGCTTTTACAAAGAAAGGAGAGGCGTTGGATTGGTGGTAACCATGGAAGAATTCACCTTTAGTGAGAAGTAGTTAAAAAGATGAATCAAATACAAATAATCGAGAAGATGACCAATTAAAAGTGTTTAATTTTATTACCTTTTCAACTCATACATTTTATAATTTATAAGGTCAAGTTTTAGTTCCACCTCTAATCTACGCGGGGCTACGTAAGCGTCACCTAATAAGAAGGCCATGTATATTCATAACATCATGCTACCTGGAGCCGTCACGTGCTTCTCACATGTTTTGCCCTTTGACAATATGATACTATGACTTGTGAGCCTCATCTTGGGCAGTACCACATCACCACATATGATCTTTCCATGAGTTGCGATCATAACCAAGTCTATACCCTCTGCTGAACCTTACATAATCTCAAAGTGAGAAGGGCGGACACTAGTAGGTTCGACGGGTAAGGGTTAGTTGGAGTAGCACTTTGCCTTTGAGGATTTAATAAAAGCTCTAATGCTAAAGTTCTACTTATAATAGTTGTATCAAACGGACTTTAAGTACATTACATTCAAAATGAGAAGACACGATTATAAGTGTGCATTACATTTTGTCACTAGCGAACATTTTATACAGTTGGTCGTGTGCATTTTGTCTGGACACAATTAAATCGTGAATGACTCACTAATCGAATGCCTAAAATGAAATGCTTGGGATGGTTCATTGACATTATTAAAACGTTATAAAATTTAATGTCTATTTGTACTTTTATACCTTTACGTAGTTTGACGTCATTTGACGTCACATCCATTTAAAATTATTTTACGCTCTCAAAAATAAAAAGAGAAGCATTATTACCTAATCAACGTATTTTCGGAAAAAAAATAAAAAGGGAAAAAAATAAAAAGGAAAAAACAAAGGTGAAAAGATGAGAAAAAGAAGTCAATGATACAATTAAAAGTAAAGAAGTGATGATGTAAAAAGTAGGAAAAAGGGAAGAGAAAAGTGATGCTTGAAAAAGAAATCCAAATCCAAGGGTCTAAAATCCCCTCTCGCGGAAACACGGAGCCGCCCGAAACAACATATTCCCTTTCTATCAAATATCACATCCCATATATTATTTAATTATAATACACTACCAAAACTAAGAGAAACATTAATGCATGTTTGGCTATGCTTAAAAAGATTACTTATAAGTATTAGTCAAAGTAATTACTAAGTTAGCTGCATATTTTGGAAGTGAAGTCTATCTTGCAGGTCAATATAATTATCTTGTCATTTCATAGAAAAGTAATTTTACCCCTTGTTTGGTAGATATTAAAATAAGGTTTTTTAATAGATTTTGATAAAAGTTGATGAGATGTATAATTGAAAAGTCGTAGATCTTATGATATATGTGATTAAAATTATATGTTGACTTTGATTTAGATTTTAATCGAATTTTTAACAGTATCAAACGAGAGTTTAATTCTAAAATGTTTCGAGTCTATTTCCATTTAAATATGCAGAGAATAAACTAAACAAATTCCAGTTTTACTAGTTACATTTGTTTTATTACCTGTGGACGTTGTGAACACTTTTTTTTTGCATAAATTAATATGGTGAAAATTCTTATTTCTCAAAATTCATAATTTTTACTGTCATCATTCCTCAAAGTTTGGCAATAAATGCCAAACACACCCTAAATCAAAACTCAAACCATAATTACTTTATGCATTTTGCTATGTGTATACCGATTTACAACTCTCCTCATAATAGGGGGATCACAATTTTTTTAAACTAATACTAAATGTACATAATATATGTACATAATGGTGTCCATAAGACCATAACTGTCACATCGGGTGAGACCCACATTTTTTAATTGATTGTGAGCACTCTAGTGCACAAATCACAAAACCTTACCTTTTCCTTAACCCTACTACGCATCAGTCACCCGCCATACCCCACTATAGGTGCCCACTAGTCCTATAAGAATATCTGACCTCGTCCACTTTTACAGCCTCTTCATCCCTACCACCCATCTCTCTCTCTCTCTCTCTCTCTCTCTCACTTATACACGGAGTACTTTTTCATTTTCCTTAGTTATAGAAATCTCATAGGAAAGGATGAGTTGCAATGGTTGCAGAGTGTTGAGAAGAGGATGCAGTGAACAATGCATCTTAAGGCCGTGTTTGGATTGGATCGAAACCCCTCAAGCCCAAGCAAATGCCACCCTTTTTGTTTCAAAGTTCTTTGGCAGGAGCGATCTCATGGCCTTCATTTCTGCAGTCCCGGAAAACAAAAAACCAGGTAAATCTCAAAAATTAAAGACCCTCGTGAAAATAAGTGATTAATTTGAATTTTGATTCTACTTATTTATATTTGTATGTGGATTTTTTTTTTCTGGTTTTATGGTATAGCTTTGTTTCAATCGTTGCTGTTTGAGGCGTGTGGACGGACGGTGAATCCTGTGAATGGAGCGGTGGGGCTTTTATCTACCGGCAACTGGCACATCTGCCAGGCAGCGGTGGAGACGGTACTCGCCGGTGGATCTCTCCGGCCGATGCCCAACGGAATTCTGCCTCTCAACTCCGATGAAGCATCTGAGGCATGGTGGACTGGCAACACATATCAAATTTCAGAGCCCAATCGCTTCATGCATGGACCGAGCAGCCTCATCATCCGTGAAGATCCGCCGTCGGAACTCAGGATTAGTCCCGGCATCGGGAATAACTGTCCGATGATGGAGATGTCTGCATCGTTTGGGTCTGGAATATCGGAATTATTGCCGGGATTCGAAAGGGATGAGGATGGGATTAATGGAGTTGGTAGCATAGAGCCCAAACTTCTCAACCTTTTTGCATAATCGGTAAACCGAGAATTTTGCTTCTTCTTCTTCATTTTTTTTTTTTTTTTTTTGTGCTGACTTTTTGGTACTCAGTGAATAGAAAATGTAATGATCTGAGTTTTTATTTAGAATTCTGACTTTTCTGCTTGATCAAAATAAGTTAGAATGATAAGTGAAAAAGAAATTATATATATATATATATTAGAATGATAAGTGAAAAAGAAATTTTATATATATATATATATATATATATATATATATAAAGGCTATGATACTATTTAGCTAGTGATGCCCCTTTTATTTATTTTATCAGCTGCACATCTAATCTAAGGCCCTGTTTGATTTGTTAAATTTTTCATGGAAAATGGAAAATATTTTCCCAATTCCCATTTTTGTGCTGTTTGATGGCACAAATTTTCCAAGGAAAATTCCCACCCCCAACCCACCCACACGCCCTTTTTAGGGAATCTTGGCCAAATTTTTTTTGGGGTACTTAGAAAAATACCCTTAAAATTAAGGATGTTTTGAAAAATCATATAAAAGATTTTTAGGAAGTAAAAAATACTGTATAAAATGAAAAAGTGACACAATGTCATTAAAAGTGACACAAACTCAAAAAATGTGATAAAACTAAAAAAAGTAACACTTTTAAAAAGTGATAAAAAAACTCAAAAAAATAACACAAACTCAAAAAAAGTGACAAACGCTAAAAAAAGTGATAGAAATGAAGAAGGTGACTGAAAAAATTAATAAACGCTAAAAAAAGTGACAAAACACAAAAAGTGACAAATTTTAATAAAAGTGACGAATTCAAAAAATTGGCACAAATTAAAAGTTATACAGATTAAAAAGTGACTGACATTCAAAAAGTGACAACCTCAAAAAAATGACGAAAATTTTAAAAAAAGTGACATTAAAAAAAATGTGACAAACACTCAAAAGTGACGAAATTCAAAAACAATATTATTGCCTAAAATGTAATATACAACTTTTATTAAAAATGATGTTTGTTATTCAAAAAAATGATATAAATTTTAAGAAAGTAACAGAAAAAAAGTGACATACATCAAAGAAAAAAAGTGAGAAAATTCAAAAAAAGTAACAAATATTATAAAAAGTGACAAACATTGACAAAGATTTAAAAAGTGACAAATATTAAAAAAGAAATTGACAAATACTAATAAAAGTAACAAAATTCAAAAAAAAAAATGACAAAACATCGATTAAAACATTAGAATGAGTTCAATAAAGTAACAGAAAAAAGTGATATAATCAAAGTATGATCAAGTGGCATTTGTTGCATGATTGTGATTCATTGGAATCAATTCAAGAAAGTGGCAAAAAAAGTGACATAATCCAAGCATGATCATATGACATTGGTGCATAATTGTGATCTCATTCTTGTATAAAACATGAACAATAGAGTAGCTACCATTATAGCAAGTATAAACTTCCTATTAAGATCACAGCGCAATGACAACAATCGGGTGCAAAACATTTTTCACACATGTATCCTGCATCAATTCAAATGCCAAGAACCAGAATTAAGCTAAACTTAATTCCATAAAAATGCACAATCAGTTACTAAATATTGTTATTTTATACAATATGGTACTTAAAAACCAAGTTCAGTTACTAAATATTGTTATTTTATACAATATGGTACTTAAAAACCAAGTTGATCTTTTGAGGGTTTGGGTTGCTTTTTGCCTTGCTAGGAATTGTCACTACCCAAGAAGTGGCAATATCTCGTACCATTGCTGCTCCTACGCTGTTAAGTTCCCGAGGAAACTCGATCCCTATTATGGCTCCAGTTAAGGCGTGGTTGGCTGAGATAGGAAGTTCCATATTTGATGCAAATATAGCATAGAGTTTCGCAAGAAATTCTGATACAAATTCTCTCACTACAATAAAAACAACATTTCCAATTGAGACATTTTGTCAAACATCTTGATGGTATCTTAGAATATCAAAGGGAAATAGTTTGCCATAGTTTTGGAGATAATCCCAAATTTAATGACAAACACACGCACTCATCACAATCTATGCCCAAACTTGCTTCAAATATAAATGAACGAAAAAACTACTCAAATTCAAAGTTCAACCTCAACAACAAAGTTTATTCAATGAGCATTAACATTTCTATAGCTTATCATGAGCAATAACATTTCTATATTTCCTTTTTTTTCCTGGGTTATTAAGACTGCTTCTCCTATGCCAATTTACCCAAGTAGGTGCAATGACTTTTTATTTTTGACTGGATGTAATTAACTTAATGTAATTAACACAAGATGTAAAGAGACGAGGTGAAGAAATTTGCACGGGTGACAAGTGTTTATAACCTGAAAACACTAGTAGTTTAACTGAACGTCGAGGAGGTTTAATGCAGCCAAAACCAGATTTGCTGCCATCACCAATGTAACCTTTCGGGTAAGAACATCTGTAACCACCAAGAGTATTATCGCAAATTCCTTCAAAATGTGTAATTCTTCAAGTTTAAATTTCCTTCTATATTCCTAAATATCAACATAGATTTATCAATTACAGTGCAAGAAAGATTTTTGCTCAAGAATCACCCCACAAAATCACTCAATCGTCCAAATGGGAAACTCTTGTTAAAAGTACAAAATGTAGCCGCATTAAATTGGTAGGTAAGGTTTTCTCTCCACAAGAACATTGGAGAGTCGGAATCGAAGTCGAGGACAGAGGTTTCTTGAGGTTTTTCTGATTCAGGGATTTCCCTTTCTAATTTGGATTTTTGTTGTGGTGTTGAGGTTTTGAACGTAATTAATACGGTAATTGTAGTTTTAGTTAGTTTCAAGGTATTAATCAAATACTTAATTTTTTTAGGGTACATTACCTAATTTTCCCTTTTTTTTTCTTTTGTCAATGGAAATAAGTTTCATAACCAGTTGTTAAAGAAAATTTTATTTTAATAGATAATTTTCACGTAAAACGAAACCAAACGAACACTAAACTTTAATGAAAAAATAGTGCAAAATAGTTTTCATGCAAACTTTATTATTATTTTTTCTTTTTGGCAATGGTAACAAATTCCATAACCAATTGTAAACAAAAAAATTATTTTAATGAATAATTTTCATGTAAAATGAAATCAAATGTAAACAAAAAGATCTAAAAATTTTAAAAAAAATCAGGTGGAAAATTATACCAATCAAACACACTTAATTAACAATTCCTTGGAAAATAAGTTTTAGACAATTATTTTCCCTGAAATTTATTTTCTTTCCACCAATTTTCCACCATTGCAATTAAACGGATCCTAATTGCTTAAAAAGAAACGACCACTTATTCACATTTATTCTATTGGATGAATTTATATTTATTGAGATGAGGAAAACTGAAAAAATAAAAATGAGTTTTGGGCTGACTTTGGCACTAGTTTTGAGTGGGACCCGCTTGGCTATTTTGAAATATGAAAGTTGATTTGTGTTCTCCTCCGTGAGTAAATCGAAATCATATACTTACTTGTCAAAAATGATGCTCGGGTGAATGAGAAATTGAAGCTCAAAGTATGCCATGTGAAAGGAGTTTATGTTGGTGGGAAAGAAAAAAATTAAGCTTTGTCCCACATAGGAAGTGGATGAAAGTTAAAACCACTTTATAAAGGATTGCACTTTAGAATGGTGTAATCATGTGTAGCATGGAGGCTCTCTCCACGTGCGTGTGCAGGGGGGTGCAAATCTTGGACCGAAATTGGCTTCAGACCTTGAACTTGTGTGCGAGCGCGACCTGCGTACACGAATGTCGGACCGAAAGGAGCAAAATTGGCCCCTTAGGAGTGTCCACGTTTTGCTACATTTTTTAATTTTTTCAATGCACTTTTGGTTTTCCAAAACTGTCGAAACTCCTAAAACTCCAATGTTAATTGATATGTAGTTATTGAGCAATTATCCTACAGTTAGTCTATATAGTCATCTCGTTTTTCAGTCTGCAGTACACGAATTCATCTGCGTATTCATTTGTCTGCAGTTTCTGTTTTTTACATACAGTCTCCGTTTTTTGCATTTTTTTTGGTTTTGTTCAAGTCCGGTGGTGATATAATTCAGACACATAGTCAGTTCGCCGGAGTAGTCGTTGTGGTGCTCAGAAACTACTGGTTCTACCGTTGTATCCTGGGAAGCAGACGTTCATATCAATTCTCAAGCACGTACGGTGAGGGGGCGAATCTGTTTTAAGAAAACTGTGTTTGACACAGGCCTCAGGTTAAAAGTGTTATACAGTTTTAATAGATTCTGTTTGTTCAATTTTGCATATTGTTGTTCTGCGATTATTTTTTGATTGTTTACTGCAATTTACATATTTTACAATCTATTATAATTTGCGCAAACTGTATTTGTAAATACAGTGTTTAAACTATTCTTCAAAATTGGTATCAAGTTGTAAATCCGGTATTGAAGTTGAAACAATTAACCTACAAGCTTAAAACAGATTCGGTTATTGTTTTATTTGGTTTATTGGATTAATACTAGTTTATTGAAAACTAATATTTTTGTTTCATTTTCAGAAATGGCAACCGAACAAACTAACATGGATGTGACCCAAACTGTGGCTACTGGAAAACAGGCTGTGGGCTCTAGTTCTGGTGTGGCTCAGACTGTGGCTAGATTGCCAAGTCATGTTGTGAGCCAACCTATGGATACTGTTCCGGTTAATCATAATGAAAAATTGGAGAAATTCAATGGCTTGAATTTCAAAAGGTGGCAGCAGAAAATGCTATTTTATTTGACCACCTTGAATCTTGCGAGGTTCTTGACTGAAACTGCTCCAAAACTCAAAGAGGGTGAGGGAGATGTTCAAGCGATCAGTGCACTTGATGCTTGGAACCATTCGGATTTTCTATGCCGAAATTACATTATGAACAGTTTAGCAGATTCGCTGTACAACGTGTATAGCACTATGAAAACTGCTAAGGAGTTGTGGGAGTCTTTGGACCGTAAATATAAAACTGAAGATGCCGGGGCTAAAAAGTTCATTGTCAGCAAATTCTTAGATTATAAAATGGTGGACTCCAAAACTATAATCAGTCAAGTGCAAGAACTCCAAGTAATTCTTCACGAAATTCATGCTGAAGGGATGGTGTTGAGTGAGACTTTCCAAGTGGCTGCAATTATTGAAAAATTGCCCCCCGCATGGAAAGATTTCAAGAATTACCTAAAGCACAAACGAAAGGAAATGAACGTTGAAGAACTGATTATTAGACTTCGAATTGAAGAAGACAACAAGAGTTCCGAGAAGAAGTTGTTCAATCCTAGTGTTGCTAAAGCCAATGTTGTGGAGCATGGTCAAAGCAGTAAGACCTACAAAAGTAAGGCTGGGTCATCCGGTGGTAAAGGGACCAAGCTAGGACCTAAAGGTGGAACCTCTAAAAGGAAGTTTCAAGGAAAATGTTTCAATTGTGACAAACTGGGTCACAAGTCTTCTGAGTGCAGATTGCCAAAGAAGAAGAAAGAAACAAATATGGTTGACTACATGGCGCATGATGTGGCGGAGATGAATCTAGCAGCCGTCGTTTCTGAAGTGAACATGGTAGGCTCTAACCCAAAAGAATGGTGGATTGACACCGGAGCTACGAGACATGTGTGTTCTGATAAAGAACTGTTTGCTGCTTTCGAAGCAATTGAAAATGGAGAGAAGTTGTTCATGGGAAATTCAGCAACTTCTGAAATCAAGGGACAAGGTAAAGTGGTTCTGAAGATGACTTCGGGGAAAGAGCTAACTCTTAACAATGTGTTGTATGTGCCGGAAATTCGCAAGAACCTTGTGTTCGGGTCGTTTTTAAATAAGCATGGTTTTCGTATTGTATTTGAGTCGGACAAAGTTATTTTGTTTAAGAGTGGAATGTTTGTCGGAAAAGACTATGTTTCCGATGGTATGTTTAAGTTAAATATAATGGTTGTTAAACCAAAAATGAATAAAGTGAATTCTTCTGCTTACTTGCTTGAGTCTTCCAATGTGTGGCATGGTAGATTAGGACATGTTAACTATGATTCTTTACGTAGACTAGTTAACTTGAATTGTATACCCGCGTTCCATATTGATTCCAAACATAAGTGCGAAACTTGTGTTGAGACAAAATTGACAAGGTCATCATTTAAATCAATTGAACGGAATACAAAACCACTTGATTTAATTCACAGTGATATATGTGATTTAAAATTTGTACAAGCAAGAGGTGGCAACAAGTATTTCATTACTTTTGTCGACGATAGCACAAAATATTGCTATGTATACTTGCTAAAAAGCAAGGATGAAGCGATAGAGAAATTCATTCTCTACAAGAATGAAGTTGAGAACCAACTTAACAAGAAAATTAAGGTGATAAGAAGCGATCGAGGTGGTGAGTATGAAGCACCATTCGCTGAATTATGTGCACAACATGGAATCATACATGAAACCACCACACCTTATTCCCCTCAACAAAATGGTGTTGCTGAAAGAAAAAATCGCACATTAAAAGAAATGATGAATGCGATGTTGGTAAGTTCTGGGTTACCTCAGAACATGTGGGGGAGGCTGTGTTATCAGCAAATTACATTTTAAATAAGGTGCCCCGAAAGAAAATAGAGAAGACCCCTTATGAGTTATGAAAATGAAGAAAGTCTTTCTATAAATACTTACGAGTGTGGGGGTGTCTTGTTAAAGTGGTTGTCCCAACACCAAAGAAGGTGAAGATATGACCGAAAACTGTAGATTGTATCTTCATTGGATATGCTCAAAACAGTAGTGCTTATCGGTTTCTTGTGTATGAATCTAAAATTCCAGATATACACAAAAACACGATAATGGAATCGAGAAATGCTTCCTTCTTTGAACATGTATTTTCATGCAAGTCCAAAGAAGAGGCAAGCTCTTCTAAACGGACATATGAGACTATGACTAAAAATCATACATGGGAAAGTGAACCAAGACGTAGCAAAAGGGAAAGGGAAAGGACAGAAAAATCTTATGGTCCAGATTTTCTGACCTATATGCTAGAAAGTGAACCTCAAAGCTATCAAGAAGCCGTGAACTCATCAGAAGGACCTCAATGGAAAGAGGCCATTCAAAGTGAAATAGATTTTATTTTGCAAAATCATACATGGGAGCTAGTGGATCTTCCTCCGGGAAGTAAACCACTAGGCTATAGATGGATTTTCAAACGTAAAATGAAAGCGATGGATCTATTGAAAAGTATAAGGCTAGATTGGTAATAAAAGGTTATAGACAACGAGAAGGTCTTGATTACTTTGATACATATTCTCAAGTAACGAGAATAACATCTATTAGGATGATTCTTGCGATTGCTGCTCTACGAAATCTTGAAGTACATCAAATGGATGTTAAGACTGCGTTCTTGAATGGAGATTTAGATGAAGAAATCTATATGGAACAACCCGAGGGGTTTTCATCTCCAGGGCAAGAAAAGAAAGTTTGTAAATTGATGAAGTCGTTATATGGCTTGAAACAAGTACCAAAACAATGGCACGAAAAATTTCATAATGTCATGATGGAGAGTGGATTTAAAATCAACGAGTGTGACAAATGTGTTTACGTTAAAGACACTGGAAATGGTTATGTCATTTTATGTCTTTACGTTGACGATATGCTTATTGTTGGTAGTGATAATAAGATGATTAAATACACTAAAGATATGTTAAATTCGAGGTTTGACATAAAGGATATGGGTCTAGCTGATGTTATACTTGGAATCAAAATTTCAAGAACATCAGATGGGCTTGTTCTAAACCGTCACATTATGTTGATAAAATTCTAGAAAAATTCAGTAACGATGATACTGAAATGGCTAGAACACCGATAGATACAAGTCAACATCTATCCAAAAACAAAGGTGAAATTGTATCTCAAGTAGAATACTCGAGAGTTATTGGGAGTCTAATGTACTTGATGAGTTGTACAAGACTAGACATAGCCTACACAGTGAGCAAACTGAGTAGATATACGAGTAATCCAGGAGCTGATCACTGGAAAGGAATAGTAAGAGTACTAAGGTACTTGAGATGTACACGTATTTTGGACTGCACTATACTAGATATCCAGCGGTCATTGAAGGATATACTGATGCAAATTGGATATCTGATATAAAAGACTCAAAGTCCACAAGTGGATTTGTGTTCACATTGGAAGGTACAGCTATATCCTGGAAATCCTCTAAACAAACTGTGATAGCCAGATCCACTATGGAATTTGAGTTTATAGCTTTAGATAAAAGTGGTGAAGAGGCTTAATGGTTGCGCAACTTCTTAGAGGATATTCCAAGATGGTCAAAACATGTGCCAGCAATTTGCATATATTGTGATAGTCAATCAGCAATTGGAAGGGCACAAAGTAACATGTATAATGGTAAGTCTAGACATATACGTCGTACACACAATACCATAGGACAATTACTCTCAACTGGAGTTATCACTGTTGATTACGTAAAATCAAAGGATAACATTGCGGATCCGCTAACCAAAGGGTTAAATAGAGAGTTAGTTGAAAAATCATCGAGAGGAATGGGACTTAAGCCCTTGAATGGATAAGTTAATACAAAGGAAAATCCAACCTAGTTGACTGGAGATCCCAAGATCTAAGTTCAAAGGGACAACCTAATTTTAAAGACTTAATAGAATCACTGTGGGGGATATTACCTCATGTCCATTTCTATGATGCACAGTGATGCTCGAAAGATAAAGGATAAGCAATAAGCTTTTAATGATTCTTATGCGTCGAAAATTCGAGCCAAGTAACGCGGAGTATTTGTAATGAGAAATCACCTATGTGAGAGAGAAGTGGGGCCGCTTCTAAGGGAATTGTGTGGGGTGCAATTCTTGTGAACTCTCACAGAACCAGGCGTATGTTCATGGCTAAAACGAACATAATAATGAGAACGAAAATGTGTTAAGAAGAATCATGTGTGGAGTATATCATCGTTTACATAAACGGCAGAACAGTTCAAGGACATCGCGTCTACTGGTCAGCCAGTAAAGTAAATATGCTTTCACAAGGGAAGGTTCAAGGGGTAACATCTACCTATCCTATGCAGGTTTCAACTGTTGAACTATATCACCTAGTCTTCATGTGTCGCTCCCAATTTTCATTCATGTGGGGGATTGTTGGAAAACTGAAAAAATAAAAATGAGTTTTGGGCTGGCTTTGGCACTAGTTTTGAGCGGGACCCGCTTGGCTATTTTGAAAGATGAAAGTTGATTTGTGTTCTCCTCCGTGAATACATCGAAATCATATACTTACTTGTCAAAAATGATGCTCGGGTGAATGAGAAATTGAAGCTCAAAGTATGCCATGTGAAAGGAGTTTATGTTGGTGGGAAAGGAAAAAATTAAGCTTTGTCCCACATAGGAAGTGGATGAAAGTTAAAACCACTTTATAAAGGATTGCACTTTAGAATGGTGTAATCATGTGTAGCATAGAGGCTCTCTCCACGTGCGCGTGCAGGGGGGGTGCAAATCTTGGATCGAAATTGGCTTCAGACCTTGAACTTGTGTGTGAGCGCGACCTGCGTACACGAATGTCGGACCGAAAGGAGCAAAGTTGGCCCCTTAGGAGTGTCCACGTTTTGCTACATTTTTTAATTTTTTCAATTGACTTTTGGTTTTCCAAGATTGTTGAAACTCCTAAAACTCCAATGTTAATTACTATGTAGTTATTGAGCAATTATCCTACAGTTAGTCTATATAGTCATCTCGTTTTTCAGTCTGCAGTACACGAATTCATCTGCGTATTCATCTGTCTGCAGTTTCTGTTTTTTACATACAGCCTCTGTTTTTTGCATTTTTTTTTTGTTTTGTTCAAGTCCGGTGGTGATATAATTCAGGCACATAGTTAGTTCGCCGGAGTAGTCTCTGTGGTGCTCAGAAACTACTGGTTCTACCGTTGTATCCTGGGAAGCAGACGTTCATATCAATCCTCAAGCACGTACGTTGAGAGGGCGAATCTGTTTTAAGGAAACTGTGTTTGACACAGGTCTCGGGTTAAAAGTGTTATACAGTTTTAATATATTCTGTTTGTTCGATTTTGCATATTGTTGTTCTGCGATTATTTTTTGATTGTTTACTGCAATTTACATATTTTACAATCTATTATAATATGCGCAAACTGTATTAGTAAATACAGTGTTTAAACTATTCTTCAAAATTGGTATCAAGTTATAAATTTGGTATTGAAGTTGAAACAATTAACCTACGACAATAAGGTGTAGCATAGTCAAAAAGTAATACCGTCTCGTTAACAATTAAATTGTCGTAATGTGTCACTGGCCAGCTTAGATTAAATTCGATATGCTTTTTTTATTAAAACTTTTCAAATATATAGAGAGATTCAATTTTTATAGGAAAATAAATAGATTTTCTATGTAACTATAAACTTCTTATAACTTGCAAATGTTTTTTTATTATTATGAAGTGAAGTTTTATGAAATTTTAATCCTACGGGTGGGTTACAAAAAGTTGGTATTTGTACAATTTTAAATAGGAATTTTCGAAGAGTGATGCTAGGTACACGAAAAATGGTTCACATAATTTTTATAGAGACTTCCACTCGACAATTTTTCATTCATCTTTAACCAAAAGCGCGCACAAAAAAAAAAAGGAATTATGTTATTTGTACAACATTTTTGTACAACATTTTTGACAATGTTGATTGTGGCAAAAAAATATTGATTGAAATGATAAATTATTTTTTAAAATGTCCATTGACAACATGCTATGTGGCATGTTGTCAACAATGATGTCAAAACTGTTGTACACTAAGCATTGTTAAAAAAAAAGCATCATACAAATGCTGTTAACGCAGTACATGTAAACCAATTCCATGTACAAGGGGAATCGTTCATTTTGGAGGGGGTGATGGTAGGTCTTATTAAGACCCCGTTCAGTAGGGATCAAAATCCAATTAAAATTGAAAATATGGTTGTTATTGGGTCCCACTCGTCTAATAAAAGTCAACAATAATGACTAATTTTTCAATTCTAATATGATTTTAATCCTTACTGAATGGGCCCTAAGAACAATCCCTTATCTTTGGTTTCGTGCCAATATTCCCATTTCTAATCTACATTTTGTCATATTCACATGTATAATGTTATCTAGTACCACGGGTGCTACAGCATCAATCTATGCGACGTCAAGTGATATGTTCAATGAAAGATAGAATTTAATGTCTAAAAAGATTGAGTTGTCTAAACAAAGTGAAATATCTTATTAGCCTTGTCTAATTTATTGAGAATACTTAATGCATGTATGGTAATATTTTTTCAACTCTTTTTTTTTTCTTATATTCTTTTTTAGCCATACATTTTTACACTAAAATATTTTTCACGTAAATTCATGATTTTTTGATTTTTATTCTTATTTTTTAATAATACATTCTCCATAAGTTTGCTATTCAAAAATTCATTTTTCCGAGAAAACAATGTGGCTGTCAAACATAGGCTTAGACTGTTTAAATATTTGTGGTAAATAACGGGATAATTGAATAAAACTTTTGAAGAGGAAATGATATCTTCTGAAAAATTGATATAAAGTTTTAAAAAATAGAGATTATTTAAATGATGAAAAGCTGAGACGTGTTAGTTTCTCTCTCTCCAACATGATGTCTTCTTCATGAACCTTGTTACATTCAGGGCCGGTCCTGAGGCAAGGCGGATGAGGCCCTCGCCTCAGGCTCAAAACTGAAGGGTGCCTCAATTTAGGCCCAACTATTTTTTTTTAATGGTAGATGAATCAACGAGGCTACAATATCTTTCCCTTTCATTTCAGCTTTGATGATTTGTATCTGTATGTTGTCTCTCTGCCATTTCAATCATTTGACAATGAATTTTGGAAGCTTAATAATGACAAATCGCAAGATTCATAGCTTATTGAACCTAAGAAGAAAAGATAGTACGTGTTTCCTTCAGGGCAGATTGAGATTCTGAAGAAATATGGAAATGGATAGAGAAGATTGAATGGTAAAAAGATAAATGCGTCGAGCTATGAGATGCAACACATTAATTATAGTGTTTCAACGCTTTCAACTGAGATAATCATTAAACTGGCTGCAGAAAAATTCGTCCGATCAAATTCTCGAAATAGCGGTGACATTTTAATGCTTAGCCACCCATATGCAGGTTCAATTTTAGACCCCTCTACAGAAGATTCTAAAGAAATTCAATTTGTCCAGAATCTTCTATCCTTTGCTGAAAAAGTAAGCGAGAAGCAGTATGAAAGTGCGATCAAGCTCCTGCGTGAGTGCGACAAAACGAGTTCCAGTGAAGGAACTCCCGTTCAGAGATTAGTCTTTTATTCTAGAGAAGCTCTTCATGAGAAGATTGTCAGAGAAACTGGAAGAATTACTCCTAAGGGTTTAGGGAAGAAGTTTGAAGATCTTCTAGAGGCAGTGAAGTGTCAAGATTCGATCATGAATCCTGATTGCATTTTGCTATGAGTTACCCTTGCTCGAGTCACCAGCTTCGCTGCAATTCAAGCTTTAGTAGAACATTTGTTACTTTATAGTATTGATGAGTGTGTTTTGCACATGAATTTTGTACCATTGGAGCCTCATTTGCTTGATTAATATGTTGATTATCGAACGAATTTAATGTGTTTGCTAGTGTTTTGGTTGAAGGAATGATGAAAGGATGAAAAAGAGTTTTTGAAACAAAATAAACAAAGAAGGAAGCAGGAATTTGGCGCGCCCGGAAATAGCGCCCAAGCGCCGAAAAACAAAATTGGACAAATTTCAACAACAATGTAGCGCTCAAGCGCTACTTTGGTCAGTTTTGCGGCGCTCAAGCGCTACAACCTAGCGCTCAAGCGCCGCGCCGCGAAGAAAATTAGGGTTTTTTGGGCTACGAAAAAGCCCACAAAAAGGATTCCAAATTGGCCAATGATGTATGAGAAGTATAAATAGGTTAAGAGAGGCACGAAATAGGGGTTCCACACCTTGCAAAATAGAGAGAAAAACACAAGATAAACGTGGATTTGCGAGAAGATTTACATCAAGGATTCGAATCAAAATCAAGAATTGAAAGCGGAAGAAGATCTTGGTGCAAGAAATAATTCTTTTCCAACTTTTGTATCATTTAAATCCGGTAATGTATTCAACTTTTGTCATTTATTTCATTGCTTTGATTATGAGTAGCTAATTTATTTATTAGGGCGAACAATGTAATCTTTTGAAACCCTTAGTTATTAAATTCATGAATTCTTGATCTTTATTCTTCCATGTGTTGATTTTATTATGAGTGCAATGCTTTAAATTATCTGGCCAATAATTTGATGATTTATTGAGTTTCTTACGAGTCGAGAGGTGAGTTCGAAACTTAGAACGTGTAATAAAATCCGGTAACGAGGTATAACGTGTAGAGATACCTATACTAAGTGCTGCGGTCGTTATATGAATTTCTAGTGCCTTAATTCGTTTAACTAAGGAGAATTTGCATAGAGATATGGAATTGATTTTGTTAAATAGGCTCAATGAAAACTCGAGAGGGGTAAATTGAATACCGTAGGAGAATTCGACCGAACACTACATTAGGCTAGAATCTTGAATTGTTATAACTAAGGTGATCATTAGGTGAAATTGTTCTGCCCTAATACTTCTCGCATATTTGAATCTTTGATTTGTGTGTTTCCGATATTCTTTCATCAATTGTCATTCTTTCTAGGAATTTAGTTTTTCATAGACATCCATATTCATCATAATCTGAATTTAGAGTTTGTTTATTTTCATCAAATAGTAGTAGGAGAAATATATCCAATACTAAAGTATAGTCTTCGTGGGAACGATAATCCGGACTCTTAGGTCCACTATATTACTTGTTCGATATCGTACACTTGCGATATAAAAATACGCAACAAGTTTTTGGCGCCATTGCCGGGGATTATTTACTTTTAGTTTGGATTTATTTTTGTTTACTGTTGTTTGATTTGTTCACTCTCTTTTATTTATTCATTATTGTCTCCTTTTCTATTTCAGTGTGTTTTGTTTTTATTTTTCCTTTACAGAAAACGGTGTTCATTGTATGCTCCGTGCCCAAGGCGACGCACTTGAACCGTTTGACTCGGAGATAGAACGCACTTTTCGACAGAGACGCAAGGAACACAAACAAAAACAGCAACATCAAATGGCGGATGATCAGAACATTCTAGTTCAAATTCAGCCAATGGGACAAGTTGCGGCCAGAGCAGCTGCACCACCAAATCAGCCACAGGGGCCAAGGGAAATAAATGAAGGAGATTTACCTGTTGCCATGTTCTTAACACCTGTTGCTTCACCTGCGCGGTCTAGTATTGTGTACCCAGATTTTGGAGTCAACAATTTTCAGATAAGGGCAGAATGGATAAATCTGATGAGCAACACTCTTCAATTTTACGGGTTGCCCCATGAGAATCCAAATACACACTTAGACAGATTTCTCCGAAACTACCAGAACTTCTATGCCCCGGGGGTCAATGAAGATGCCATCAAATTGCGGTTATTTCCTTATACACTTCGAGATGCTGCATTGGAGTGGTTAGATGCTGAACCTCATGCAAGTATATCAACTTGGGAAGATCTCACCAGAAAATTTTGCAACAAATTCTTCCCACCTGCTAAAGTAGCCAAATTGAGGTTGGAGATCCAAACCTTCCAACAACATGATGGAGAGAGCTTTAACGATGCATGGAACAGATTCAAAGGGCTAATGCGAAGATGCCCAAATCATGGAATTCCAAATGGAGATCAGGTGCGGTACTTTTACTCAGGACTCTCACCAATGTCGAGAGCTCAGGTAGACTGTTCTACGGGAGTATCAGTCATGGGAAAATTAGTACAAGAAGCACTGGATTTGTTTGAGCTCATTGCTACCTCGCACTCAATGTTTTCTTCAGAAAGAGTGGCACCACCTCGAGCACCTGGAGTGTATGAAGTGGATCACCCTACATCCACTAATGCCCAAATTGCAGCGTTGACAAAGTATGTGGAACTGTTAGTGAAGGCACAGACGAGAGGAGCACATTCTGTAATAAGTAGTCCAACTTGCGAAAATTGTGGAGCTAATCATGCAACAGAGAGCTGTATGTACATGGGTTTTCCAGAGGAACAGGTCAACTTCATTCAAAATGGATCCCGCAATTTTAACCTGTATTCTCAGACTTACAATCCAGGATGGAGACAGCACCCAAATTTCAGATGGTCTGAAAATCAGTCAGGACAGGTTCCAAATAATGCTCAGCAGGAGAACAAACCAAGTTTGGGGGAGATGTTTCATCAATATGTGCAGAAAACAGACAAAGTATTCCAACAGATTGATACTAATTTCCAAAATCAGCAAGCATCCATCAAGAAGTTGGAGATACAGATTGGTCAGATAGCTCAACAACTTTCAGAACGTCCACAGGGATCATTGCCAGGCAATACAATGATGAATCCTAAAAAGCAAGTGATGGCAATAGAGGTAATGGAATACGATCCACCCAGGGCTCCTGTAAAGGTTAAAGCATATGTACCTCCACTTCCATTCCCCCAAAGACTTCGAAAGAAATCAATAGAGGAAAATCTTCATGCTATCACTACAAGGAGCGGAGCACAAGTACCAGAGATTACTGTGAAACAACTAGAAAGAAAAGAAGATTGGGAAAGTGTTGATGAAACTATAATGGAGGAAACATCTACACCCACATCAATTAAGAACAAAGAAAGTATAGAGGCATTCACTACCAATGCACCAAGTCCAGTCAAGGTTTATGTTCCTCCCATACCCTTTCCTCAAAGGCTCAAAAAGAACAAACCAGATACAAAATTTGATAATTTCCTTGAGGTTCTCAAGAAACTTCAGATCAATATTCCGCTGATTGATGCAATATTACAAATTCCAAGCTACACAAAATTCTTGAAGGAGATGTTGACAAAGAAGAGAAAGCTTCCTGAGTTTGAAGTTGTAGCATTAACGGAGGAAAGTAGTGCAAGAGTGTTAAACAAATTGCCTCCCAAGTTGAAAGATCCAGGGAGTTTTTCTTTGCCAATTTCAATTGGAAATTCATGTACAATTGCTGCATTATGTGATACAGGTGCTAGTGTAAATCTAATGTCATATTCTGTTTACATGAAATTGGGATTGGGTGAAGTCAAACCAACATCAATAAAGCTACAACTAGCTGATACAACAATTTCAATTATATTGGGTAGGCCATTCTTAGCAACGGGTCGGACTCTAATTGACATGGAGAAGGGTGAGCTAATATTGAGGGTGGAGGACAAGCAAGAGATATTTAATATTTATACCTCACTTGAGACACCTCCCAAGAACAATCTTTGCTGTGGAATTGATGAAGAAAAACCTCCTGGTCAACGAAGCTGTAAGAATAGAAGACCAAATTTCGGTGGACTTCTTGGTAGAGATAAAAATGGAAATATCAAAATATGGAGAGCACAAAAGGGTGTATGAATGAAAATTGCACAACGTGTCATGATGGCATAAAATGGTTCGAGCCACCATGATCAAACATGTCAAGAGACACAGTCTAGCTAAAGACTATAAAGAAGCGCTTCTTGGGAGGCAACCCAAGTTCTATCCTTTGTTTTTATTATCTCATTTTCATTTTTAGTTCGTTTATTCATTTGTTTATCTTACTTGTGTTATTCTATCTCTCTTGGTGAATTGTAGGCAAAACTCAAGTTTGGGGGTGAGCGCAATAGACATGGAGATTGACATTCAACTCATCAGGAGACAAAAGTTTATACCGATTAAGGGGTCAATCTGAGTTTTCAATGACATTTAGTATCTTCTCAGGTAAGTCATCCTTTCTATTCTTCTTTTTAACATTGGGGACAATGTTTATATTAAGTTTTGGGGTATTTTTTGGCTTATGTGTTGTGTGCATGGCTAGTTTATTATGTGTTTTTGTGATTTTGTGATTGACTTGTGTGCTTTATTTCAAAAATTAAAAAATAAAAAAATAAAATAAAATCTGCATTTTCTTTATGAATTTACAACTTTTGTGTGCTTGTGTGAGTTGGATAGTCATGCCTCCATGATGAATATAGCTGAGAAAATGAATTAGTTTGTGAATGATGATAAATTATATGCTTGAGTCGTAATTTTCGTTTATCCATGACAAATGTGAAGATTTTGATGCACTGAATTGAGGTATAGCGTTGTACACGAACATGAGGTTCACATGCTTAAGTTAGAGACATGACCTAGAGGCTTAACCCCATATTTCATGATTCACAAAATCTCTTGACTACAACTATATTTGGAACATTTTAACTGGTGAAAGAAATTGTTTAGGATTGTGATGATTCCGTGCTTGTTATAAAATTTGTGTGGAGTGTTTTCTCTCTCTAGTAGATGCTTCGTGATGACCATATGCTAGGAATCTAACCCCATGTTATTATGTTTGAAGTTTAAAAAAAAAACTGCTCTCATTTAGCTTATGTCTCACGCCGGCACCTTTTTGACTCGAGTGATTAAGTCTGTAGGGTATCTTATGACCTGGTACCCTTTTGGCATTCAAAAGCTAGGGAGTTACCGACTAAAAGCTCGCTACAGGGGTCAAGAAGAGAAATATGGGTGAGGTCAATAAATGACTAACAAAAAGGGAATATTTTGATGTTTGTTTTCGGGGCTTTAGATAACTAGTGGGTTTGAATCACTTAGCGTAAGCTAGTTTGTTGAACACTCACTTTTGGGAGGATCATCACATGAATAGATTGTTGATGTTGTCAGTTAAATGAATCCAAATTGGAGAGGTGTAAGAACATAAAAGAATGAAACTGAGCTTAGGAATACACAATTGGGAGAGCATAAAAGAAAACAAGTTTGGGGGTGTGTGAATCTAACGAGCGATGTAAGGAAAGAATTGTCCATTCGGGATGGGAACTGAACTAAATTGTGAATGTCAACGCTATACTTGATTTACACACACACACACACACCCGTTTGCATGGGATAAGTGAAAATTGACTCTTGTTATGTAATTTCGAAGTCATTCATAGATGTGATACATTGATCTCAGTCCTGAGTTACGACAGGCTATCTAACTAAGTTGGGTGCTGTGTTCTCTTTTAGTTTATTTTCTTTGTGTATGAGTTTGCTCGAGGACTAGCAAAATGTTAAGTTTGGGGGTATTTGATGAGTGTGTTTTGCACATGAATTTTGTACCATTGGAGCCTCATTTGCTTGATTAATATGTTGATTATCGAACGAATTTAATGTGTTTGCTAGTGTTTTGGTTGAAGGAATGATGAAAGGATGAAAAAGAGTTTTTGAAACAAAATAAACAAAGAAGGAAGCAGGAATTTGGCGCGCCCGGAAATAGCGCCCAAGCGCCGAAAAACAAAATTGGACAAATTTCAACAACAATGTAGCGCTCAAGCGCTACTTTGGTCAGTTTTGCGGCGCTCAAGCGCTACAACCTAGCGCTCAAGCGCCGCGCCGCGAAGAAAATTAGGGTTTTTTGGGCTACGAAAAAGCCCACAAAAAGGATTCCAAATTGGCCAATGATGTATGAGAAGTATAAATAGGTTAAGAGAGGCACGAAATAGGGGTTCCACACCTTGCAAAATAGAGAGAAAAACACAAGATAAACGTGGATTTGCGAGAAGATTTACATCAAGTATTCGAATCAAAATCAAGAATTGGAAGCGGAAGAAGATCTTGGTGCAAGAAATAATTCTTTTCCAACTTTTGTATCATTTAAATTCGGTGATGTATTCAACTTTTGTTATTTATTTCATTGTTTTGATTATGAGTAGCTAATTTTATTATTATTGTGAACAATGTAATCTTTTGAAACCCTTAGTTATTAAATTCATGAATTCTTGATCTTTATTCTTCCATGTGTTGATTTTATTATGAGTGCAATGCTTTAAATTATCTGGCCAATAATTTGATGATTTATTGAGTTTCTTACGAGTCGAGAGGTGAGTTCGAAACTTAGAACGTGTAATAAAATCCGGTAACGAGGTATAACGTGTAGAGATACCTATACTAAGTGAGTGATGCGGTCGTTATAAGAATTTTGTCCCTAGTGCCTCTTAATTCTTTTAACTAAGGAGAATTTGAATAGATAGAGATATGGAACTTGATTTTTAGTTAAATAGATCAATGAGAACTCGAGAGGGGTAAATTGAATTAACGTAGGAGAATTTCGATTTTCTTCCGAACACTTACATTAGGCTAGAATCTTGAATTGTTATAACTAAGGTGATCATTAGGTGAAATTGTTTGCCCTAATACTTCTCGCATATTTTGAATACTTTGATTTGTGTGTTTCCGATATTCTTTCATCAATTGTCATTCTTTCTAGGAATTTAGTTTTTTCATAGACATCCATATTCATCATAATCTGAATTTAGAGTTTGTTTGTATTTTTCATCAAAGAGTCAGTAGTGCAGAAATATATCCAATACTAACAGTTATAGTCTGCGTGGGAACGATAATCCGGACTCTTAGGTCCACTATATTACTGGTTCAGATATCGTACACTTGCGATATATAAAACATACGCAACAAGTTTTGGTCGCACATTTCGCCTGGGGATTAATTGATCTTGAGTCTTGGAATGTATTTTTGTTTACTGTTGTGATTTGTTACGCACACTCTCTTTTTTATTTATTTATTATTGTCTCCTTTTCTATTCTGTCAGTGTGTTTTGTTTTATTTTTCACCTTTTACAGGAAAACGGTTGTTCATTTGTATGCTCCTGTGCCCCAAGGCGACCATCTTGAACCGTTTGACTTGGAGATAGAACGCACCTTTCGATAGAGACGCAAGGAACACAAACAAAAAAGCAACATTAAATGGCGGTTATGATTCAGAACACATTCTAGTTTCAAATATTACCTAATGGGCAGATTGTGGCCAGAGCAGCTGCACCACCAAATCAGCCAGTACAGGGGGCTCAAAGGGAAAATAAATGAAGGAGATTTACCTGTTGCCATGTTCTTAACACCTGTTGCTTCACCTGCGCGATCTAGTATTGTGTACCCAGATTTTGGAGTCAACAATTTTCAGATAAGGGCAGAATGGATAAATCTGATGAGCAACACTCTTCAATTTTACGGGTTGCCCCATGAGAATCCAAATACACACTTAGACAGATTTCTCCGAAACTACCAGAACTTCTATGCCTCGGGGGTCAATGAAGATGCCATCAAATTGCGGTTATTTCCTTATACACTTCGAGATGCTGCATTGGAGTGGTTAGATGCTGAACCTCATGCAAGTATATCAACTTGGGAAGATCTCACCAGAAAATTTTGCAACAAATTCTTCCCACCTGCTAAAGTAGCCAAATTGAGGTTGGAGATCCAAACCTTCCAACAACATGATGGAGAGAGCTTTAACGATGCATGGAACAGATTCAAAGGGCTAATGCGAAGATGCCCAAATCATGGAATTCCAAATGGAGATCAGGTGCGGTACTTTTACTCAGGACTCTCACCAATGTCGAGAGCTCAGGTAGACTGTTCTACGGGAGTATCAGTCATGGGAAAATTAGTACAAGAAGCACTGGATTTGTTTGAGCTCATTGCTACCTCGCACTCAATGTTTTCTTCAGAAAGAGTGGCACCACCTCGAGCACCTGGAGTGTATGAAGTGGATCACCCTACATCCACTAATGCCCAAATTGCAGCGTTGACAAAGTATGTGGAACTGTTAGTGAAGGCACAGACGAGAGGAGCACATTCTGTAATAAGTAGTCCAACTTGCGAAAATTGTGGAGCTAATCATGCAACAGAGAGCTGTATGTACATGGGTTTTCCAGAGGAACAGGTCAACTTCATTCAAAATGGATCCCGCAATTTTAACCTGTATTCTCAGACTTACAATCCAGGATGGAGACAGCACCCAAATTTCAGATGGTCTGAAAATCAGTCAGGACAGGTTCCAAATAATGCTCAGCAGGAGAACAAACCAAGTTTGGGGGAGATGTTTCATCAATATGTGCAGAAAACAGACAAAGTATTCCAACAGATTGATACTAATTTCCAAAATCAGCAAGCATCCATCAAGAAGTTGGAGATACAGATTGGTCAGATAGCTCAACAACTTTCAGAACGTCCACAGGGATCATTGCCAGGCAATACAATGATGAATCCTAAAAAGCAAGTGATGGCAATAGAGGTAATGGAATACGATCCACCCAGGGCTCCTGTAAAGGTTAAAGCATATGTACCTCCACTTCCATTCCCCCAAAGACTTCGAAAGAAATCAATAGAGGAAAATCTTCATGCTATCACTACAAGGAGCGGAGCACAAGTACCAGAGATTACTGTAAAACAACTAGAAAGAAAAGAAGATTGGGAAAGTGTTGATGAAACTATAATGGAGGAAACATCTACACCCACATCAATTAAGAACAAAGAAAGTATAGAGGCATTCACTACCAATGCACCAAGTCCAGTCAAGGCTTATGTTCCTCCCATACCCTTTCCTCAAAGGCTCAAAAAGAACAAACCAGATACAAAATTTGATAATTTCCTTGAGGTTCTCAAGAAACTTCAGATCAATATTCCGCTGATTGATGCAATATTACAAATTCCAAGCTACACAAAATTCTTGAAGGAGATGTTAACAAAGAAGAGAAAGCTTCCTAAGTTTGAAGTTGTAGCATTAACAGAGGAAAGTAGTGCAAGAGTGCTAAACAAATTGCCTCCCAAGTTGAAAGATCCAGGGAGTTTTTCTTTGCCAATTTCAATTGGAAATTCATGTACAATTGCTGCATTATGTGATACAGGTGCTAGTGTAAATCTAATGTCATATTCTGTTTACATGAAATTGGGATTGGGTGAAGTCAAACCAACATCAATAAAGCTACAACTAGCTGATACAACAATTTCAATTATATTGGGTAGGCCATTCTTAGCAACGGGTCGGACTCTAATTGACATGGAGAAGGGTGAGCTAATATTGAGGGTGGAGGACAAGCAAGAGATATTTAATATTTATACCTCACTTGAGACACCTCCCAAGAACAATCTTTGCTGTGGAATTGATGAAGAAAAACCTCCTGGTCAACGAAGCTGTAAGAATAGAAGACCAAATTTCGGTGGACTTCTTGGTAGAGATAAAAATGGAAATATCAAAATATGGAGAGCACAAAAAGGGTGTATGAATGAAAATTGCACAACGTGTCATGATGGCATAAAATGGTTCGAGCCACCAAGATCAAACATGTCAGGGACACAGTCTAGCTAAAGACTATAAAGAAGCGCTTCTTGGGAGGCAACCCAAGTTCTATCCTTTGTTTTTATTATCTCATTTTCATTTTTAGTTCGTTTATTCATTTGTTTATCTTACTTGTGTTATTCTATCTCTCTTGGTGAATTGTAGGCAAAACTCAAGTTTGGGGGTGAGCGCAATAGACATGGAGATTGACATTCAACTCATCAGGAGACAAAAGTTTATACCGATTAAGGGGTCAATCTGAGTTTTCAATGACATTTAGTATCTTCTCAGGTAAGTCATCCTTTCTATTCTTCTTTTTAACATTGGGGACAATGTTTATATTAAGTTTTGGGGTATTTTTTGGCTTATGTGTTGTGTGCATGGCTAGTTTATTATGTGTTTTTGTGATTTTGTGATTGACTTGTGTGCTTTATTTCAAAAATTAAAAAATAAAAAAATAAAATAAAATCTGCATTTTCTTTATGAATTTACAACTTTTGTGTGCTTGTGTGAGTTGGATAGTCATGCCTCCATGATGAATATAGCTGAGAAAATGAATTAGTTTGTGAATGATGATAAATTATATGCTTGAGTCGTAATTTTCGTTTATCCATGACAAATGTGAAGATTTTGATGCACTGAATTGAGGTATAGCGTTGTACACGAACATGAGGTTCACATGCTTAAGTTAGAGACATGACCTAGAGGCTTAACCCCATATTTCATGATTCACAAAATCTCTTGACTACAACTATATTTGGAACATTTTAACTGGTGAAAGAAATTGTTTAGGATTGTGATGATTCCGTGCTTGTTATAAAATTTGTGTGGAGTGTTTTCTCTCTCTAGTAGATGCTTCGTGATGACCATATGCTAGGAATCTAACCCCATGTTATTATGTTTGAAGTTTAAAAAAAAAACTGCTCTCATTTAGCTTATGTCTCACGCCGGCACCTTTTTGACTCGAGTGATTAAGTCTGTAGGGTATCTTATGACCTGGTACCCTTTTGGCATTCAAAAGCTAGGGAGTTACCGACTAAAAGCTCGCTACAGGGGTCAAGAAGAGAAATATGGGTGAGGTCAATAAATGACTAACAAAAAGGGAATATTTTGATGTTTGTTTTCGGGGCTTTAGATAACTAGTGGGTTTGAATCACTTAGCGTAAGCTAGTTTGTTGAACACTCACTTTTGGGAGGATCATCACATGAATAGATTGTTGATGTTGTCAGTTAAATGAATCCAAATTGGAGAGGTGTAAGAACATAAAAGAATGAAACTGAGCTTAGGAATACACAATTGGGAGAGCATAAAAGAAAACAAGTTTGGGGGTGTGTGAATCTAACGAGCGATGTAAGGAAAGAATTGTCCATTCGGGATGGGAACTGAACTAAATTGTGAATGTCAACGCTATACTTGATTTACACACACACACACACACCCGTTTGCATGGGATAAGTGAAAATTGACTCTTGTTATGTAATTTCGAAGTCATTCATAGATGTGATACATTGATCTCAGTCCTGAGTTACGACAGGCTATCTAACTAAGTTGGGTGCTGTGTTCTCTTTTAGTTTATTTTCTTTGTGTATGAGTTTGCTCGAGGACTAGCAAAATGTTAAGTTTGGGGGTATTTGATGAGTGTGTTTTGCACATGAATTTTGTACCATTGGAGCCTCATTTGCTTGATTAATATGTTGATTATCGAACGAATTTAATGTGTTTGCTAGTGTTTTGGTTGAAGGAATGATGAAAGGATGAAAAAGAGTTTTTGAAGCAAAATAAATAAAGAAGGAAGCAGGAATTTGGCGCTCAAGCGCTCGGAAATAACGCCCAAGCGCCGGAAAACAAAATTGGACAAATTTCAACAGCAGTGTAGCTCTTAAGCGCTACACATATAGCGCTCAAGCGCTGGGGGTAGCGCTCAAGCGCTACTCTGGTCAGTTTCGCGGCGACCTAGCGCTCAAGCGCCGCGAAGAAAATTAGGGTTTTTTGGGCTACGAAAAAACCCACAAAAAGGACTCCAAATTGGCCAAGGATGTATGAGAAGTATTTAGACTAAGAGATGCACGAAATAGGGGTTCCACACCTTGCAAAATAGAGAGAAAAACACAAGATAAACGTGGATTTGCGAGAAGATTTACATCAAGTATTCGAATCAAAATCAAGAATTGGAAGCGGAAGAAGATCTTGGTGCAAGAAATAATTTTTTTCCAACTTTTGTATCATTTAAATCCGGTAATGTATTCAACTTTTGTCATTTATTTCATTGCTTTGATTATGAGTAGCTAATTTATTTATTAGGGCGAACAATGTAATCTTTTGAAACCCTTAGTTATTAAATTCATGAATTCTTGATCTTTATTCTTCCATGTGTTGATTTTATTATGAGTGCAATGCTTTAAATTATCTGGCCAATAATTTGATGATTTATTGAGTTTCTTACGAGTCGAGAGGTGAGTTCGAAACTTAGAACGTGTAATAAAATCCGGTAACGAGGTATAACGTGTAGAGATACCTATACTAAGTGCTGCGGTCGTTATATGAATTTCTAGTGCCTTAATTCGTTTAACTAAGGAGAATTTGCATAGAGATATGGAATTGATTTTGTTAAATAGGCTCAATGAAAACTCGAGAGGGGTAAATTGAATACCGTAGGAGAATTCGACCGAACACTACATTAGGCTAGAATTTTGAATTGTTATAACTAAGGTGATCATTAGGTGAAATTGTTCTGCCCTAATACTTCTCGCATATTTGAATCTTTGATTTGTGTGTTTCCAATATTCTTTCATCAATTGTCATTCTTTCTAGGAATTTAGTTTTTCATAGACATCCATATTCATCATAATCTGAATTTAGAGTTTGTTTATTTTCATCAAATAGTAGTAGGAGAAATATATCCAATACTAAAGTATAGTCTTCGTGGGAACGATAATCCGGACTCTTAGGTCCACTATATTACTTGTTCGATATCGTACACTTGCGATATAAAAATACGTAACAAGTATAAATCTTTTGTTCTTTATATTTGTTTCTTGTTGTACTGCTAAGTTTTAAATTAGAAATACATTGCATAATACATTGTTGAATTTTACATTTACGTTAATTTTGGGGGCCCAATTTATGGAGTTCACCTTGGGCTCCGAATATCATAAGACCGGCTCTGGTTACATTGAAAGAAACTTTTGAAAGATTCTTTAATATAATGTTACATGACATTTAATTATTAGATCCAATAATAACCTTCATAACAAATAATCTGTCAAGAAATCTGACAATATTTTTTGGTAAAATGGTTTAACTCTTCTTTTAGAACTTTCAAATGACATGTTAGGGAATGTTTGTTTGAATTTAAAGTAAATCCATTTCTGTTTATTTAAATCTTTCCTATTTATGTATAAGTAATTAATTTGGCCTAGTCAAACCTGCACTTAATTTTCTTGCACGAGTCAAATGGAGAGAAGACTGATCAATGATTTTGCATTCTTCACATATATAGACACGAAAATGCTCCAAGCAATCAAAACCAATGCTTTAACGGTTGTCACCTCATTGTTCCAACTTGAAATGGCTTCATACCATCAATCGATTGACTCATGGTTAGTAGTGTACGACAAACAGTTCAAACTCCTCGCTTGATCTCCCAACTACAAGATAGCAAGAAAAGATATTTGTTTTTTTCCCCTCCGAACCATGCCGGAGTAATTGGTATTTTAATCTTATAATAATCATAATATGACCGACTATCATTTTCTCTTGTTAGTTATTTAAAGCATAAAATGTGCAACAAATATTATTTTTTCGCTAAATTCTCTTCATTTTTCTTAATTTTCTGCTTTTTTGATATTCTCTAGATCTAGTGTAAAACTACATTTTCTACAAATCATTGTTTTTAAGGAGAATTGTAGTTGGCGTTTCAAACCTTTCAAAATATTGCAGATTATACATAATCCAGTCATTTTTGTAAAAGGGTACCAAACCTTTTATTTCGATATTAATTGACTAGGAAAAAAGCAAATAAATGGTAAAATTATAACTTTACGTTTTCTCAAATAAAATAATTAAATAAAAAAGCGATATATATAGTTATGTCAACAAGTCGAGCTGACTGGAGCAAAACAGGTACTAGCTTTTTTGGTTGCTCGACCAAAAATTATAGGCTAGCTTTTACGAGCCAAGCTGGCTCGATTTTTTAATTATTTTTTTAAAATTATATTTTTTGTGACTGCTACCTGCAAATGTGCAGGCAGCTGAAATTAATTTTTAAAATTTTTTTTTTCTAAAACATGGGGCGGTCGAGCCATACGGGCTGGCTCGGGCTCGAGCCAACACCCCAAAATAGGGTTTGTCCAAGCCCCGGCTTGGTGGAATCGAGCCCGAGCCAAGCTCGGCTCGGGCTTTTTCCGAGACCGAGCTCGAGTCGATGATCTTTTTTGCCATCCCTAAATATGAACCTCCATCGTCGCACATCCATCCACCTCATCTTACCCAACCCAACCCAACCCACTCCACTCAACCAAAATCAAATCAAACCCACCATTCTCGCCACCCCCATCGCCTAATCCATATTTGGGGATGTCTGTTGCAAAACATATGTTATTCTCGAGTTAGAGACAGAGCAAAAACTCCACAATTGCAGTTTAAGCATAGTAAGCACCACCCGCTCGTTGTTCCCCAAAATGCCTCAATGAATTACCTATCTAAATTTTACCATATCGAAATATAATTCGATATGGGCATTGCATGTTTTACTGCTTCATTTTTCGATGCGTGATTTAGCTTCAGAATCTGAGGAACTTAGCATTTCAAAGCACAAAAATTGAATTTATTCACAGGATTCTGATTAGGTTATTGGGCAGTCAAAGAAAAAATTACGAGCAGTAGAAGCTGATGTGGATGGGAATAAGTAGAAGATATCAAAAATTTCGATAAAATTCCTTACAAGAATAAACCAGAGGAAAATCCCCAAGAGGGGGTGCAAAAATTCCATATCTGGTTTTGGTTGTGGGTTGGGTTGGGACTTGGGGTGTAGTGGGGGTGGTTGGAGAAGATGAAGTGGATGGGTTGGTGGGGGATGGGGTGCATATTTCTCTCTCCCCCTCCCCCTCATTCGTTTGTTTTTTTCCTGGGCTTTTCATTTATTTATTTTTTAATTTTTTTATTGGAGAAAATCTTAAGTTACAATTTTGCACTCATTTAACTGTTCAAATTAGGTTAATTTTTTAACTTTCTGGTCAATTAATGAATTTGTCCTCTGGACGCAATCGAGAATAAAAGGTTTGGGACCCCAAATGCAAAAAAGAAAGGCTTGGATAAACCCGAAATATTTTGGAAGCTTAGAGACCCCAGCTACAACTCTCCCTTGTTCAATTATTATGTAAGTTGGTCAAATTTTATTTTTATTCATACATTTTATAATATTTACTAACTTATAATTTCAAGAAACTTTATTAAGGATGTGTTTAATGGATACTATTAAGGAGAAAAATATATTTTAAATAGTGATATAGAAAATATATGATTAAAAAGTAAGGAAAAATTATTGATGTAAAGGAAAATATTATTTTACTGAAGAATATTTGTTAAATATGGTATAAATAGTGATTAAATGAAATTATTGGCATCATATAAGAGACTTATGGTCCGTTTGATTGAAAATGTGAAAAATAAGTGGAAAGAAAATGAATTTTAGATAATTGAATTGTCTAAAAATTGTTTTACTGAATATTGTAATTAATTGTGTTTGATTGATATAATTTTTCACTTGGAAAATATTGAAAGTTTGGTGTTCGTTTGACTTTGTTTTTCACGAAAATTGTCTATTAAAGTGATAATTTCATTTACCATTTGGTCTAGAATTTGTTTCACTTTCCAAAAAAAATTAAAAAATTACCATAACGAATGCTATTCATTTGGCTTTATTTTGTATGAAAATCGACAATAAAAGTGATAATTTTTTTTAACATTCTATCTATAAGTTTTTCCAATTGCTTTAAAAAAAATGGAAAATCAATTCTCACCAAAATGGTGGGAATTAGTTTTTCACAAAACCAAGAAATTGGTGAGCATGTGAAAAAAAATTTCCATGAAAAATAAAGTTCATCAAACAAGGCAAAAGTGGAAGTTGGAATTTGTTTTTCATTTTTCATGAAAAATAATGCTCTATCAAACATGGCTTTAGTGTTAGATAAAATAGTTGACAAACTTTTGATGAATTTGAGTTTGTTTGGGAGAGGTTTTTCAAATGAAAAATATATTTTTTGGAGGATAAGTAATTAAAATGTAAGGAAATTTTATAATTTCATAAAATATTTAATTAAGCATGTGTTTGGGCTCTATTAAAATATATTTTTGGAGAAAAATGTATTTTAAAATAGTGATTTTTGAAAAATATATAGTTAAAAAAATGTGTTTACATGTAATAGTAATTTTTTTTCTAGAAAATGTGATTAGAAATGAGAAAGAGAAAAATGTATTTTAAATAAAATGAAAAAAATCTCAACCATAATCTCGGAATATAATGTACATATTTCTTCACATTGTTAGGGAGCCCACATAGAGCGTGCTGTGCATGTCATCGTCTCATTCCACAAACATCTCCTCCATAGCGGTGGGATCCACGTAAGCGCATAATGGAGAAATTGTTTTGAATATGACAAATCTATGCAAATTATTCAATGGACGCGGCGTTTCGCAGCATCCTCATGTGGGTCCCATTATTTCTTTCTTTTTCTATTTTATTTAATTCTTTATTCTCATATTTCACTATCAAAGAATAAAGGTTGTGGTTTTTCCTTTTACAAAAAGATTTCTTCATGCTCTGTTTGGTGTTGATTTCATTTCTAGAGTAGGGTGAAAAAATGACACTATTTTTTTGTTTTGAGAGAATAAAAAATAGATCACATTTAAATACAATGGAGAAACTTTAAAATATAGCCACTGTTTGGGCTCCATTACTTTTAAAATATAAATTTTCAAAATTCATTTTCAACGACATATTCTTCCATAAAATAATATTATACATAAATATAAAAAAATTTCTTATCTTTTAACCATACATTTTCAAGAATCATTATTTAAAAACACATTTTCTCCCAAAATTACATTAAAATGGAGCACAAATAGGGGCATAATTTTATGTGACATTTGCAATTGCGGATGCAACCCTTTCAAAAATGTGTATTGCAATCTCAAACATTTAAATTGTAGCACTTACAATCTAAAACCTTTCAATAAACATGACAATTTCTTTTGAATGATCGTTAGTTGACCAAGAGTCAAGAATTGGACAAATTTAAAAAGGGCAAAAGAGTCTCTTAACATTTGTTCACTTAAAATAATTAAACTGAGAAAATAATTAATAATTAATAAACAAAAAAATTTACAAAAAGAAAGAAAATGTGGATAGCTACCCACCCATCTCCGCTCCTACCGCCGCACAACCTCCATCCATACCGCGACACTGTCTGCTCTCCCATCTGCCACAACTAGATCTTATTTCGAACTAAACCAAATTCAAGCCAAAATCTTGAAATTGGTTTCTTGACGAAACTAGAGGTCCAAAAGTCTAGTTTTGCCCGGAAACCAAAAACTAACATGGTTTCCTCTACAATGAAATCAAGGTTATAAAAATACCTCCATCTCTAACAACCATCCCCATCTCCAAAAATCACCATTACCACCTCCTTCTCCAACAAACAAAGACCACAATTTCTATTATTTTCAAAATTCATTTCCAACCACATATTCTTCCGTAAAATAATATTATACATAAATCTAAAAAAATTCTGATCATTTAACCATATATTTTTCAAAAATCATTATTTAAAAATACATTTTCTCCCAAAATTACATTAAAAAGGAGCACAAACAGGGGCATAATTTTATGAGACATTTGCAATATTGGTTCCAATCCTTTCAGAAATGTGTAGTGCAATCTCAAACATTTAAATTGTAGCACTTACAATCTAAAACATTTCAATAAATATGCGTCCAAATAAAATGCAGACAATTTCTTTCGAATGATCGTTAGTTGACCAAGAGTCAAGAACTTGACAAATTTTAAAAAGGACAAAAGAGTCTCTTAACATTTGTTCACTTAAAATAATTAAAATAATTAAAATGAGAAAATAATTAATAATTAATAAACGAAAAACTTTACAAAAAAAAAAAAGAAAGAAAGAAAATGTGGATCGCCACACACCTATCTTCACTCTTACCGCAACACCACCTCCATCCATACCACGACACTGTCTACTCTCCCATCTGCCACAACTAGATGTTATTTCGAACTAAACTAAATTCAAGCCAAAATTTTGAAATTGGTTTCTTGACGAAAGTAGAGGTCCAAAAGTCTAGTTTAGCCCGGAAATCAGAACTAATAGGGTATCTGGTTTCCTCTACAATGAAATCAAGGTTATAAAAATAGCTACAACCATCCTCATCTCCAAGAATCACTAATACCATCTCCTTCTCCAACAACAAATGCCACAATTTACATCTTCAAAGTGTCAACCGTTCTCCCTACCCCAAATTTTCATAACCCTAACCATTAAAATCAATTTGACATAGCAAGTTCTTTAACTGTTTTCTCAATCAGGAAAATCCTCAAAACCACCACTTTTACTTCAGTAAATCCTCTGAATTCTTCCTTAAGCTGGCTTGGTCAGACCTGATGATGGGAACTCATCAGAGATGGAGTCGTTGAATTCATCTTTTCCAAAGCTTCGATCAATTGTTGAATGTCTCCACTGTTTGCCACTATTTCTATTGGGCCTCAATTGTTATGACGTTGACCATTGTTCCTATTGGTTCTCCACCATTCGTCGATGTTCCTTTTGATTTTACCTTTATGCTCTATGTGATGTGTTGTAATTTAGTTGTTCAAAATTGTTGATATTTCGAGTTGGGCATTAAATGAGCCAAATATATGGATGAACTATGGAAAACTTGTAAATACACAAATTGGGAAAATGAATTTTCCCATGCGATCGCATGGACTATTTTACCTTGTGATCAAGTGGGACACCTTTGCATTTACAGAGATGAAAAGGACTTTTGCCATGCGATCGCATGATTCTGAAAGCTAGCTGCTATGGCTTAATTTTTGGTTTGATTTTGGTGTCTTTTGATGAATGGAATCCAACTTTTCATTTATTGTTGGAACCATTGCGTGGTGTATTAGTTGAATACTATAAATATGAGTTAGTATTTCCTTTCAAACCATCAATTAATATCAAGAAACCCATACTTTTGTTATTCCAAATTCATCAAATCATATTCAAACTTCTTAAAGTTTTCATTGATTTCACTTTGAAGAAACACTTGTGCTTTGGTGTTCTTCATAATTAGGCTTGATATAATCTTACGAACTATTTGCCATTTGAACCATTAAAATCATTTGGAGATGAGGCAAATATCGTTTGAAAACAACGTTAATTATGTTTTCAAGTCTTGCAAATTTGCTTCATTTTTTATGTTTCCATCTTTATGATCTCTTTTTCTTTTGTTGCTAACTTGCTATTATATCCAACAATCTCAAATGATTTTCCTACTATGATGGAGACGGAAACTACACTTAAACCAACAGGTTAATGAACCAAGACTTGGTTCGTTTGGATAGGTTTGATGGAACAAACTTCACCTGGTGGCAAGACAAACTCAAGCTCATTCTAACAGCATTAATGACCTTCTATGTGCTTGATCCGAGTTTGCAACCAAAATCTAAAGCAACTGATGAAGATTCTGAAAAGATAAGAGGAATTGATTTGTCGTGGTTACATTCTTAATGCTATTTCCTATCATTTTTACGATCATTACACCAACACCACTTTGGCAATGGAAATTTGGGGATCACTTGAAAACCAATACAAAGTCAATGAGGAAGGTACCGATAATTTTTACTTTGATTTTATAATGCTCAATAATATACCTCTTTTACCTCAAGTTACTGTAAATTAGTCGAAGGCTGTGCAATTGAACTTTACAAATCCTTTCAAGTACGAGTAATTATTGTGAAATTGCCTCCAACTTGGAAAGGTTATAGGAAGAAAATTATTCATAACTCTGAGAATTTGTCTTTGGAACACGTTAAAAAGCATATTCGAATCGAGGAAGAATCAAGGGCACGAGATAAGAATAAAAGTTCTTATGATGGCTCCTCGAAAGCCAATGCTGTGGACAATGTTCATAACTCCAACAAATACAAAAAGAAAGGAAAGCCTCTTGATCCTAAAAAAATTAGGAAAAGTTCAAAAATAAGTCCAAAAGACCTTGCTATGTTTGTAGAAAATCGAGACACTATGCAAGAGATTGTATACATAAAAAACAACCAAAGAATGAGAAAAATGTGCACGCCGTAGAAGATATTAATGTGACAGTGAGCGAAATCAATGCAATTAAAGGCAAAGTTCTAGGTTGGTGGTATGACACCTCTGCTACAATTCATGTTTGTTATGATTAGTCACTTTTCAAAACTTATCATGAAATTATTGATGGACAAGAAATTCAAATGGAAAACGAAGGGCGATCTAAAGTGATTGACAAAGGAAACATTGATATCATCTTCAAGTCGGGAAAGAATATTACTTTGACCAATGTTGTTCATGTACCGAAATGAATAGAAGCTTAGCAAGTGAGTTTCTTTTAGGAAAACCAGGACTAAAACCTATATTTGTGTCGAAAAAAACTTGTATTAACTCGAAATGAGTATTTTGTTGGTAAAGACTATTCAAGTAAAGGAATGATCAAACTATCTAATATTAAGGACGATTCTTATAAAAATAATTATTTTGCTTATATGATCGATTCATTTAATTTATGACATGGTAGATTAGCATACATATGTATTAGTTCTACGAAAGGAATTATGAAATGTGAAATTGATAACCTAGAAAAATCTAAAACTTGAATTAAATCTAAGATGATTAAAAAGATAGTTTATAGTGTATAAAGATCATCAAATCTACTTGAACTTGTATGTTCCAATATTAGTGAATTGAATGGCATGCTAACAAGATGACGTAATAGATACTTTATTACATTCATAGATGATTGCTCTATGCATACTTATGTGCACTTGCTTAAACATAAAGTCGAAGCATTTAATACATTTAAGCTATATAAAGAAGAAGTTTCAATTAGGAAGAAAAATAAAGACTCTTAGATAGATAATACTTCTCAATTGAGTTCAATATGTTTTGTAGACAAAATGGTATCATAAAACAATGTTCTGTACCACATACACTTGAACAAAATTGTATAGCAGAAAGAAAGAAAATATTAATGCCATGCTGTTAAATGCTGAATTACCATTTAATTTATGGGTTGAATCCTTATTTAGTACATGTCATATAGTAAATAGAATTCTTTTGAAAGAGAATAAGGTTTCTTCATATGAAATATTGAAGGAAAGGAAACCAAATATGAGTAATTTCAAAGTGTGGGTGTTCTTTGCTTATTGCAAGAATATTGATCCTAATAGAACCAAATTAGGTCTTAAATGTATTAAATGTACCTATGTAGGATATGCCTCAAATAGTAAGGTTTATTGGTTATTAAACTTAGAATCCAATGTTATTATAGAATCAAGGAATGTTGAGTTCTTTGAGAATGTTTTGGCAACAAAAAATTCTCAAAATTGAACACATGTAGACATTCCTGCTTTTAGAGAATCACAAGTAGAAAAATCAACAAGAAATGCAGAACTATCAAGTGAGACTCTAAGAAACAAGAGAGTTAGAAAAGAAAAGAATTTAGAATCAGACGAAATAGACTTCCAACTAAATTCTATCTACTTAGCCGATGAAGTTATGAAGGATATTGTAAGAACAGTTCCTTTTGTTCTTTAAGTTGAAAGTGATCCTAAGACTTGTAAAGAATCCATGTCTTCTAGAGATTGCATATTTTTAAAAGATGAAATTGATTATATTATATCTAACAGCACTTGAAAAATGTCGATTTACCAAAAGGATCTAAAACCACTAGTTACAAATGGGTGTTTAGATTTGATGGTAAACTCAATACCTATAAAGTAAGATTAATAGCTAAGAGATATCAACAAAGAAAGAAATCGATTATTTTGACGCACATGCACCTATAGCTAGGATAACCTTGATAAAGATTTTATTAACATCAATATCAATGTTTGATTTACATGTTCATCAAATGAATGTCAAAATGATAATCTTAAATGAGAATCTCGAGGAGGAGATCTATATGGAACAACTGGAAGGGTTCGTTCTACTAAGAAATGAACATATAGTATGTAAATTAATTAAGTTCTTATACGAATTGAACCAAGCACCTAAAAGTCGCATGAGCAATTTGACTCTAAAATTATGTCAAATGGATTTATTCATAATTCAGTAGACAAATAATTATATACTAAAGTGTGTGACATCATTATTATATTTGTATGTCTTTATGTGAATGATATGTTAATAATTAGTAATGACACGAAATATATTAAAGAAATGAAGAGATTTCTATCCTCCACGTTCAAGATGAAGAATCTTGTAATAGTGGACATTGTTCTTGGTATTAAAGTTAAGAAGAAGAGTGGAGGTTATTTATTGAGTTAATCGCATTGTGTTGAGAATGTGATAATTAGTTCAAAAATTTGAACATTAAACAAGCAAATACCCTATTGGATCTATAGTATCAAATCAGTAAAGAACGATGCAAAATAAATAATTCAAATTGAATATGCAAGTACACTTGGAAGTCTTATCTATGCCGTATAATACACAGGATCGGATGTTGCATTTGCTATGAGTAAACTAGGTAGGTTTTTTAGTAATCCAAGTTCGAAATATTGGAAGGCTAGAGGGAGGGTTATTGGCTACTTGAAGAAAACCAAAAACCTTGGACTATAGTATACAAATTCTCGACTATCTTTAAAGGATATACCGATACTAGTTGGATCATGTGCGGGAGAAAACAAGTCTACTTCATGTTGGCATTTATTCTTGAAAGAGGTGCAGTTTCTTGAAAGTTTAAGAAACAATCATGCATTATACACTTAACAATGAAGTCCAAGTTTGTAGCATTGACTGAAACACGGAAATTGGCTGAGTGGCTAAGGGATCTTCTTTATGAAATACCTTTAGATGCAAAGGATATTTCTTCGATACCTATCTTGTGTGATAGTCAAGCCACCTTAGCACGAGTATATATCGAAGTATATAATGGAAAGTTTAGACATATGAGCTTGAGACATGAATAAGTTAAGTCTAGTAAGAACTTAACTGGTCCTTTGATTAAATCACTTAAAAGAAAAATAGTAAGATCAACATCGAGAAGGATGTGGTTAAAACTCCTAGATTAAAAGTCCACCAATAATAGTAATCCTACTGAAATATACTAAATAAGTATATCAAGGTTCAAAGGTAATAATAAGTCATTCGATAAATAAATAAGTTTCAATATTTTTAAACATATCATAAAACCATATCATTGATCAATTGTGTTGGTTGTTATAGATGCAGTGATGAGTTTAATTTTTTTTAATGAAATTAAGTATGGGGTACAAGTATCTCGAGAAGTAACAAAGATATTGAAAGAATTTCACCTATATGAACTTCGAGGTGGTGCCACCTCAATATAGAGTTATAGTTTTTCTGTTTAAAGTTCAATGAATAAGATACGTACAATGCATAATATCACTAAGCGAGTTTGAGGAAATTATGAAAGAATAAAACTTGTATGTGTGTAATTTCACCGGTATTATCACAAAAGAATAACCGGTTCAAATATTTTATGTTATCTGGATTTCGATAATACTCTGTGAGATTTACGTTACAGTTAGATTCAAATAGAAAGATATTTAATTCATATTTTAATATGAGATCTACATAATTTTGAACAAGTGGGTGATTGTTGTAATTTAGTTCAAAATTGTTGATGTTTGGAGTTGGGCTTTAAATGGGCAAAATATATGGATGAACCATGGAAGACCTATGAATCCACAAATTGAGAAAATAAGTTTTCCAATGCAATAGCACGGGACACCTTTGCATTTATAGAGACCAAAATGGCTATAGCCATACGATCGCATGGTTATGAAAACAAGCATATATGGTTGATTTTCTGGTTTGATTTTTGATGCCTTTTGGTGAATGGATTCTAACTTTTCATGAATTGTTGGAACCATTTCGTGGTGTATTAGTTGAATACTATAAATATGAGTTAGTATTCCATTTCAAATCATCAATTAACATCAAGAAATCCATACTTTGTTATGCCAAATTCATCAAATCATATTCGAACTTCTTAAAGTTTTCTTTGAGTTCACTTTGAAGAAACACCCGTGATTTGGTGTTTTTCATAATTAGGCTTGATATAATCCTACAAGCTATCTGTCATTTGAATACTTTAAAACATTCGGAGAGGAGGCAAATATCGTTGGAGGCTAACGTTAATTACGTGTTCAAGTCTTGCAAATTATCCAATTTCTTGTGTTTCCATCTTCATCTCTTTTTCTCTACATTGTTTTTATTATATCCAACAGGGTGGGTATGGTAGAGGTGGATGGGCAAAAGGGATTGAAGGCTCGAAGATGAAAGTGCTAGCATTGATGGCTGGCGATGTAGGTAGTAGTGGTGGGTTTTGGAAATCGGTTGGAGCCAATTCAATGGCGTTGTTCACATTTATGGTGCGGTTTAGGAAAGTGGGGTTGTAGTGGGAGAAGAAGACGAAGAAATATCTATTTTTTTATTTTTCTTTTCTTTTGTCTTTTGTTAATTATTTAAATATTTCATTTTAATTGCTTTAGGTGGAAAATATGGACTTATTTTTTATTTTTATTTTCATTTTTAAAATTATTGTTTTTGTTGCATTTATTTTTAGTTTTACATCTATATTTTGTTATTTAGTCGCAAAATTTCATGAAAAAATCAAAATTTCATCACTAGCAAATGGACAAATATATTCCTTGTTTGATGGGAATTAAAATCAGATTTTTAGTAGATTTTGATGACAGTTGATGAAATATGTGGTTAAAAAGTTGTGGAATTTATAAAATATATGGTTAAAATTAGTTGTTAACTTTTACTTAAATTAAAATTTGAATTTGAATTTCTACCACATACGGGCTTAAATAGAAAACAATGAGTGATGAATTGAATGTAAAAAGTTGTTACACTTAACAAAGTTTAATATAATTTAAATAAATTATGTATTACAACCAAATTTATGATGCAAGAATTTGCTATTATAGACATAAAATAAAGCATAGCAAGCTAATTAAAACTAGAACTGAACTGACAAAAATTATCAAAATTTTAGACATAAAATTATTTTATTTTGGACTAAATAATTTATAAAAATATGATCGTCACTCAAGAAAGTTAAATACATGGGATGTGACTAAATGTTATATTTATATGTTTGTTGAAAATTAAATGGGCCATTTACTGAGCCAAAGTGTGATTGAATTGGAAATGATAAAAAGGAAAAATTCATAAATCCTACTTTAAGTTTACCCTATTTCAAAAATAACAAACCATCTTTCACATTTCAAAAATTAGATTTTTGACCTATATACATACATATATATAAAATAACAAAACATCTTTCGCATTTCAAAAATCAGATTTTTGACCTATATATATATATATATATATATATATATATATATATATATATATATATATATATATATAAAATATAATATTATATAATTAATCCACCCACCTCCATCACCCCGCCGTTCCGACGACCGTCGGCGACTACTCCGATTCCGGCAACTGTTTCGATTATAGTCACCGTTTTCGGCGACTTCTCCGATTCTAGTGAATATTCCGATGACCGTTCCGCCGTCAATTTATTCCGACGACTGCTCCGATTTTGGCAATTGTTTCGATTCCGACGAATATTCCAGCAAGAACTCAGGTCACAACATAGGTCACAAGTCATAAGTCACAAGTCACAACACATGATTTTTTGTTTATAATAATTGATAACATGATAAGGCTCATATATCACATTTTTGTTAATAGTCACGGGTTATTTTCAAATGGTCACAGCACAAGTCACAATTTATTTTTCGGTCACAAATCAAGAATTTTACAGGTCATAGATTAATTTCTCGGTCACAACTTAATCAATCGTGAGTCACAGTTCGATTTTAAGGTCACATATCATTGAATTTTAAGGGTCATAGTTAAATAATTGGTCACAATTTATTTTTCGGTCACAAATCAATAATTTTATAGATCATAGATTAATTTCTTGGTCACAACTTAATCAATTGTGAGTCACAGTTTGAATTTTAAGGTTATAGATCATCTAATTTTAAGGGTCACAGTTAAATAATTAGTCATAGATGTCCAAATAGTTGGTCACTGGTCAACTAATGGGTCACATACCACCACTTCCTCCAATGTCTCCAGTGCCACTTGCGACCAGCCTCACACGACTACGCCGCCACCAGCACCAAAACCCATCACCGCCCCCACAACCACCAAACCCACAGCGACCATTGCTACCACTGCATCCAACACCAACAAAACACCAAACACTAAAAACCACCACCAAAGCCGTCGTCACCTCTACAGTCAAATCGCCACCAACACCACAAAAACCATCACAACAACCACCAACCACCTAAACCCTCCCCCAACAACACCAAAACTACCGCCAAATTCAATAAAACCCACCCTAACGGCCAGTCCACCACCATCATTTCTTCCAGTCTGCTTCCCAGATTCAAATTTCTATTTCTTCATATTTGCGCCGGAGATTCTCTTCCCAACGCTACCAACAGACCCATCAATGCAACACCATTGAATCGTCGCTACTGCCACCACTAAATCTAATAAACCCTCTTCGTCGCGGTCGCACCACTACAAACCACAGCAAAGAACACAAACCTACAGCGGCGACGATGAACATATCGCTCGCAGAGAGGATCTCTGTTCGTCGTTGTTCCCGTACAATCGCTGCACAGGGAGGAGAGATGTAGTCGCCGTCCGTCGGTGAGATAGAGGCAGTCGCCGCCCGTCGGAGAGAGAGAGGTGAGAGAAGTGAGAGACGAAAATGTAATTAGGGTTTAAAAATTAATTTTGGGGTTGGATGGGTGTGTATAAATCAATTTTTATAATGTTATTATTAGTATTTAATTAAATATAATAAATATGTATCTATATATAAAATATCTGATTTTTGAACATTAAAACATGAAATTTGATTTTAGAATTTGAATCTCCAAAAGTAGGGAAATGTGTAATTTCCACATGATAAAATGATTCATTTGCATTTTTTCCCATGCGTACACATGGTTCATGTTAGCCGAAATAGAAATGAAACTGCTTCTACTATGCGTATGTATGTGTTAAAAACTAACCGTTAAGAACTGGTTTCTGGCTTTTTTGACGTTTTTCATGAAAAATCTCAACTTTTCATGAACAATTGGAACCTTTTCGTGGTGTATTTATTGAAAACTATATATAGAATATAGTCTTCATTCCTAAACACAATTTAATACAAGTTATCATAATTAATTTCATATTGAAAGAGATTTCCTAATTCTTATATACATATTCAAACCCCTATTTTATGTTCTTGTTCCTTGAAGAGTTTTTCACTTCATTTCTTTGTGCAAAACTCTCGAAGGCTTGTCATATCCTTTAAAATATTTTTCAGAAATCCTAAAACCAATTCTTGAGGAGACAAATATCATTTTCGGGAAAGCGTATTGTATACGTGTTTCGGGCCTTATTTTGGTGTTCTTCATCTTTATTTTTATTCCCCCCCCCCTTTCTTCTATATTTTTCAACAATATAAAAAAATGATACTTTACTGTGATTGAGGAGGAAATTACTTTGGCAACCATCAAATTGATGAACCAAGACTCGACTCGTTTTTCTATGGAACCAATTTCACCTGATGGCAAGACAAACTCAAGTTCCTTTTAACGACGTTAAATATTTTCTATGTGCTTAATCCACGTTTGGAACCAATTTCTAAAGAAGCCGATAAAAATTCTGAAAAAGTAAGGGCCGAGAGAAAGAAACAACAAGAGGACGAAGTGATTTGTTGTGGCTTAATGTCATTCCCGATTGTTTGTATGATCTCTACACCAACACTGCCTCAAGAAAAAAAAAATGGGAAGCTCTTGAAAACAAATACGAAGCCGATGAGGAAGGTACTAAGAAATTTTTGATTGTACATGAATTTCAAGTGATCATCAATAAATTGAAGGCGGAGAAAATCGAACTTCCCAAATCATTTCAACTAGGAGCAATTATTGCTAAATGATCTCCAACTTGAAAAAGTTAGACGAAGATTTTTTTTTTTTGGAACATACACAAATACATCTTCACATACAAGAAAAATCAAGGGCACGAGATAAGAACGAAAGTTTGTATCCAATGATGTGGACAATGTTGATAACTCCAACATATAGAAAAAGAAATGGAAGCCTCTTGGTCCTAAAAAGGATCAAATGAAGTTCAAGAACAAGTCCTAATGATCTTGCTATGTTTGTGGGAAATCGAAACACTGTGTAAGAGATTGCAGACATATAAAAAAACCAAAAAATGAGGGAAATGTGAACTCCGTTGAAGAGATAATCGCTATGGTGAACGAAATCGATGCAATCTAAAACAAAGTTTTAGGTTGGTGATATGATACATGTGCTACAATCCATGTTTGTTATGGTACGTCGCTTTTCAAAATATATCATGATATTGTCCATGGACAAGAGATTCAAATGGGAAATCAATGATGTTCTAAAGTGATTGGCAAAGGGAACTTCGATATCATCTTCACTTCCAAAAAAAAAAAAAAAAGATTACTTTGACCAATATTCTTCATGTACCAGAATCGAATAGAAACACAGTGGGGTTCTTTAATTTGGAAACATCGGGAATAAAATCTGTATTTGACTTGGAAAAACTTGTATACACCCCAAAATGAGGATTTTGTTGGTAAAAGCTATTCGAGTGAAGGAATGGCCAAACTGTGTACTATTGAGGATATGATTCTAATAAAAATAATTATTTTGCTTGTATGGTTGATTCATTCAATTTATGACATGTTAAATTAGCGCACATATTAGTACTATGAAAAGATAGTTAAATGTGGATTGATATAATGTGAAATTGATAACTTAGAAAAATGTAAACTTGAATTAAATCTAAGATGATTAAAAAGTCATTTCATGGTGTAGAAAGATCTTCAAATTTACTTGAACTTGTACATTCAAATATTTGTGAATTAAAACATATATATATATATATATATATATATATATATATATATATATATATATATGATTGCTTTAGGTCTAAATATGTGTATCTATTTAAACATAAAGATGAAGTTTTTAATACATTTAAAGTATATGAGGAAAGTTGAAAATCAATTAGGAAGAAAAATAAAGACTCTTGGAAGTGATAGAGGTGGAGAATACTTTTCAATTGAATTCAATATATTTTGTGGACAAAATGACATTGTACACCAATTTATGCATCACGTACACCTGAGCAAAATGGTTTAGCATAAAGAAAGAATAAAAAAAAATCATAGAAATGATTAATACCATGTTATTAAATGTTGAATCACCATTTAACTTATGGGGTGACGTTTTTATGCATGTCATATATTAAGTAGAATTCATTTGAAAAAGAATAAGGTTTCTGTACATAAACTATGGAAAGGAAGGAAACCTAACATAGGTTATTTCAAAGTTTGGGGACGTCTTGCTTATTGCAAGAACATAAATCTTAAGAGAACCAGATTAAGTCCTAGAGGTATTAAACGTGTCTTTCTAGGATATATCTCAAATAGTAAGGCTTATCGGTTACTAAACTTAGAATCCGATGTTATAATAGAATTAAGGGATGTGGAGTTCTTTGAGAATGTTTTGACAACAAAAAATTTTCAAAATAGAACTCAGGTAGACATTCTCACTTCTAGAGAATCGCAAGTAGAAACATCTATGAGAGATGTGGAACTATCAAGTGAACATCAAAGAAGCAAGAGAGTTAGAAAATGAATCCTTTTACGATTGAAGGAATGGACTCCCAACTTATTTCTTTCGACTTAGTTCAGGGAGATTGAAATGATATTGTAAGAACAATTCCTTTTGTTATTCATATTGAAAGTGATCATTAAACTTACAAAGAAGTTACGGTTTCTAAAGATTGCATGTTTTGGAAAGATGCAATAAATGATGAAATGAGTTCTATTATATCTAACTACACTTGAAAAATTATCGATTTACCAAAATGATCTAAATCCATTGGTGGCAAATGGTGTTTAGAAGGAAATATAATTTTGATACTATACTCAATACTTATGAACCTAAATTAGTAGCAAAGGAATATAGACAAAAGGAAGGAATTTAATATTTTGATACATATGCACCTGTAGCTAGGATAACTTCGATAAAGATTTTATTTGCATTAGCATCGACATTTGATTTACATGTTCATCAATTGGATATCAAAACGACATTCCTAAATGGAGATTGCGAGAATGAAGTCTACATGAAACTAACCTGAAGTTTCATTGGGAAATGAACGTAAAGTATGCAAATTAGTTTAGTCATTACATGGATTAAAACAAGCACGTAAAAAATGGCATTAGAAATTTGATTCTATAATTATGTTAAATGGTTTTATTCATAATTTAGTAGATAAATGTTTGTATACTAAAGTATGTGGTAGCATTATTATATTTGTATGTCTTTATGTGGATGATATGTTAAACATTAGTAATGACAAGAAAGGGACTAAAGACATGATTAGTTTTTTTTATTCTCCACATTCAAAATGAAGGATCTTGAACAAGTAGATTCTATCCTTGGCATTATATTTAAGAAGCATAGTGGGGATTATTCATTAAGTCAATCTCATTATGCTGTGAATTTGATAAATACGTTCAAACATTTGAATATAAAGAGACAAATACCCCATTGGATCTAAGTATCAAGTTAGTAAAGAACGATAGAAGAGGCATAGTTCAAATTGAATATACAAGTACAATTGGAAGTCTTATGTATGATGCACAGTGTATAAGACCAGATGTTGCATTTCCTGCGATTAAACTAAGTAGGTTTACTAATAATCCAAATTCTAAACATTGGAGGGGCATATTGATTCAAGAAAATCAAAAACCATGGACTACAATACACATATTTCCTGACTATCATAGAAGGATATACCGAGGCTACCTTTCTTAGTGCACTAAGGTAGTATTCTCACGCAGCTCCTTAGTTACCTTTTATGCAAACTACTCCCATGGAAGTTGGAAACTTTATACACAAGTGATGAACTGCTTTCATTTATTTCGAATCGGGCCTTTCCAAGATTCCGTTGTAAGTGGATCTACTATCAATCATTAAGAAGTTCATATATCATGGGAACACCGTGGGACTAGACTATCTCCGATGAAACCGGTAGATGATCCGACATAGAGGTCCATAGATGATCAATCTGAATTTGGTCATATGCACTTCCAAACAAAAATATTTACTAAGCTTCCATTATCCACAAAAATATGATTAAGACCATTACAAGATATTATTGCTCGTACAACTAAAGCATCATAGTAGGGGTAGATTATTTCTTCATCATCAACAATAAATTCAGATGAAAGGGATCTAATTTGGAATTACCTCGAACCTAGCAATTTTCAAATGCTGGTTTATTGGAGACTCGAGTATAGCTCTCCTGCAAGTTTATTGTCTTCCCTCCTATGTGGAGTCTGCCAATGATAGTATGGTAGGAGCTTCGCCAAGACAACATCTAGCGAAGGTGCCTAGAAAACTTGTTTCAATTGTGGCCATTTTCTAATTGATTTGTTGCAAGCTTACTATACCACCTCTTCGCTGAGCCACTTAGTTGGATTCACCTTCCTCATCTTTGTTTGGGCAATTCATTCATTCAAATGATACATGGGATCGTTGACACGACCTGTCCCAGGTCACCCTAATGAACCGACACGTGTGCGCCGATGGTAGACACCAGCTAAATGTCGGACCCACCACCAAGGTGACTATGACATGTTCTAACTGTAACCCATTTCATAAAATATTTGACAGAGTTTCCCCTATAATATGGACTAAACCACCTGAAACCACAATCAATCTACTCAAACCAATACACATAATCCAAAAGAGGGCACGCCAGCCCCTCACATCTTAAACTATATACAATACAATACTTGAATGTCGACATTTACAAATACTTTACAAACATATGTCCCAAATGTACTCAAAATACTCAATATGGAATGAGCCCATGACATGGATACATGAATTACAACTTTAACTTCCTAACAACAAATGCATGTATCCCCAAAAGAAATATGTATTGAGTAAATTTGACAAAAGGAGTTAAATTCTCATATGTTTCGTCAACTCTTTTCTTATCAGATAGTAAAATGTGGCTATACACGGTGGATCACTAGGCTCTGATGCTGCTCAACTCAACTACTATCTGATAAGAAAAGAGTTGACGAAATATACGAGATTTTAACTCAGTGAGTGGATAGTATATAAATAAGAATATTTTTCTTTCATTTATACACATTTTCTAAAAATTCTTACTCTTTTGAAACTTTAAGAAAGTCGAAATTCTGATAATAATATAAAAAAACTGAAACATGATAGCATCATAAAATCTTTCGTTCTTACTGCTAAATAAATAACTGTAAAGTATAATGAATAAAGTTAATCTCATATATACGAAAATATCTAAAACCTTTTTGTTGTTCAATACTATAAGCTGAAAAGTTTACACTGAAAACTGAATATTCTAGATTCTATGATCATAAATCCATTAAGCGGTAGAAATACTAAAATATCACCCTAAAAAGGTACCCCGAATATTCTTACTCATGTATCAATGAATACCGATATACATGGCAAACCTATTCTATTCTGAAATTCTGAAATTCTGAAATTCTGTAATTCTGGTCATACGTGTTCAGAGCTATAATATGGTCATATACTATAGAAACACATTCACAATAGTGCAGAGCGGGTAAAATCACCATAACTGATCATACACTGTGGAAACACATTCACACCAGTGCAGATTGAGTAAAATAACCATATAAAATCATACATTGTGGAAACACATTCACAGCAGTGCAGACTGGGGTAAAATCACCTGTGTACTTTCTGGTGGTTTTTTTTTTAAAAAAAATAACTTTAAACTATACTGAACTATGTAATATGAGTATAACATGCTAAAAAGATGATTTCAATCAACTGCATTTAACTAAATAAACAACTGACTATAAAATTCATTTAATTCTGAAAATCATGCTGTCAAATCAAGTATATGAAATACTTAACTTTCTCATATGATATATAAATTAAATAAATATTTATTTTTGAAAATAAACTTACACTCACTCAAAACAAGCTACCGTCTAAAAAGGTCGGTAGGCTTTTCCAATCTCCTCATCACCACCTGAAATATCATACAAGACAACTAATACAATCATGATCAAGTCAAGAAACCTCTAATAGGACATGCTATAGTGCTACAACTAAGTTTCTCGATACTTGAATAAATGTCTCAAATTATTCATTTAATCAAGTGGGACCAATTACACTTTCTAATCCATTTATTAATAACCACTACATCAACATAACCTCCAATCCAAGAATAAAGACAATTATTCACTTCAATCTAGTGAAACTAGTAACCAACACAACAACCAATTTAACATGCATATAGTTCCATAATCTCATGTTTTCTAGTAAGTATTTCATCAATACAATACTTCCCACTAACAAAACTTATACAAACATTTAACTAAAAATCTAGGGTTTGCTCAAAAATTTCATTTCTTACCTTAATATCAATGGAGACTAAAGAACCAGTAATCTCAAGCTCCAGTAGTACTCATATTTCATAAATCTGAAAACTTAACCACAATTTAAACTTTAGAAATTTATCATAATAATCCTCTATTTCTAAAGAAAATATCGAGAATAACAAGAAAAACTCGAGTTTATCTTATCCTCCTTGCTTCCTCCTCTTTTTCCTTTCCTTTCTCTCCTTTTTCCCTTTTCTTTTTCCCTATTTTCCCCGGTTTCTTCTTCTCCCAGCGTGCTCTCTGATGTTCTCTGCGTGAGTGGGTGAAATGGGGGTGAAAAATTAGACTAGATTTGTCTAGATAGTGGAATTATTGCCTATAGAGTCCCTAACCTTCCAAAGTTAATTAAGTAAGTCCTAAACTCTCAATATAATCCATTTAAATTCCTTTTCTTTTCCTACTTTAAAAATAAGTCCCAAGCAATTAACTTATTCTCATTTAACTCCATATTTGACTTTGACTTTGACTTAGACAATTCAACTCTTGACTTTGATTTAAAAGAAATGGGTTGTAACAATCGCCCTAGCCACTATGGTTTTTTTCATTTTTTGTTTGAGAATATTATTAGGAGTGGGGTCTCTGATTTTTCTTGAGAAGGGTAAACTCTCATCGTCATTGTCCAATTTGTAAGACCTTTCGGACTGTCTTCGCACTCTTCATGATGGGTGAGTAGAATAGGAAGCCTCAAGCAAACCTTTCACCTTCCATCCATTAGACGAAAGCTCATGAAGATATCTCCCTCCATGAGAGTTCACATCTCCTCCCAACTTATCAAACACGCTCGATGATCTCATAATTCGATGTCCCTAGACTTGCTCGTGGGGCAGATTGTTTAATTTCTTCGAATTTCAAGTTGATGTATTTTTAGCTATCAACACTTTTAAGCCGGCATCTATCTCTTGGGTGGTACTAGCAATAGAGTCCTTCCTATACTGGCGACGGTGCTTCACCACTAAACCACATGCTACAAAATTTTCAAGGGATTTCTTCCATTGCCTCTTTGGAATGATATTGCTATCCTCGTGGTTTTTGTTAGACACTTCCATTTCAACTTTCAATGCTTCTATCCTTGATCGAATTTATAACCAGTTGGCTCATTTTAAGACAATTTTACTCAAGAATAGTTGAGTTCGTGATTACGTTATTTTTTTTTTCCAAATTCTCCATAGACATCGCCAATTTATTGACCTCAAAATTGAGATGGACAAATTCCTATCACCTAGTTAGTTTTTCCTTCCCTAAAATCACTGAATTCTTACCGAGACGAAAGCTAAGATAGAAATAGCTATATGGAAGGAGAGTGTATTCAAGTGTTCATATATTTCTTTATTGTCAACTATGCTTATTTATGGATTCCTGATGAAGCCATGAGGGTAACTAAGTCTTTTCCTTTAACGACAAGTATAATAGTCGATAAGTGAGATTTAACTGAATGTGTTATATTTTCATATTTTATTCACCATGAATTTCACTCATTGGTTGTGAAGCCATGTTTATTAGACTTATTATTCTTATTCACGTGTGCTTTAATAATGATTTTTGCTGATTTGGAAACAAATAAAAGTAAAGTATTTTTGTTCGCTCGGTAATTTTGAATTTGTATGCCTCGTGTGCTCCTTGTTTATGTTCAAGATAAAAAAAAATAAGGCGTCGTATTATAAATGCTCACTGAAAATATCCTGAATTCGAACATGAACTCATGATTTTATAAATTTAAAAGTGTTCGCCGATAGTGGTGTAGGCCGCATGAAGAAAGCTTAAGATAATATCACAAATAACAGTTAGTATTCACATTACCTGATCTCTCTGTAAATTTAACTGATAATACACATCATTAATATTTATAATAATAACTCAATATTTATATTTATTTTATTGAATTCAAATCAAATAAAGTTGGAAACCTAAAAATTTAAGACATGCATTCATTACTACAACTAATAAAAATATCAGTTTTATATGCTCTCTCTCTCTCTCTCTCTCTCTCTCTCAATATATTTTCCATTATATGAATTTTTTAGCAGAAATTGAATTTTATATTAAAAAATAACTTATGAAACAACACGTGAATTATGAATAATAGTAAAAAAATTAGGATGACATAGGATTTTGACATGGATTAATTTTAAAAAAAGTTCACAAAAGTAATTGTAGTTTTTAGTTTACTTACTCCAGGACTTCAAACAATTAACTTCATTATTTGTTGTCCACATGAAAACATGTCTACATGTATTTTATACCATCACCCCTCATCTTTGATGTCTAGGGGGACTACAATATGTTGCACGGATAGATAAAGGTCGCAGCATAGAAACAAATGTTCTACATGTTTGATAAGATGAGCAGAACATAATTTTACAAAGTTAAAAATTGAAAAATTATAGTAAATTTATTAGCTGTGAGCAAATAAAATCTACTTGATGTAGACTGCATAAAGCCCTTGGTTTATCATGCATCAAAGAGTGGCACCTTGAAAGAGATGAACGCGTATCATATATGTTTATGAGATAGATTTTAATTTAGAGTAATGTTGTATAATATTATTGGTGTTAAATATGAGTTGATATACTATCAAGTGATAACAATTAATAAGACAAGACACTATAAATGAGATTGTTATTCATACATTTAAAGTTTTGTAAATATTAATGACACTTGAGACCTATCAATTGTGTTATATAACATTATTCTCTTACTTAAACATAAATGAGTCTAAGGTTTGTTGGAGGGCTTTTTGAAAGCTCAAAACCACTTCTTAAATCCTAATTCAATTCATCCTCACCTTGAACGTGACAAATAAGCATGCCACGATAATTTTAATAAAATATTAAAACTATTAGATATTTTTATTGGATATGAATATTATTTATGAAAGAAAAAATACAGAAAACAACTAAGGTTTAACACCACTCCCAATTATGATGGTCTAAACGCGTTCGTCTTTTGGCTACCTTCACAACCTTTGAGGAAATAGAATAGGTGGCACATAAGTTCATTCACATTCAACAAATTTGGTCTCTGGCGAGCTGTCCTTGTCATTCTCTATAGTTCTAATAGCCAGTACGTACTCTCGTACATTCTTTTTTGTGCTGTTAGGCAAGGTATTATGTGGTCTGTTGGACAATGCTGCTGCTAGCCGTCATCGCCTAATTTTCTAACATTTAGATATAAAGCATGTTGATTTTCAATTGTAGTCTCAATCTTGGTGATGTACTTAAGAAGTAGATCCTTCAAGGATGACCTCTTCTCTTCTTGTTGTTGTATTTCTGGTGGATTGCACTTGATTTGATATCCCCAACCCTGATTATTAACCCACGAAAAGTTGGGATGCTTGTTCAATCCCAAAAGATAGTTGTTAGGGTAGGTGTTGTTTTGTTGTCTCTGGAAATTTTGGTCATAGCTCACTTCTGCAAGCTGAACCACGTAAGTGGAAGCAAGCGGACAACTGGTAGTGATATGATCTATCCCCAACCTTTGCAAACTAGGGTCGATTGGTATACCATATTCATCGACTAAGATAGATTGTAAAGATTCTTTGTTATTGTTTCCATTTGTACGGCTAATGCTGTTACTGTGTCAATATTATTCATAACACCTGTTTTCTTTGGGAAGTCCCTATCGATTAGCCATTAGCCTGATTTTCAGCAAGCATCTCATAAAGCTCGTGGGCATCATTAATAGCCATCTTCATGATTAAATCTCCTGGTGAAGCATATGCCATATTGCGAAATTTTGGGTATAGTCCATAGTAGGAGAGATATGCGTGCACTTGCTTAGGAACGTCAAGACTTGGATAATTCCTAAACAAGTTTTTGAACCTCTCCCATTCCTCTAGATAGCTCTCGAGATCCCTTTGCTTAAAGATATAGATTTCATTTTCGATTTGATGAACTAGAGAAGGTGAGAAGAATTTCATAGTGAATTTATGTACCATGTCATTCCACGACACGATACTTCCGAAGGTAATGAATGGAGTCATGTTCTTTCGCCTTCTTTCAAGGGGTGAGGAAATAAGTGCATTCGAAAGGCATTTGCTAACATCCCATCGTGGTTAATGACTTTACAAAACATCAGAAAAAGCTCGAATATGCTCGTGTGGATTTTCTATAGCTTTCCTAGAGAACTTGATGTCCTCATGATTTTGGAAGCGATTGATGACATTTAATCAAAGGTGGAAGTTAACTTGTCCAAATAGGGGATAGATAATAGAATATTTTAAAGGTGCAAGCACTAGATTCACATAACTCCATCTAGTGCTTGACCCTAACTAACATAACCATGTGTTGAGCTAGTGGTGGTGCATGATTTGGATCCTGAATTGATTCTGATTTTGTTTTCAGCCCTTTTCCTCGCTTCTATATGTTCTATTCGACACTATTTGAATATTCTTTCGATCTCGGGATCTATAAGAATGATCTCAATCTCATCGAAGTCTTGTATATAATGTTAACAACCTAAAAGAAGAAAAACAAAAGAAAATGAGGTAATGTGATGAATAACCTAAAACAAAAAGAAAAAAAAAAACATGAATATAATATTAACTAATAAACTAGAATTTAGCTAATTATTTGTCGGCAATAGTGTCAAAAACTTGTTCGGACAAGAATCGCAAGTATATGGAATCATTGACAAGTAATAAATTTAATTAGTTAAAAGTATCGTCTCACGAGAAATAATTGTAATTATAATTTACTAATGATAATTAAATTCGAGTTAATGTAATACAAAAGAGATTTATTTTTGTTATTATTCTAATTTTAAATTCAGAATCCACCTATTGATGTTTAGTTCTAATTCTCAACTTTTGTAAATTGACTTGATTAATGTATTCATGACAATCAATAATCCGTAAAAATATAATATTATCTTCCAAGATATTTTAAATATTTGTTTAACATGATCTGATCTTATTTCTATCTGAATTTATATGCAAAGCACACACTTATCTCACCCAATTGCACATGCCATAAACAATATTCTTAATATATATTGCTCGTGTGTTAAATACGCAATGTTCTATTTATTGTGAGTCTCAAAATACTACAAATTAGAAACTAATTACCTAAATAATGGCCGAACATTCAAACAACATAAGATTCATGCATATTTAACCAAAAACACAAGAATTATCTAAAAAATAACAAGTCTTAAATTAAAAACTATAAATCAACGGATTCACCATCAATCTAATACATACAAGATTTAGCTTAACATTTCCGTATGAAAGTTACGCAAAGAAAAAAAGAGAAACAACATCACCCAAACTAAAAAACTTGAGAAGAACGTGAGAACTTCAATTCCTCACTTGAAACTCGAGCATAATTCCGCTCCTTGAATGTAAAAAATCTCTATTTTCTTACTCTTCTATGATGAAAATTAGGTTTTGGAAGTTCTTGATGACCTTTGAATATATAGAATGCAAAAAAATTTCATTCTAAAAGATATCAAATTAAGAACAAGTAAAGAATATTTATTCCTTGTTTTGTTTTGTTTTGGAATGCGAGCCTGCGCTTGTCCCGAGTAGCCTTCAATATTTTTGTAATAACTTTTTTTTTCCGATATTTGATTGAGGCGATTCAAAGTGTGTTGAGAAGATAATTAGGGCTACAACTCTTATATGAATATTATTTTCCAATCCAAATGTTTGCTATGCCAAAAATGAGTCTCAATCTGAATCTAAAAATTCGAAGTATAATCTTTTTGGTTGAAAATTGATGTGTGATAACTATAACTATATTTTTTTCCCTCTAACTTCTTTCCTCGTCAAATTGACTCCTAGTATTTTCATATCTTCCTCGTAAGGTTTGACACAACTTTGAGTATTTGCACTTTAGTCCTCAAACTTTGTATTTGCTTCACTTGAGCCCTTGCGTGTTTTCTCCAATTCCACCAATGTCATCGATATTTACATATAAATCAATATTTATATAGAAATAAGCCACGTTTCACATAATTCATCAACAAATAATCTAATTTAACAGTCAAAATAAGTGTATAAAATTCACTTATTAACTTTTCAAAGTCTAAAAGCAATGGATTGTGATACGTGTACAACATTCCATGACAACATTGTGTTACAATATGACGTGGCTGTAATTTAAAAAAAAAAAAAACAAACAAAAAAAAACAAAAACTTGAAACTTGAAACGCTCTCTCTCTCTCTCTCTCTCTTTTCTCCCCATTTCCCCCAAAATCAAAGAGAACCCCTCCTCTCCTTTACTCTTTTGCCGATTTTCCTCCGACCGACACCTCCGGCCCTCTCCTCACATAAACCGATAAGGCTCCGAGCCTTTCATCCTCCGAAGTGGCCCGGTTTCATGTAAACTACGACAAGTTCTGAATTTTTGAAACTGAACTATGTTGGGTCTAAATGTCAGGCTTTGATGTTAGTTTTAACTTTTAATTTTCAGATTTTTGATAGTAAGCATAGTGGGTATAATTTTTCACAACAAAATTTTAACATTACCCTCTTTGCTCTTAGTTATACATGGAATTGTAATATGATTAGATATCATATTCCTTCATGTTTCAGATATAGCGAAGAATCACCAAGTCCGAAAGAAGTACACTATTTAGCTTGGAGAAAACGAGCCGTGCTAAAGGTCCTTCCTTTCCCCTCTTTCTGTATATGTGATTTTGATTTTGATTTTTTTGGTTTAATATATTTAATTTGTATATATGGGACTCGTGTTTGAAGGAATTGGATCTGTTGAATGAGGATGCGAATGTTTACATGTTAATCGGGCTAGTGCTAGTGAAACAGGACTTGGCAGAAGCAAATGCCAATGTTCGCAACTCTACCGAATTGTATGTTCTTTTTACTTAGTTAATTTGAGTGCTGTTTACTTGTGGCTTTTTATTTATAATTGTGCTAGACTTGGCATTGCACTACACCTAATCTATTTACTCTGGTTGAGTACAACTGAAACAAACACATTTTGTATTTTGTGGAGTATGTGTGCGCGTGTATGTAACACATGATAAATGATATTTTATTGAATTAAAATAGTTGAAAGTATTATTTATTTCATGCTGTTCCTTATTGTGTATATTACTCTTAGAATGGTAGGAAAAAGTTCAGGTATATGTCACAGTTGCAGGCGTAAGGGCCACTTCTTTGGAGAATGTCGGATGAAATTGATGATATGTCTCGCATGTTCCAATCTCAAGTTCGGGTTAAAGACGATGAAGAGATCCATATATATTTGAACGTGACGATCTGCAAGAGAAAGTAAAGTGCAGAATTAAACACGAATGGAAGGGGTTAGTGTCAGTTGCTTGCTTAGCAATTTGGTTTTTCTCTATATGTATAAATAATGTAGATTGCTCGTTCGTGTAAATTAGTTTCTAGTTGCTTCAATGTGTAACAGACAATGAAATAATTTGCTTTCAGTTTGTTAGATTTGTAAATTCAGGTCCATGTTAACTGCTTGTACTTGAAATCGACATTCATAGGAACTGCTATTATAAGAAATAATAGCCTTACAATATACCACATTAATTGGAAGTTTTCATGGTAGAAAACATGTACAGGAAACTATGCAGCTTCATCTTTACTTTATACAGCATTACAATGGCCAAAATTCAAGAAGGGGGGGGGGGGGGTATTCTATGAATGAATCTCAAAAGGCACATATAGTCCGGCACCTGAAATCCTCACAATTGGTGTCAGAGAGTCAAAAAAATAAAATTCCAAAAAGGGGGGAATTCTGTGAATGAATCTGAAATGGATGAATCACAAATTCATTGGTAGATTCATGCTCCCACAACAAAATATCTTCGAATTGATTCATTAAAGTCATAAGCCTGTGCCTCCTTGATAGTAGTATGGAAAAGGATTACCTAAAACACAAGAAGATTAATAAGTGCAAATGAGCTCTTGAAATTAAATTACATTGTCTTACCGGCAAACTCAGCTTGAACTTCCTCAAATTTCGAAATTGTGTAAACTGTCATAAATTGCTTCTCCATTCCGTACGTTGTAGCACACGGAACCATTTGAGAGAATGACTTGAAATCAGCCATGAACTCCTTTTCCACCTTGTTCCTCATTGCTCACTCATATTGTTCCACAAACTGTTTCAACGAGGTTTTTGAGTGTACATACTCATCGAAAAATGTAGAAACCCTCACTGCTCGCTCATATTGTTCCGTCACGAAAGGTACCTTCCACTAAGAAATTATGCCTCCAATGGATGAGAAATTATTTCCAGATTCTAACATTGATTATTTCCAGAAATTATTTCCATTTTATTTCCAGCTGTATCCATTCATACTCACAAAACCCAAGCTATTGCCATTGACCTTGAAAATGAAGAATGCCATCGGGAAATGTAGCTTCCACTAAGAAATTATGCCTCCAATGGATGGGGCCGAAGTCGGGGTCGGGATTATGCTTCCAATGGATGAGAAATTATGCCTCCAATGGAATCGAAGCTTGTGCCAAAGCCGGGGTCGGGGTTTTACCAACATGACGGAATTTTATTTTGGGGAGGGAAAATGGAGATTGCTGGTTATAATTGCCGCCCAAAAAATAATGGGTTTCTTCATTTTCTTGTTTTCATCACAACTAGGGGTGTCCAAAATATCCGAACCGAATCGGACCGAACCGAACCCGAACCGAACCGAGCGGTTCTTCGTAAGTTAAAGACCCGAACAGGTACCCGAATCGAGAACCGAAAGGTTTGGGTCGGGTCTTGGGTCTCGACCAAGAACCGAAGAACCGAATGAAATCCGAAACTAAATAATTTTTTTATTGAATTAATTAAATTATTTTATTTTTTTTAACATTTTAAATTGGTGGAAGATTAATAAATCAAGATTTGAATTTTTATTTGAGGTTGCAAGGGATGTTCTTGTCATTCATGTATCTACAGTTGCTTCTGAGTCATCATTTAGTACTGGAGGGTGCATTCTTGATCCATTTAGGAGTTCTTTAACTTCTAAAACAGTTGAAGCCTTAATTTGTACACAAAACTGGCTAAGAAAATATTCTAGACTCTTGAAAGTTTCCCAAGATGGAATTTGCATTGAAGAAACAGAGTTCTATGAGGGTATTGAGACATGTAATAGATATATATTATATTTTTTTATCAAATCTTATTAGTTGAATATTTTTTTAGTTTATTTGTTTGTTAATTGTGCATTTTCAATTCTTGTAAAGTTTTTTGCCATGGCAAGTCAAGCAGTAGCAGTTGATGATTAAATCAAATAGTTGGTAAGTATTAATATATACTTTTTTGTATTTGTATGCATTGAATTAATGTTATTCGACAGCTAGTTATTTTTATATTTTTGAATTTGGTTACGTTAATTTGTAAAAATTACAAATGAAATGTCATTATTTATATTTATGTAGTGTTGCTGTAAATGTTAAAAAATTTAATTATAGTACAGAACCGAACGGAACGGAACGGAACGGAACCGAACCGAACAGAACCGAACCCGAACGGTTCCATAAATATATTTGGACCCGACGGGTCTATTTATTAAATACCCGAAAATTCTGGAACCGAACCGACCCACGGACACCCCTAATCACAACCGTCTATGCACATTTAATCTTCACCTTCCACGTCATGTTGTGAAGAAATGTTGTAACCCAATATTGTATGGACCATGCTACAATACCCAAGTTAGTTGACAAAAGGGGGGTGCAGATTCCCTCCAATAGGGGGGTGCCACATCATTTGGACACCCCCTTTTGTCAACCAACTTGGGCAAAATAGCATTATCCATATTGTATAACAAGCTTTTTCCAAGAGGGCAATTCTAATCAAAAGCTCTTTCATCTAAAATATTAGCTGTTTAACACTTTTACCAAAAGCAGTTCATAAAAGCTATTTACAGATGCCCAAATTTTGAACTTCTCTAAAAAGTCAAATTTTGGGCTTCTCTAAAATGCTCCAATTGAACTTTTAGGAGAAATTGTAATTTATATTGAAATTTTAAAATCAACAAAATTCACATTTGTATATCAAGTTTTATTTTTTATTTTATTTTATTTCATTTTTTTAACTTCAAACTCACTAAAATAAATATAAATATTAAAAAAAAGCATTTTTTTTTGGGGATCACAACAAACAATCAACCTCTTTTTAATATTATTAAAAGTTCTACTGCTAAAAGCTTTACTAATAAGAGTTGCTCCAAATGGACCCTTAATCACATAAAAATGTATAAAAGTACTTTTATACAAAAGCATTTTTATAATTATGCTGACAAACAATCAATTTAGTATGTGTTTGTTTGTCTCCCATTATTATAAAAAAAAATAGAGTAATGAATAGTATTTTTTGGAGAATGTGTGGTTGAAATTTAAAGTAATTTTATTGGTTTACGTGTAAAATATTTTATTGAATAAATATATGGTTGAGAATCTTACTATAACAAACAATGTTTTGAAATAATGAGAGACAAACGGGGCCTTAATATTTTCAATACTTTCTTTAGTCACAATCAAGCAATCTCGATTATTTAATAGCTACTATTTTTGGAAAAGTTCTGCTGCCAAAAGTTCTAATCACAAAAATTGTGCTTAGATCCTTGAGCTGCTAGTAATACTCAAACAAGGACTTAGGAAGTGGATTACTGCGTAATTTAATTATTTTTGAAATTTTTCATGTGTCCTACTTATTTGCTGAAGTAATTTCAAACGTAGAAACTTGAAAAGCTAACTTCATAAATTCGTTTTCCAAATTTTAGACGCTTTGCTTTACATTCCGACAAACAAAACACTTTACACGTCTATTACACTTTTTTTTTTTTTTTTTTTTTGGTGCTGAAAATTGGAACTTTTCAAGAATTCATGTATCAAATGGCACCACTTTACTAAAGCATTCCCATTTTCCTTTCTAGGCGTTCAAGTCTTTTTAAAAAAAAGTCTCTTCACAGAGTTTAAGTAATCTTATAGAAAATATTATTTGTGGGTGATCAAGTTGGAGAGAAAAAATCTTAAATAATCAAACTTTGTCACTTACGCAAGTTTCATGAATTTACTTGACTTGTTCCATCATTCCACTTGATTATACGAGTCATCAGAAAAAGTTTTTTAGTGACATCAAACATTACTTTTGGGAGAATTCAATTCTCTATAGCCAAGGTTCTTATCAGATTATTTGACTTGTGTGCCAATGAAAGATGATGTGAACCCAATCAAGAATTGATCTTGGGAACTTACGAACAAGATGAAACTAACCCAAGAAAGCTAGAAATCACGTCACACAAAAATCAACTCAACCTGTTGTTCGACCATATCAAGAACAGAGATTACGCATAAGAAATCCGACCCGTTGATTACCCGGAACAAGAACCGTGAAATGGGAACGCCACAAAAGGATTGCGAAACCTTTTGATAAGTTCAAGTTAAAACTTTAAACCACCAAGAACATGGATGAATAAAACTCTCAAATTTAATTTAATTCTCTCAAATAATCAAAATATTCTTTTTCAAATAATAATAGATCTTATTTATATTGCCTTAAGAGATAACATCTGTTTGGCATAGTCTTAGTCAGATAAAGAGCTTTTAACTTAGTCCACAGAGCCTGTGAAGAGGTAATCTCACCAACTTTTCTGATCACATTATCCGATAAGTATAAGAAAATTGAACTTCATGCAGTATCATCTGATTCTTGTCTCATATAGGCACTAGTTTTTGCAACCCATTGACCATCAAGGGCTGCAACACATATTTGTTGCAGTAATATAGCCCTCATCTTTTGGCGCCAGAGACTGCCATTCCATGTCTCAAGTTCAAATTTATGTGCAATAGATATGATGACAAATATGTACTTGCAATTATACAACACACAACGTATATTGGTTCAGATACTTTACAGAATGAACAAGATAAGTGAGCAGATGAACAAAGCAAATAATAACAAATATATCTTCTTATCATACAATTCACAAGTCAATGTTAAAACGATTCAAGAAGTATGTTATCGTTTGAGAGGGTTTAAGGACTGGTAACCTTGGATTCTACTACTCTCCCAGATTCTCATATTCTCGTAGGAGATCTTGGACAAAGGAAAGTAATGGAGGATCACTTACCTTAATAACCAATTCCAGACTTAATAGAAATATAGCAAATTAAAGAGGAGCTTTTAGAAAATACCAGAGTCTGAAACTTTAATGTTTCAGAATGAGGGAAACAATAAGAGAATACTAGAATCGCATCAAGAATTCCAATACAGGTGCAAGAAAACAATGAGTCACCAAAACTTATTGGAAACTCAACAGTGAGTCACGAACTTAGCATGAATCGGTATGAGTTACCTCAACTCGCACGGACTCAGTACGAGTCAACAAACCACCATAATACAGTAGCGAGTCAGATTTCAAAACCACCAAGACTCGGTAAAAACAGACGATTAAACAAAGTTGATAGCGAGTTCAAACGAGTTTTGTGGAAAAACTAATTTTGCCTCACATAGTATATGAAACTCTCAACCAAATCCCCAGATCTACACCAAAACTCACCAAGACCTAACACCGTCTAAATCTTTTCCCAAAACAACAGCTCTGATACCACTTGTTAGGCCTCGAAACGACTTATTCTAATGATTGAAGTTTGCAACAACCACAAAATTATAGAAAATTAAAGAGAATTAGAACACGAAGGATTTTTTGCCCCGAAGGGCCCAAATGTTTAGTCTTACAATCTAGATATATCTCTAGATCCACTAAGAAAAACCAAGAGTTAGTATAGAAGGTACGAAGAAACCATCAGTTTCTTCGAGCTCTTTCTCGCATCTTCTTCAAATCGTAATCACATAACCCTTAATCCCTTAATGATTATACACAACAATCAAATACTCACAAAGAACAGAGATTAAAACCCATAAAGATTGATTACAGATTTACAAGAGAAAACCCTAACTATCACTCAGAGAACGAGAGAAAAACGAAGAGCCTGGAAGAATGAAAACCAACATCTCATCCAAGAGCCAAGACCAAGTCATGTATCTATCCAACTTAATAGTCACAATCCAAAGGTAAGAATGGAGCCATGTGTAAAGCAGATTCTCAACCTTCAAGAGGCAAAAGCGTGTTTCACTTAAACTTGAAATTGTACTAAGATAGAAGGGGAAAACAACCTTAAGGGAATAAGTCACCCCTGTACACAAGAAGTAACATAGTAAGCTCAAGCCCTTCATTTCAAATTGATGAGCTAATTCAGACTATATATATATATATATATATATATATATATATATAATAACAACAACGCAACCTACTAATTAATGTGTTCTAAACAAATAAAGTAGAATCATGACGACTGAATGAAAAATCAAGAGAGGTAATAATAAGAAAACTTTCCAGGCCAAGCACGAAGTGCATGTTTGATACCACAAAGTGCCTTAAGTTTCTTAATTTCTGCATGGGTATGAGAAATACCATGAACATAACCATGGAGGATACCATATAAACATCATCTTGAAGATTTCCATTCTATGGTGTGTCCATAATAGAAATTAGGAGTGGGCGGGTTTGGTTCAGTCCAATTTTGAAGGAAATCGAATCAAACCGAATTGAATCGAATACCAATGGAAATCTTAGAAATAAAACTATTAGATCTATATCGAACTATAGAATCGAACTGAAATTGAACCCACTGGTTTCGATTTAGTCAAGACCAGTTCTTTACAATGAAAAAAATTATAAAAATAAAGTATGAAACTATTTGTCAAAATGAAAATAGATAAAATGGAGAAAAAAACTACTCGCCATTCTTGTAATTTAATAATACAAAAATCAATTAAACGAGGCAAAAAAAAAAAAAACCACTCCAAAACTCAAGATCAACTCATAAATGAGAAAAAAATGATAAATAATGAAACACGGCATAAATGGTAAAATCTTGATTGAAAATTAATTTTTAAGAATCTCGTATAATAATAACCGGATTATCTTTAATGATCTTCATTCTTGATGGTCGATCACTTTAAAAAAAACAAGAAATTTGAATCCTTATCAAATATTGAAATAAAAATATTTTTTTTTTCCAATTAGGTTGCATTAAAACTATGAATTTGTAAAGTATTTATAAAAATTAGACTTAAATTTTGCATCTTGGTGCATGGAAAAAGAGAAATTTAGGAGAATCAAATTCACTGCTGATTTTCAAGCCAGTACAAAAATAGAATCAAAATAGATCGATTCTCGATACATGGTCTCACAATCGACCCATTTAGTAGAGGAACGGAAGCCGAACTAGCCAGACCTATCTGATTTCGGTCTGATTCCCAAAAATTATGACCACTCCTAATAAAAATTCGCTTGGACAAAAAAAAAATGGTATGTGAAGGAGATATCCCTATTTTCCTACATTAATAAAAGAGTGAGTTCTTTTTTCACTATTCATAAGCCGAGTTCAGCCGAATGGCTTTATGACCCGGCTCGGCTCGGCTCGGCTTGACTAAGCCGTTTTTTTTATTCAATATTTTAAGTTACAAATGTTCGTTTTAAGTTATTTAAAATTTGTTAAAAATGTTGAAGTGCGACAATGATAAATATATGATTGATAAATTTTTAAATATCAAAAAAAAATTTACATTAATTGTAAAACGTAAAATCGTGATTTTTTATGTTTTTTTCAATCCCAACCCAATTCCAATATTCTTTTTTCGAACTTTATTTTCCTACAATTTTTCCTACATTAATAAAAGAGTGAGTTCTCTTTTCACTATTCATAAGCCGAGCTGAGCCAAATGGCTTTATGGCCGCCCGGCCCGGCTCGGCTAATCCATTTTTTTATATGTTTGATTCAATATTTTAAGTTACAAATGTTCGTTTTAAGCGATTTAAAATTTGTTGGAAATGTTGAAGTGCGGTAATGATAAATATAATAATTTTACATTAATTGTAAAACGTAAAGTCGTGATTTTTTATGTTTTTTTTCAATCCTAACCCAATTCTAATATTCTTTTTTCGAACTTTATTTTCCTACAATTTTTCATTTGATTTGATATTTCAAAATATGAATATCCATTTGGATCGATTTAAATTTTTTTTAAAAAAACTTAAAATGTGATAATAATAAATATATTGTCGATTAAGTTTAAATATAAAAATTGTCTTAAATTATTAAACGTAAAATCATAATCGTTATTTTTTCTTTTCTACCCCACACTTAACCCTCATACTCACACTAATTTCTCTCAATTTCATTTTTCTTCAGTTTTTACTCTAAGTTACCAATATTTGTTTTAAGCGATTTAAAATTTATTGAAAATATTGAAGTGCGACCATGATAAATATATGATCGATAAATTTTAAATATCAAAAATAATTTTACATTAATTGTAAAAACGTAAAGTCGTGATTGTTTATATTTTTTTTTTCAATCCCAACCTCATTCCAATGTCTTTTTTCGAACTTTATTTTCCTACAATTTTTCATTTGATTCGAATTTTATTTTCCTACAATTTTACTTTAAGTTACCAATATTTGTTTTAATCGATTTAAAATTTATTGAAAATGTTGAAGTGCGACCATGATAAATGTATGATCGATAAATTTTAAATATCAACAATAATTTTACATTAATTGTAAAACGTAAAGTCGTGATTGTTTATGTTTTTTTTTTCAATTCCAATGTCTTTTTTCGAACTTTATTTTCCTATAATTTTTCATTTGATTCGATATTTCATGATATGAATATCCATTTAGATTGATTTAATTTTTTTTTAAAATTGAAAATGTAATAATAATAAATATATTGTCAATTAAGTTTAAATATAAAAATTATCTTAAATTATTAAACGTAAAATCATAATCGTTAATTTTTTTTTTCTACCCTCAACCCACATACTCACGCCAATTTCTCTCAATTTTATTTTTCTTCAGTTTTTACAGGTTAAAAAGGGTAAATTTATGGCGTCAAAATGGATATTGAAGGAACTCAATGATTTTCAGAAGAATCCTCCTACATCATACAGTGTTAATAGACAAACATCTTCTATGAAGTGGATTATTTTAGTTTTTTTAAAATTGATTTAATGTACAATATCATTAGAACATGTTGAAAATATATTTGATGAAATTTATGAAGTTAGGTGGTCGTTTGTCATTTTTTTTGCATCTATGATGGAAGTTTTCGTTGTGTTGTGGTTTTAATACAGATAAAGACTCTTGATTTGTCATAAATTCTGTACTGTATTATCATTAATTAATTAGTCTTGACTACATACGTCTTGCATAGGGTATTGGTAAAGAAATTAAATACTGATGCAACTGATACATGTAATTGGATATTCTATGAGTACGAGATGAATGAGACATGATGTCTTACCTCAATAGGTAGAAAAATGATGGTTATGTTGAATTTCATCATCTCTTTAATAGGGCATCAACACCTAATCATCTATGCCCTATCTTTTTTTTTAAAAAAAAAAACAGAAAGACTTTCAAACGCAAAGTTTAGAAAATAAACTTTGAATCAAATATCTTAATATTATTTTTGTCATCTATCATCATTTCAAGTATTTTAAGTTTAATGTAACTAATGCTTAAGACAAATAATTATTTTTTTATATTTACGCAATTATATAGTCAACTATACTATGGCACGTGCACTGCACGTGCGTCTGACTAGTTATTTTTAAAAGAATATACAGAGAAATGGGCCGAAAGAATATACAAAGAAATGGGACTCCGTGAGTTCCAAAAACTTATTTCAACCAACAAAAATTCGAAGGAAAATCACAATAATTCAAAAGATCAATTTCCTGTATTCAGAATTCTAAAGGCGAAATTTCTTTGCGGGATGAGGGCTCTCGACTTCGTCTTCACCTGAGCCAAAGCCCGGCCAGAATTGTGGCTGCGCCGGCAGGTTCAAGTCAAAGTCCCGGTGAGTAACGGTAGACTGTACACATTCTGACGATGTCATAGCGCTGCTGGCAGCTCCGACGCCGTTGCTAGTGATGCCTCCTTCATAGTGGCGCCTTTTGTGGCCTCCCAAAGCCTGGCCGGTGGGGAAACACTTGTGGCAGATGGAGCACTTATGGGTCTTTCCACCCTTTGTGATGGCAGAAGTAGTGATGGTAGCGGAGGCAGAGATTGTGGAGTTTTCTTGAATTCCGTCACCACTGCCAGTTATCTTTCGATGGATCGTCTTGTGCCCTCCCAAAGCTTGGTAAGATCCGAAAGCTTTGCCACATACCGAACACTTATACATAACCTTCGTAGAATCTGGTGGCAGACGGGTTTCTGATTGCGATTGTTTCTGCAGCAGTGCGGCTGTTGTGGCAGGGCCGCCTCCACGAGCTAACATCATAAGGCAAATAGCTAAATGTTCTTCTTCAGTTGGTTCATTTTGTTCCACGCTATGTGGTCGCCTTGATCGCTTACCCTTCAGCCACCGCCTAAAAGAGCTTAGGCCGGCTTTATCCAACTGAAATGGCGCCGATGGAGTATTCGGATAATTCAATGCTTCAAGTTCCATATATAATAGAAAGATAGTAAGGACTTAACCAAACTTTTCTTTTCAAGAAATACTGAGAATGGAGGATAAGCTGAGTGAAGATTGCACTCGGATAGAGACGAGGTCAATAGAAGAGTCCGAGTTATTGATCTATATTTTTTGAGAGCAAAGGGAAGAATCTGTTCTTGATTGAGTTTTAGAATAAGGGAAAAGGGACCGTAAGGCTTTTATAAACGGGGTGGAGTAGGGGGTGGAAGTTGCTTCACAAGTGCTAGGAAAGGGAACGGAAGGCAATTACTTGCAGAGAAAGAAAAGAAAAGTAAATAATAATACTAAGGGTATGTTTGAGTCACATTATTTTGGAAGAATTTATTCTGGAACAGTAAATTAATGGAGAATGTGTGGTTAAAAAAGAAAGAAAAATTATTGATGTGATGGAAAATATTATTTTATTGAAAAATGTATGGTTGAAAATAAGTAGAAAAATGAAAATGAAAATTTTAATATGTATCAAACAGGGGCCAAGTGTACATCCCATGATTACATGTTGTTTGACATCTTTTGTTTTTCACAAAGAAATGGGTGGGAAAATAGTCTTTTTTTTTTTTTTTTTTAAACTGACGAATGATGTGTTGTCATGTGGTACAAGATAAAAAATGATGTCAAATAGAATGTACATATAGTATGATTGAAATATAAATAAAATTATCACTAAAAACATGTGGATTGAGGGGCACGTTTAGTTTTGGAGAATTTACTTGTGGTCCAAGTGGGAAGAAGTTGGTTAGAAAGAGTGTGTAGTGTGTGGGGCTTTAGGGTTTTCGAGGGGAAGGAAAAGATTGAGCAACTGAGTGAAGAGATGACTAGTCAATGTAGACTAAACCCAAGTCAAAACTCCTACGCGGTCTGAAAACTCCTACGCGGTCTTAAACTATGTACTTCATCAACTATCGACTTTAGATGCAAAATACCGAAAATTTGTTATTATGTACCCTCTTGTTTAGCATTAAATATTAAATATATTTTTAATACTTTTTCGTATATGATATATTAAATGAACAATACATATTGCTAATTCTTTATTAATTTGTCATGTATTCAATCATGTAAACCATACAAGCACTTAGATTTTTATGAGTTTTTTTTCGTTTTAAGTATTTATGCGTACTTGCATTTCTTCAACATATTCAAATATTTTGAACCATAGAATATTACATAGAGGCATGTTTGGCTAAGTTTACTAATATTAATTAAGAACAAGTTACTTATATTTTGAAAAGAAGCTTACTTTGCTATCAAAATAAAATTATAATGAAATTTAAAATATTAAGAGTGGTTTTTTTGTTTATCAAAACTAAAAATAAGTAAGCCACGTAGCAATTGAATAAGAGTTATTTTCAAATATGTTTGAATGTAATGTTTACATATTTTTAAGCTTAACTAAGCATACTATATATATATATATAGCCCCGATCAGTACATATTAAATTCCAATTAAAATTGAAAATATAGCCGTTATTGGGTCTCGCTCGTCTAATAAAAGTCAACAATAACGGCTAGTTTTTCAATTTTAATCCGATTTTAATCTCTACCGAACGGGCCCTGACAATTTGTTTTTAAACTTAGTCTCTGGTTGGTAAAATTTATGAATAATTTATAAATTGTCAAATTTTATTTTCGACAACACACTCTAATAGATCCATAAATGTTATCCACTTATCCACAGCTTATTTCTATCCATATTTAGATAAAATCATTTATAAATCCTTCCTAGAAGGAGGCTTGAAAGTAGCAGCCACAAGCCCAACACCGACATGGGTATGTAAATAGAATATATGTTACTGTGTTCATGATAACATACAAATTAGGCCCTTTTTTTTTTTTTTTTTTTTTGTCGTTGCAATTTGTTGAAGGGTAAATATACTTTCACTAATATTACTGTTTATAATTGCACCAGATTTTAATCGTATGAAATGTTTTATAGCTTTTATTATTTGTCGTGCTCGCATCATCAAATTTTTTCATTGCATTCTTATCCCTTCCTTTATGATGAAAGTTTTTATTTAAAAATTCCATTAAGAGATATTAAAAAAATTTATTTACTCCTCGTATTTTAAATAGGCATAATAATAATAATAATAATAATAATAATAATAATAATAATAATAATAATAATAAAGAAGAAGAATGAAATTACAATTAAGGTTAAGTAGGTTGCACATGATCCATAAAAATTATTAAGAGAGTAATCGTAGGAGATCCACAATTTTTGAGAGCTAAATTCTATATTTAAAGTTTGGAGATTAAAATGTAAAATTTTGGAATTTGAAACAAATCAATTACGAATGATTGTGGAGGATGAGGATCAAATTGTGAAAAATTAAAAGATGAAGAACCCATGACGCAAATAAGAAGGGACTCAAGCCGAACAAAAAGAAGAAATTTAGGGACCAATTTGAAAAGGTAAAGATTGGAAGACACCTTGCGTTCGCAAGGTCATGCCATGGGATTGCGTGCATAGAAAATTTTCCATGAACGAGTTCAAAAGGTAACCATGTGATCACAACTACTTTAGCCATGTGATCGAATGGTTCTAGTGGTGGCAAACGAGTCGAGCCGGCTCGACTCGTTTTAGACGAGCTCGAGCAACTCGGGCTCATCAAAAAGACGAGCCTGAGCACGAGTCGAACGGCCGGCTCGTTAGGTGAGCTGAGCCTGCTCGGCTCGTTTTTGGTAAGCCACGCGTTTTTCCTCTTTAAAAACTTATTACCTTAAAAAAAAAAAAATTGGCGAACTGACGAGCTGAGCCGAAGCTCAGCTCGCCTTGGGCGAGTTCGCCCAAGGCCAATGAGCCGAGCACCCGCTCAGCTCGTTGGCCAGCGAGCCGTGAGCTCTGCTCGTTGGGCGGCGAGCCAAGCTCACCCGAGTATGGGCCGAGCCGGCTCGGCTCAGCTCGGTCCATTAACATCTGTAAATGGTTCTTCAAGATGGAAAAAGAAAATATCTTATTTCCTAATCCAAATTAACTTCTATCTAGAATAAATTTGAGGCACGAGTTTTGACCTAATTATGGGACTATAAAATAATTTAAAGCAGATATTATCTCTATTCAAAAAAAGAGAAGGTTTTTAGACAAACACATAATTTTACACCAAATTCAATATATTCATTTGGATGATATGAAGAAGAAAATGATTCGAGAAGATTAATCAAAAACTATCGAAGAGAATAAAAAATTTAAGAAGGGGTGTATTATCAATGCAATTTGTGTTTGTGTAATACTATAATGCTCAACTAATTATATAGATATGAGGATAATAATGAATCCTATATTTTGATATTTTAATGTTAATTTCTAAATCACGTCTTTGATATTTGATTGGTTTGAATAATTGTTAGGCTTTTCACGTTTTCAAGTACTTGGCCAATAATTAATTAGATGTTTTATTTATATTTTACTTGAGAAAAAGAATATGAATCATATAGGACGTAATAACTATCATTGTAAGGTCCTATAGAGGATAGATATACATTATTATGCTTTGCACACATGATCCCACAAAGTGTTCTTGTAATTTAATGCATTTTCATATATTCACATCTTTTGCAGAGATATAGTTGGGTTAAATGTGAGAATAGATTCAATATTGCCAACTAGAATTGATTTTAAGATGGAAGAATATCGGGAGATTCAAAGTCATAGTGGTTCTAATTAATTAATTGAGTTTCATGTAAGCTTCTCTATCGGTTAAAAATTTTGATGGTTAATTTGTTATAGGTTTAATTTACAATTATAAAACTCAAACAAGTTTTGATATTTCGTGTTAAAAATGAAGGTAATATCGGATTGCTCTAATATCACTTTATTGAAGAAAACACGAGATTGTTGGCACAATATGAAATGAAGATCACAAAAATACAAGAACAATGTCATTTGCAGAGAATTGAGATTTTATTACAATATAGAGAAAGAATAAAAAGATTTTGTGTTTATGATTTGTCCAACTCAATTTAAAATATAATGAAGAACTAAATATATATAGAGGACGTTCAAAGCACTGAAAGTAAAGTTATAGATTTAAATGAATGCTCAAAATGTGTCGAAACGTAAAACGTGTCTAGGTCGGATAACACTGCCACTCGAGCGTTAGGTGGAGTGAGCGTCGCCCTCAAGACAGAATTGCGACGACGTAGCTTAAACGGTAGACTAACGAAAAGCACCGAAAACTTCTTCCTGGTCCATATTTTGATCTCTCAAGTTCAACACAAATTTCAACTCTCAATTGGACTTTCAAATAAAACTTCAGCTAGAATTTGCCAAATAGACTTCGAATATGATTCCAAATAGAATTCGGATCACACCCTAATTTTAGCAAATTCCTTCTTGACACGAATTTCACTGAATTGGATGAACTTCAAAGATTCTTCACTTGGAGACAAATTCCATTGTAAGGAATAAACTTCAATTCCTCAACAAAAAAATACAAAACGAAACTCTCCATCAAAATTTCCAACTGAAAATATTCTCCAAAACTCTACTACCCAACTAGGGCAAAACTCTAATTGAGTATCAACAAAATACAAAGATTTTGTATTTGTAATTTGTCTAATTTAGTCTAAATTCAATAAAGATCTAAATATATGTAAGAGATGTCCAAAGTCCTGAAAAAGTAGAGTTATATATAGAAAAGAATGATTAAAATACATCAAAACGCGAAATAGGTATGTGTTGGATGACACCACCGCTTGAGTGCCAGGAGGGCAGCGTCGACACCGCTTGGGCACTAGCTCTCAGGACAGAATTGCGATGACATTACTCGAGCGGTATACTAGCGAAAAAGCTTTGAAAACTTCTCCGTGGTCAATATCTTGATCTCTTCAAGTCCAACATAAATTACAACTATCAATTGGGTTTAAAATAGAATTTCAACAAGAATTTGATAAATAGATTTCAAATAGGATTTCAAATAACATTCCAAATAGAATTCGGGTCACACCATCATTCTAACATTTCTGTTAGATTTATTTTTAATTAGAGTCTGAACACACGATCCTTGTGAAAACAATATTTTACTTATTTTTAAATACTAGACTACGATATTGTATACTTGCAGGATAAAAGATAATAGTCTCATTGTGGATCAAACTAAACAATGTCTCCCTAACATGCGAGAATGAAGAATGTATAGGTTGTTGGAGTGCACATCTTGATCAGGTAGAGGCAGTGGATATTTAGGTCCAAAAATGTGCGTTCTAGTGCAAATAGACATAACAAATTAAGCCATCGAAGAATGTATTAAGTTTCTATAAAAGTACGGATACTACCATTTTTATCCCAATTCAATAAGGCCAATTACTGGAATTTTAGGCCATACAATTAGTGATTTTACTTTGGAGGAGAATCCTGCCTTCGTATCTGTAAACAAAACCAAATGCTAGGGGATTAGATTCGGGGTATGTCCTAGGGACATAACATAGAGACAATGAAAATAACAAAAATTGTCAGAACTCAGCTAACTCTTGTACTAGCGAATTCACTTGGAAAACCAAACAGATGCCCATACTAATTTAAATTTAAACTCTAGACAGAATCAAGAAAATGATGATGATATAAGTATGGAAAAAGGGCTAGCCTTGGAAGTAGTAGAACCTTCATCGGGGGTTCTTTCATTACCAGTGGCAAGTTCTATACTGGCTTCGATTGAGTAGCTTACATATATGGTAGGTGTTAGTGTAGTTAGCACACTTACTCAGACTTCTAAACTTGATGAATTATGACTTACTGAGTAGATTCTTACCTAATTTAATGTAAATATATTAATTACAGGAAAATTCTTACTAGGATGCAATTGGTGCGAAGAAATATGAATTTAAACTTAATTGGAGTTGATTTAGAGTAATTGAAGACCATCCAGATTGCGTAAAATCAACATAAAGAATTAATAAAGCAATGGGAGAAGATTCACAAGTTTCGGGAGCTAAATCCAGCTCTTGAAAGGTTCGAGGACTTAATAGTAAAACATATCAGTTATGGATGATTGTGGAGGATGAATATCAAAGTATAAAGAAGTTAAATATGAAAGACCAAAGTTCCAAATGGGAGGGAATCAAGTGAACAATAAGAAAAATTCAGTGACCAGGTTGAAATGGGAAAAAAAGGTTGGCAATCCAATAGTAAGGTATAGCATGAGCGATCGTAAGCATGGCCAGTTCAGTTCTTGCAAGTAAAAGTCATAGCATGTGCAATTGCGACCATGATGTTCATGCGATCGCATAGTGTTATTCGACCAATCCGATTTTATTTTCTAATTTTATTCAACAATGTTCCAGCAACATCATGAGAAGAAGCCATTATTGGAAGAGCTGATTACTCAATACATCACAAAGACTGATAATACATTGTAGTACAAACAGACTTCCACAAAGAATTTAAAAAATCAAGTATGGCATATAGCAGATACATTATCTGGTAGAACACAAGCACTTTACCAAGCAATATAGAAACAAATCCTAAAGAACATCACTACAAGGAGTGGAGTTTAGCTACCAGAGATTTAAATCAAGAAGCACACTACTGCAAATGAAAAAGTATATACCACAGACGAGGAGCAAGAGGATCAGTCTGAAGAAGTGAAACTAGAAAAGAATTCAAACAATAGATTAAGGGTGTGTTTGTCATCCTTCAAAAATTAAATTGTTCACTACAATATCATTTATCCACCACACATTCACAAAATAAAATATTCTACATACAAACTAATGAAGTTTCTTTAAATTTTAACCACATTCCCCAAAAAATACTATTCAAAACTTCATTCTTTCTCCCATAATGGGAGACAAACAAGGGCTAAGGCAATCGTTCATGTCAGAATATATATATGTGTCGTTGATATCGTTCACTGATGCCTTAGCACAGTGCTCAGCTATTCAAAGTTTATGAGAACATACTCTCAAAGAAATGGAAGCTGGAGGACAACAAAATAGTAATGCCATATTGTGAAATGAGCCAAAACCAGAACTAAAAGATTCGGGGAGTTCCACTAGATCTCTTGTACCATTCGTAACAATAATTTTGATAAGCTTTGCTTGTTCTTAATGTCATTATTAACTTGTTGCATTTTATTGAATACATTAATACTTTTAGAGAGTTTTGATAAGTCTAAATTGAATACTACTAAACTTTTTAAATCCTTAAAAATCATTAAAAGTTCTAATTGAAAATGAACATCCTTAAAAATTTCAAATCAATGTAGCCTGACATTTCAAATCTAGATCTACATATCTTCTCAATTATTGGCACCATCCACATTCAGAAACATTGTCAATTTTTTAGGCATCGTTGTCAGCTCCAACACCACCACCACCACCACCTACGATATACTCTCCTAAATGGAATCACCTTATGTTTTCTTGGCCAGAGTAGGTAAGACAAAATAAACAAATATTTGAGGATCTATGTCTGAATATAATGTTGATTTTTGCTTTCTTTTTATAAATATTTTGCTTCACTTTTTCTACATTTTTATGCGAGTTTGTTATGGTGATTAGTTTGTTAGTTGCAGTAATACATTTCAATGCACAAATGGATCCACTTTTAGGCAATGATGAAAACCTTCTGAATAATTAATAAGAAGAAATATTGTTTCTTTTTCTTTGATCTTTCTTTTGAGAAATGGATATGGTAATGGTAGAAGCTTCGACTAGTATTTCCGTTTATTTTTTAATTTTACCAATTGCTTTTAATTATTTTAGTAGTAGTTTATTTGTAATTTTTGAAAATATTTGAGTCAGTAAAACTTTATAGCTTAAAGAAGAGATATCAATGAACTATATTTCATATTGATTGAGCTAGTTGAATTTATAATACATTGTATTGTCACAAGAATAATCTAGAAACTAGGGCTGTTAGGTAGCTCCTTATTATATGGATCATGTTGGGAATCTTATACAACAGAATGTGGTCCAGAAAACAAGCTGGGAGAAAACGGTTATGACACCATGGATGAAGAATGCTGAATCACCAATGATTAGGACTTGAGCTGGAGCTCAAGTTGATGATGTTAATTCTTAATACCCCCTTCAAGCAGGACGGAACGCATGTGACTCCAAGCTTGTCCTTCAAGAAGAGAAATCTCGAGTGATTCAATCATTTAGTCAGTAGGTCTGCAATTTGATCTGAGGTTGGTATATATTTTACTTCAAGTTTCTTTTCCAGCACCTTATCTCTGATGAAGTGAATGTCCAGCTCTATGTGCTTTGTTCTAGCGTGATAGATTGGGTTTGAGGCTAGAGCTCCTGCACTCATATTATCACACCACAGAGTTGGAGTTCCAGCTAAAGGAAGTTCAAGTTCTTGAAACAATGACTGTATCCATGCCACTTCTGATGTAGCTGAAGCAAGTGCCCTGTATTCGGATTCAGTACTTGAGCGAGCTACTATATGTTGTTTCTTTGAGGACCAAGATATCAGGTTGTCACCTAAATAGATGCAATACCCCATTGTTGATCTTCTATCATTTGGGGCATGAAGCCCAGTCAGCGTCTGAATATCTAGTTAAGTTCAACCTTTCGCTTCTCTGAATCCATAATCCATGGTTTATAGTGTACTTCAAATATCTTAAAACTCTCCTTAATGCTTGCCAGTGAGTAATGGTTGGAGATTGCAGAAATTGACTTAGCTTGTTGACACTGAAAGTGATGTCTAATCTGGTGTGTGTGAGGTATTGCAAGGCTCCAACTGCACTTCTATAGTGAGAAGGTTCTGCCAATAATTCTCCATCAGTCTTGGAGATGGTTTTGCCAGCAGGAATAGGTGTAGGATATGCATTTAAGTTCCAGTTCAAACCTTTTGAGCAAATCACCAATGTATCTGGCTTGAGTGAGATGAATGCCAGAATTATGCTACACTACTTCAACTCCAAGAAAGTAATGTAGCCTTCCAATATCCTTCAGTGCAAATTTTCTGTTAAGTGAGTTTATGAAGCCTTGCACCAGGTCCTTATCATTCCTCGTTATAACAATATCATCTACATAAATGAGGGCAAGAATCACCTGCTTTTCATTCTTGAAATAGAACAAAGATGTATCTGCTACAGACTATTTGAATTTCTAGCTAAAAAAGGTTGCTTTCAGCTTATCATACCAGGCCCTAGGTACCTGTTTTAATCCATAAATAGCCTTTTCAAGCTTGCAAACATGATTAGGCTTTGTGTCATCTACAAAACCCTCTGGCTGATTCATGTAGACAGTCTCTTCCAATTCTCCATTTAAAAAGGCGTTATTAATATCTACATGTCTAATGATCCATTCCTTTGCAACTGCTAGAGTAAGTATTATCCTCAGTGTTGATGGTTTAATGACTGGGCTGAAACTGTCATAGTAGTCAACTCCAGGGGCTTGATGAAAGCCCTTATCTACTAACCTTGCCTTTAGCCTATGAATTGATCCATCTAGGGCTGTAAGCAAAAACCGTCAAATCGAAAAATCGAACCGAAATCGCATTTTAAAAACCGTCGGTTTGGTGCCACGTGGACCCATCAACGAAATGGTTTTGAACCAAACCAAACCGGTCAAAAACAGTTTGGTTTAAGTTTGAGAATTTTAATTGTGGTTTAAAACCAAACCGGATCGGTGAAAAAATATATAAAAATAAAAAAATAAAAATAATGATTTTTTTTTAAAAAATTCATCCAAATATACGAAATTCAATAGTTTTGTCATTTGTATGCATTTTTGTCAATTTATAAATTTCTATTACATATATATTATTATTACCAAATAATCCTAATTTATATATAATAATCTCAAGACTAATATAATCTATCAAAAACTCTTTTCATCTTTAGAATTCAGATTTCTACAGTTGCTTTTGAGTCTACATTCTCAAGTGGAGGTCAGTTACTTAATTCCTTTAGGAGTTTATTAGGTGCAAGAATGGTTGATGTTTGTATATGGGGGAAAAATTGGTTGCAAATTAAGAATGAACCTAAGTATTGTCCCAATATTTAGATGAAGTGGAAGCATTTGATAATTCAATGAAAGTTGTGGCATGTGGTTTATATTTTCTATTACCATATTTTTAAAGATTCTCTTATCTACCTAGTATCCAATACTATGATGATATAACGAATGTATTTGTTTGACAATGGAGACTATGAATCATGTGTGACAACAATTGGTGTTTGAGTATATGTGAGAAACTGAATTCGTAACAAAATACAATGGTAAGCTTGTGTAATTGTTATGTTTAGATATTATAAACAATTGATTTATTATTATGGTTGGTTATTCTCCCTGTCTATTCAGTAGTTTTGTTTTTCAGATGTGATGATCACGAGGTCTTGTTGAACATCATTATATTTTTTGGGACTTATATTTAGTTTAGTAGACTTGTATTGTAACGTTATCGTAACGTTTTAGCCTAAAATGGCAAACAAAAAACTATATTTTAGTTTATTGTGATTTCACTTTGATTTAGTTGGTATTTAAATTTGTAGTAGATATATTTAGTTTGTTTTAGATTTATTGCTAGTAAGATATAAATATATATTGAATTCAATAAATTAATGTCATAAAAGTAGACAGACAAAAAAATTTACGGTGAAACCGGTGGTTTAAAACCGGACCAGAGTTTTTTTCAAACCGTTCAAAATGGTTTGGTTTAGGTTTGAGTTTTTTTCAAACCGGTCTAAACTGTTTGGTTTGAAAATTTGTCAAAAACAAAAAAAATCGGACCGCTTACACCCCTAGATCCATCAGCATTATGCTTGACCTTGAATACCCATTTGTTTCCCACTATGTTGTAAGTAGGTAATGAAGGTACCAGCTTCCTAGTTCTGGTTTTTGTTAACGCATTGAATTCATCTTCCATGGCTCTCTTCCAATCTGGATTCATCATTGCCTCTTTAACATTCTTAGGTTCAGATAGCTTTGAATCATTTTCAATTGATTTTGCCAAGTGAGCCTTTGGTTTGAATATCCCTGCTTTACCTCTAGTCACCATAGGATGTTGATTCTGAACCATTGTCCTTTCCTGGAGCTGATTATCAGTTGTTTGTTGAATGTTCTCAGTTATTTCATTTTCCTCCAGTATATTGAATGCTGGCTCTACAGATTCTGGTTCAAAATTACCTTCAACTTCAGTTCTTTCACCTTCATTGGTATCATGAAAATCACTTTCCTGTTGATTGTCACTTAGGTTTGAAGGTGAGTGATGCTATCCATGGGTTGCTTCAGTCTGAGCTGTACCAAATGGACTTGAAGTTGAATTTTTTAGATCAGATGGAAGAAAGATATAAGGAATAACTATCTCAGGTACTGCAAGCTGAGATTGGTTTTTGCCATTGAACAAGGACTCAAAAGGAAACTCGGATTTATTGAATATTATGTGTCTTGATATGTACAATTTTCCTGAAGAGTTCAGACACTTATAACCCTTGTGAGAGTTGCTGTATCCAAGGAAGATACATTTTGTAGAGTGAAAACTGAATTTGCTTTTCTGATATGGCCTTAAGCAAGGAAAACAGGCATACCCAAAGGTTTTTAAGTCTCCATAGTTGGGTTCTCTTTTGTACAGGATTTGATAGGGAGATTGTTGTTTAAGTACAGGAGTTGGTAACCTATTTATGAGGTAAGTAGCTGTGTGAAAAGAGTCCCACCAAAATTTTGAAGGCAATTGAGCCTGAGCCAGCAAAGTTAAGCTAGTCTTAGTTATGTGTCTGTGCTTTCTCTCTATTCTACCATTTTGGGCTGAAGTATAGAGACAAGGATGCCTGAATTCGATTCCTTCTTGCGCTAAAAATTTTGAAAAAACTCTGTACTCTCCCCCCAATCAGCCGAAGGGTCTTGATTTTATGATTTAATTTGTTTTCAACATGGTTTTTAAATTGGTTAAACACTTTGAAAGCTTCAGACTTCAGTTTCAAGGGGTAGATCCAAGTAAAACGGCTGAAGTCATCTAAGAAAGTTATGTAATATTTAAAACCTGAAGTTGATAGCATTGGTGCAGGTCCCCAGATATCAGTATGCACTAATTCTAAAGGTGATTTGGCATGTGATGAAGATAGAGAGAAAGATAATAGATGAGATTTGCCAAGTTGACATGCATTGCAAAAAGATTTGGTGGCATTTTCTTTTGCTTTCAGATTACAGACTTTAAACACTGGAATCATCACTGGGCTAGAAGGATGACCAAGTCTATTGTGCCATACATCAACATTTAAAGACTCTTGACTCGAATTGATAGGAGACTCTTGACTGGAATTAACTAAAGACCTTTGACTAGTAGGGACTGAGGAAGTGTTGCAGCAGAATTCATTTGGAAAGCTTGATTGATGAGAGAGTTGATTGGTGCTTTGATGGGGAAATTCCAATTGATACAGCCCTTCCTTAATTGTAGCATCACCTCATTCGTTGCCATGTCCTTGACAAAACAACAATTAGAGTGAAATTCCATAAAAACTTAGTTGTCTAAAGTAAGTTGTGAAACACTAAGGAGGTTTTTCTTTATTTTAGGCACATGTAGCAGTTTATTTAATACTAGTGTTTTATCATTTAGAGCAGGTATATATGAGGTTCCGAAATGTGAAATGTTTAACTTACTTCCATTTCCCACCATGACTTTCTCCTTATCAGTGTACTCACTTGCTGAAGCTATGTTTGCCTTATCAGAGGTGATATGGTTGCTAGCCCCTGTGTCTGCAAACTAAGCTGGGCCACTTACTGTGTTAGGAGTGGCTATGAGGGCAGCAGGTGATGAATTTTAGTTGATCCTCTGATGAGGTGAAGTGCCAGTGTACCTCTCATCGTATCTAAAATTACATATATTTGCCTTGTGTCCAACTTTCCCACACACTTGGCAAACTGGCCTATCACTGCCAACTGTACTGACTCCTCTACTCCTTCTTCTTCTTCCACTCCTGTAGTGATTGAAGTTGTTGAATCTTCCTCCAGTTCTTGGTGTATTGGATCTGAACTGATGATGACCTGATCTCTGTGAGACATTTGCTGAGGTTTGATCAAGGCTTATCCCGATCATTTCATTCCTGATAGAGTTGAGATGTTCCAATCGACTTTCATAAGTCATTAATGTAGATTGGAGTTCACCCCAGGAGATGTGATCTCTGCTATTTAACTGAACAACAATTGGCGTGTAATCTTCATCTAGCCCAGCCATAACTTGGGTTATCAAGTCAGTATTAGTGATGGTCTTTCCAGAAATTTCAAGATTATCAACAATCTGTTTCACTTTATTCAGATATTGATCGATGCTCATATTACATTTCCTTGATTTTTGAAGTTCACATGTAAGGAAGGTAATCCTTGATCTGTTCTGGACTCCATAGCTCTCTTCAATGGCAGTCAATAATTCCTTTGAGTTGGCTGTACCCATCACTCTTATTGTAATGTCTGGGTTCATAGAAGAATAAAGCCAACCCATCAACAACTGATCAGTTGACATCCATTGGCTGAATTCTGGATTCTTCACCATCTCTACACTGGTTCCAGCTTCACCAGTGATTTGGGTTCCATTGAACTCTTGAGGACACGTCTTTGTCCCAAGGATGTACCCCTCCAAGCTATGTCCTCTAATGATTGGGAGGGTCATATTTTTCCACAGTAGATAATTGTTTTTATATAGCTTTACAGATACAGTTTGAGTGAGGTTTACACCAAATGGTGAAAGATGGCTATTTCCAGTTAATGTTGCAGCAGTGCTGCTGGAGAGGGAGGCTGATGCAGTTGCAGGGTCAACATTTTGTGGAGTATTGTTGGCGTTTGCCATGGCTGATGCTCTGATACAAAGTAAAACTTTATAGCTTAAAGAAGAGATATCAATGAACTATATTTCATATTAATTGAGCTAGTTGAATTTATAATACATCGTATTGTCACAAGAATAATCTAGAAACTAGGGCTGTTAGGCAGCTCCTTATTGTATGGATCATGTTGGGAATCTTATACAACAGAATGTGGTCCAAAAAACAAGCTGGGAGAAAACGGTTATGACACGATGGATGAAGAATGCTGAATCACCAATGATTAGGACTTGAGCTGGAGCTGAAGTTGATGATGTTAATTCTTAACAGCGTCTCAATGCTGCAATTTTCTTTCTTCCTTTTTTTTATAGTTGCTTTTTCTTTTTTGTCTATTTAAAGATAAGGGAAAATTCAGCATTTTACATAAATTTAACAGCAAAAATGGATGGAAGGACATGATTGCAATTAAATCAAAGGTTCAAGATGCTTGGACCTAAAAAGGTGGGGGATATAATAGTAATAAATTGCGAAAATTGGAGACAAAAAGTGCAAATTTCCCAATAAAATAGTGGACAAGCTCGCAATGATAATCATGGGAAGACTTGTACTTGGCAATGATCTCTCCCTTCCATGACTACAATTTTTTGCAGTTCTATGTCAGAGAGTAACTCTTTAGCCTTTAACTTGAGCACATTGATGGCTCATGTGGTGCTTTAGATAGTTCACGCGAACTACAACCTACAATATAAACAAATAATAGTACTACCGAACGATTCAAGGTAATGACAAAGATTACAATATAAGGAAAATAGTATTAATTTCTTCTTCGAACAATCCAAAGATATTAGACTTGCAGATTTACCTTAATGTAATTTAAACAGCGTAATGAGATGATCAACAATATCAGAATGTTAATTCGAGCCCATCGACTTCACAATATTTCCTTAAGATGAATTTGCTCCCTTCAAAAGTGCTAAAGGTGTTCACCAATCATTTTTCAGGATAGAACAAATTTTCTCTCCTACGAAAGCAGCACACAACATACTATAAGAGTTACAACAAACTTAATAAAGTTCTTATAATTTGAGAACAGTATTTAGAATGAGAAAGAGAGCAAGAAAGAAAATGAGATTCAATGCAAAAAATGATTGCAATGAAATGGTGGAAATTTTTTAACAACAGGGCAGGCTATTTATGAATGTATTCGTCGCCATTCAAATCCTCTTCAAGCCTTTTCAAGCCAATCGTCATTATTCATATAACCCTCCACAAAACAAATAGATAATTATGTTCAGACTAAAGCACTAGTCGATTAACAGACGTTTGTTAAGTATGTTAACAAATGGTCACACCAAAAAATACCCAAAAATAAGTCAATGAAAAAATTACACAATTTGATTAATTAAAATTTGGTCCAAAAATTTAAATGAATTTTGTTCAAAAAGATATATAGAATAAGGACACACCCACACCCAAACCAAATCGAACTGGACTCAGTCATGACATGGACCCTGCTTGTGCCTTCCAAGTCGAGCTGATCGGCCGGCCGGAGACCAAACCCAATAGTTTATAGATATCTCCCCTTTCAAAGATTATTGATACATTTTGGGGTCCACACCTAATTGCCAAACTTTCATTATATAAACCACACTAAGGTTTCTAAGATTTCCTGTGTGGGACAAGAGTTTAGCATTTTCCAATTAAATCAAATAGCACCGTATTTCCATAACATGAAGAGAACTAATCCCAATTTCGCATTCTTTATTGGGATTGATGCCGACAACCACTTCAAATACTTCTTATGGCTCTTGCTCCTTGGATTCAAGGATTTATCTCTTAAATACTGAGCCTAATTTGTGTCAATGGAATTAAAAGCAGAATATGAAGGTACAATGATTATTTCTAGTGTTAAGATGAAGAAAAAAAATCAAATTTATCCTCTTGCATTCGACATATTCAATTTCGAGAACTTTGTTTTTGTATTGATCAAAAAGGTAATATAATAGAGGGTGTTAAAGATGTTTATCCATATGCATATTATAGCTACTTCATTGTATCGTATACAAGGCAATATGAAAGCTAATTATCAAATTCATGGAATCTTATAGTTGTTTAAAAGAGTTGTGGGGCAAACAATTTTAAGGAGTTTGTTGACGCATAAAAATGTGGCCCACTTAAATGGTCCAAGAGGTGAAGCCTCAAATAGGAGATTCGAATGATAGGCCTAAGAAAAACTATGGAAAAATGCCTAAGACAGAGTTGTGCAATGAAGGCCCATCATCGCCTAAGAATATAGGACGTCCCAAGCTCTGGGCGAGTACAATATTTTATTTAAATACTCAAAGCGACAGTGTTACCATCGGCCAAGCTTACGGAATGCCACCTTGGACCCACTCTCTACCACCTTGGACACCCTATCTATCCCATCCGCTAACCTTGTGTCACCTATGTATCCCTTCTATCCCATCTACCACATTATTTTGGAAGAATGTATTCTAGAATGAGTAAAAGAATGAAAATGAAAAGTTAAATGTATACCAAACAGGGGCTTATTACAATTTTATTAAAATCAAACAATAATAAATATAACGTGGATGATCATTTGTGGAGGTAATATGCACAAGGACGGAGATTGTCATGCAATAGGAGAATGCTCCTAAACAAATAGAAGTTTTGGAATTAGTACAATTTTATCACATGTAATAATGCAAAAACAACTATAAACCTACATACCTCTCTCCATAAAAATAGGCATTGAGGATTGGATAATCTTCTCTAGGCGGAAGGTATGATCCAAAAAACCCCTCCTCGATCTCCTTGATAGCATCAGTCAGCACAATTTGAACTTCAAGCCGACATATCGATATTTCAGTACATGTTTGTTGTCCTGCATTAAATTGATATATGAATGTAAATATAAAAGGTAAGGATATGTTCACTCAATGATTGCCAATAATATCATCAATATCTTTTACATTAGGAGTATACGTCGCCTACTAGTTTAGCATCCACAATAAGGATAGTCTCATAAACCCATGAGTGCAAAACTTACTATCATTACATATAGAAGTTTAATAAAAATTCAAAGTAATAAGGTTTTATCATGTACCTACACGATTAGTAAAAGCCCATCGGCATCATATAGGCCTTTAGCCTTTGATGACTTTGGTCGGATGCCTCTCTTAAAAGCATGCAATACATCCCAAAAAAAAAAAACACCTATGACCACATGGATTATGTGGTGAATACATCAACATTATCTACTATATCCAAAGAAAATAGATCGACTGGCGTCTTGTGGTGTTTGCATTTCAACACGGTCTCCGGAAAAATACCAACTGAGCCTGTATTTATCCTGGTACACTGTGCATTAATCGAAAACACTCCAACTATGCAAGAGCAATGTTATCCTACCTTCAAAGTATTCATTCAAGGGTCTTTAGTTTGATGAATTTTGAGCCTAATTTCATCTTCATTACGAAAGTTTAGTCCTGTAATGAGAATAAATTTAAATATGGAGAACCAAGCCACCTTCTTGTCTCTTAACCGAGACACTAAATTTGTCGGTGTTGAATGACTTAAGCAACTAAAATAATAAACCATCGATGATTGGTCGGAGAACTACATCGCATTTTGTGAAAGAATTTCATACTAATGAACAATGCAACTGCTCTTTATGATTGTCATCTAAAGCAACTAATACTTTTCTAATGTTTTCGAGGTTACAAATATATGTCACTTTCCACGGAATGCACTCACTCTACAGTCAACAACACTCTACATCCTACAATAATAGATGAATTTTAGTAACTTAAATAAGTAAGTTTTAAACATAGGGTCAATTAAACAAGGTTTTTGAAATGAAGTTAGTCACATGCTGGGATTGTTGAGGAATCATCTTCACCTACTATATGGGGGTTGGCTAGGATTGTTCCATCCACCCTTACAGTTAGTGAAAAGCATTGCCTCACCGATGGAGGCCAATGAAGAACACAAACCCAGAATTTAAACATTTAAACTTGAATTTAAACCAAAATGCACAAATTTAAGTTCAAATGTATACTATCCAACTACATTTTTTTTGCTATAAATTCACAATTTCTAACCTAATGGTTTGTTTGATGGATATTATTGAGGAAATAATGTATTTTAAATAGTGATATAATAGAAAATATGTGGCTAAAAAGTAAGAAAAATTTATTGACGTGATAGAAAAAAATATTTTATTGAAGAATGTGTGGTTGAAAATGAGTTTTGAAAGAATGTGTATCAAATAAGGACTAAATGAACTTAAGGAAAAAATAATCACAAATTTGAAAAAAAAAAAAAAAGAATTAGATCGGTTAGATTCTAACTCTGAAATGGGAATTCTTGCACTTGTTTTGAGATTACTTTGATGCCAAAGAAGAGTTCATCCAGGATTTTGAATTGCAGGATTTGAATTATTCTTTAGCCTTCTGTTTTGTTTTCAGATTACATAAATAAACAAGAATATATATATATATATGTGTGTGTGTGTGTGTGTGTGTGTGTGTGTGTGTGTGTGTGTGTGTGTGTGTGTGTGTGTGTGTGTGTGTGTGAAGAGAGCTATTTGGTGAATTGAAGAATATGTGCTAATATGGAAGAAAATATTATGGCATGATTTGGAGAATAATGGTTGATGATAATTGGAATGTTTCCATTACTCGTTATATTCTTTCCGTGATTGTCTTCTTCATAATAAGGTAACCTTGTTGTAATATATTTATATATGTGTCATTGTAACACTTTGGATACAAGCGAATATAATTTTCTCTCTTCTCCCGTGGATGTAGGTTTGCCACACGACGTCGAACCACGTAATTCTTTGTGTTCTTTCTTATATATTTTATTGAAATCTTCATGGTATCAGAGCGGATGTATTGATCCGGCCAACAGTTCGAAAATTTGAAAAAAAGGAAAGCAGATTCAGTTTTTTCCAGATTCGTTTTCTTTTCAGCTTTGCGCGACCTCCACGAAAACGACAGTATCTTTCAAACCGTAACTCGGAATTGCACAAGGTTGGTGGCGTTGGATTCGTATCATCCATATCTAACTAATTCCTTTTGAGCTATTTTCAGCAACATTTGGTGGGTCAAAATCATCCTCAAAGTCAGCTGCTCGTGTTTTTTCTCAGATTTTTTTTTGCGGTTTCGAAGTTTCCTTTCAGTTTGTTTCTGAGTTTACAATGACTGAGAAAGCTAATAATCCATTTGTAATGATGGAGAATGATGTTAATCCTGGATGGAAGTTATCTACCGTTCTCTTGAATGGTATAAATTACATATCATGGTCAAGAGTCGTGAAGTTATCTATTGGTGGAAAGAAAAAGTTGAGTTTTATCAATGACACTTCTATTTGTCCAGATGCTGCAGATCTAAAGTACGAAGGGTGGATTTCGAATGATCAACTCGTTAGGTCTTAGCTTCTGAATTCAATGGAAGCACATATTGCTGAAATCTTTGCCTTTTCAGATTCGACAGAAGAATTGTGGAATTACGGCAATCAAAACAATGCTGCTAGGATCTTTGAGTTGAAAAGGGAAATCTCTGTTGCTGAGCAAGGGGATAAAACATTCATTGAGCATCTTAGTTTTCTTAAGAAGAAGTGGGACGAATTGAGCATGTATCGCCCACGTACAACCGATGCAAAAATCTTGTTGAAAAAGGTCGAAGAAGATAAAATATTTTCTTTACTGAGTAGTTTGAAGTCGGAGTAAGAGAATCTTAAAAGTCATATACTTATGAGTTCTACCCTGCCAACCTTTTCTAGTGTGTATGCAACTGTGCAGCGAGAAAAAACTCGAAAAAAGACTATAAATTCTGAACCAAAACATATATCAGAGTCGACTGCTCTTATTGTCAAAAGGGATGAGAAAAGGAAAGGCCTTCAGAACAAGGGAAGACGTGAAGCTCCAAAATGTGATCACTGCCACATGCTAGGTCACTCTAAGAATCGTTGTTGGGATCTTCATCCTCATCTCAAGCCATCCACTATGAAAGGAGGAAGCAATGAAGTTGCTGCTATTGTTGAAACTACCATCTCATTGAATCAATTGACTCAAATGCTCCAACAACTTGGTCATCCTAGCCATCCTAGTCCGAAAGAATCTAATCCTTCTACCAATACTCATGTCTCTGGTAACCTCAAAGCTTACTTCTCTTCATGTACATTTAAACATTTGAATACTTGGATTGTTGACTCGGGTGCCACTGATCATATGGCAAATGATGCAGCATCTTTAAGTGATTTCTCAAAAAATCCATCAAAACATGCTATTTCAATTACTAATGATACCTCACTTCCTGTTTGTGGGTCTAGAAAAATTAATCTTTTTCCTGGTCTTCCAGTACAGATACACTTGTTATTCCTTCATTTCCATCTCAACTTCTTTCTGTCGGAAAAATAATTAACTCCTTCAATTGCAATGTTATTTTTTCTCCTAATGATGTTGTGTTTCAGGATCGAACTTCGGGGAAGAAGATTGGTGAATGTGTCTACTCACATGGACTTTATCTCTTCAAACTATTCGATGTCACTTCTCTTAATAGTGCTACGCTAGAAAATCATATCGTACATCAAAGATTTGGGCATCCTTCTAGTCGTGTATTATCTTTTTTATTTCCATCTCTATCTTTTGGGACACATATTTGTGATGTTTGTCAAATTTCCAAACAAGTTAGTCTACCATTTAATAAATCTTCATCTATGTATATTAAACCTTTTGAGTTGATTCATTCTGATTTATGAGGCCCATGTCGAATTGATTCATATGATGGCTTTAAATACTTTGTATTGTTTATTGATGATTGTTCTCGTACTACTTGGATCTATTTATTGAAATCTAAGAATGAAGTTTACCCTGTTTTCAAGGGTTTTCATAGCATGGTGGCCACTCAATTTGATAGCAAAATAAAGATTTTTTGTTCAGATAATGGGACCGAATTTGCAAAGGGTTCCCTTCCTGCTTTCTTCGCACTAAAGGCATTATACATCAGACCAGTTGTATTGGTACGCCACAACAAAATGGAGTACTCGAAAGGAAAAATCGACATATTTTGGAGACTACAAGAGCTATCATGCTTCAAATGAATATTCCAAAGAAATTTTCGTCACATGGAGTTCTAACAGCTGTGTAATTGATAAATATGCTTCCAAGTCATGTAATCAATTTTCAGTCACCGTTGGAAGTCTTAAAAGGGAGAAAGCCTGATGTGTCTCACCTTCGAATATTTGGTTGTGTTTGTTATGTGCACCACCAGAGCTGGCATCATGATAAATTTGATCCCCGTTCCATCTGGTGCGTCTTCTTAGGATATTCTTTCGACAAAAAAGGATATACATGCTATGATCCTCGGTTGTAGAAGCTATTTGTATCGCGAGATTTGAGATTTTCTGAGATTGAACCATATTTTTCGGCTCAGAGTTCGAACAAGATTTTATCTCAAGGGAAGAATTTGAACGATCTGTTTCCACTTCTCACTACATAGACATCTTCTTCTGATATTGTAAGTACTAGCGAAATTGAAACCATGATACAGACTGGAGGTACAGGAGAAACTAAATAGGTTGAAGACAATGGGGACAATGGAAGTCCTTTATCGACAATTGCTCATGATGTTCCAGATACTTCCGAAAAGATTCTTAGAAGGTCAAACCGAACATCCAAGGCTCTAAAAAAATTAAAGGACTTTGTTACATATGAAGCTGTCAGTCATCCTATATAGTCTCATTTGTTATACTCCAATGTATTGTTGTCTCATTCATCCTTTTTAATTGCATTATCTTCAACTTAAGAGCCGAAAATTTTTAGAGAAGCAAATTCCAGTCCTGTTTGGAGACAAGCAATGCAGGAAGAATTACAAGCCCTTGATGACAACAAAACTTGGTCCATTGTTAAACTTCCTCCGGGCAAGAAGACAGTTGGGTGTCGTTGGGTTTATAAAACCAAGTTTCGAAGTGATGGGTCTGTTGAACGACATAAAGAACGCCTTGTTGCAAAAGGCTTCACTCAAACTTATGGAGTTGATTACACTAAGACATTTGCTCCTGTAGCCAAAATGAACACGTTTCGTGTTCTTCTTTCTCTAGCCATCAATCAAGATTGAAAATTGTTTCAGATGGATGTGAAGAATGCTTTTCTACATGGTGATCTTGATGAAGAAGTTTATATGAGTATACCTCCAGGTCATCGACTGGAGGGTCGTAGTGATCTCACATGTAGATTAAGAAAATCTATATATGGTCTTAAACAATCACCTCATGCTTGGTATGCCAAACTCAGTCATGTTCTTGTCCATAATGGTTTAAAGATGAGTAATACTGATTCTTTCTTGTTCGTGAAAAGAGGTATGAAAGGTACTGTTATTGTTTTGATCTATGTTGATGACATCGTTCTTACTAGTGATGATCTTGTTGAAATATCAAGGCTAAAAAATATTCTTCATACACAGTTTTCTATTAAGGATTTGGAAATTTTGAAGTACTTTCTCGGATTAGAAATTGCATATTCAAAAAGGGCATATTTCTAAACCAAAGAAAATACGTTTTGGATTTGTTGAAAGATACTGAAAAATTGTGTGCTAATTTACACTTGATGGCGATCTATTATCTGATATGAGTCAATTCCAAAGATTGGTGGGCATACTAATTTACCTCACAATTACTCGACCTGATATCTCATATGCTGTCAGCCTTGTTAGCCGCTTTATGCATTCTCCACGAGTTGCACATATGGATGCCGTTAATCGAATTTTGCACTATCTCAAGGGGTCACCCGAAAGAGGTATATGTATGCGTAAACATGGTCATATTCTTATTTCTACTTATACAGACGCAGATTGTGCTAGTAGTGCTGTTGATAGAAGATCTACCATTGGATATTGCACTTTTATTAGGGGAAATTTGGTGACATGGAGGAGTAAGAAGCAGAACATTGTTGCACGCTCTAGTGTTGAAGCTGAATATCGGGCAATGGCTTCTACTGCTAGTGAAATTATTTGGCTTCGCTCTTTGCTTAAGGATTTGGGATTTGGTTCATCACAACCCTCTTAGATGTTTTGTGATAATCAATCTGCTATACATATTGCTTCAAATCCAGTTTTTCACGAGCAGACAAAACACATTGAAGTTGACTGTCATGTTATACGAGAACAAGTCCAAGCCAAAGTTATTTGCACTTCATTCATTCGTAGTAGCCAGTAATTGGCTGATATTTTTACCAAAGGCCTACCAACTGTCAAATTTCATGAGATATTGTCCAACTTGAGGGGGAGTGTTGGAGAAGAGAGATATTTGGTGAATTGAAGAATATGTGCTAATATGGAAGAAAATATTATGGTATGATTTGGAGAATATTGATTGATGATAATTAGAATGTTTCCATTACTCGTTATATTCTTTCCGTGATTGTCTTCATCATAATAAGGCAACCTTGTTGTAATATGAATATATATATGTCATTGTAACATTTTGGATACAAGTGAATATAATTTTCCCTCTTCTCCCGTGTATGTAAGTTTGCCACACTGGTGCCGAACCACGTAATTCTTTGTGTTCTTTCTTATATATTTTATTGAATTCTTCAATATATATATATATATATATATATATATATATATATATATATATATATATATATATTGTATGACAAATTAATTAGCTAGTTAAGAGACTTTTGAGTAAAATTAGAGGTGGCAATGGACCGAGCCGGCTTGCCCACACGATCACGATAGACGACCCTAAGCCCGGCTCGTGCTCGGAGCTCTCCCAAAATGGGTACTCGACGAGCCCGAGCCGGCTCAGCTCGTTTTTTTTTATTAAGATATAAGCCTTTTTGAGGAAAAAAAATGGGAACAATACATAAATCCTACCTATTAAAATCACATTTCAAAACTAACAAACTTGTTAAATTATTTCAAAATTCAAGTGTTAATTCCAATTAAATATATATATTATATAATTAATTATCCCCACCTCACCCCACCTGGCCACCACATACCCACCCCACAATTAAAAATTCCAAGAAATTTAAATATGAAAATCACACCACCCTGGACCCACCCTCACCCCCACCCCCATCCCCACTCCCACTCCCACTCCCACCAAAAAAATTCCCAAAAATTCAAATATGAAAATCACACCACCCCCGAACCCACCCTCACCTCACCCCACCTATCCCACCCCACCAAAAATTTGTAGAAATTCAAATTTGAAAATGACACCACCCCACGGACCCACCCCACCTTACATTCCAAAAACATTTCCAGATTAAAAACTGGAAATTACACCCCCAAAACAGAATTGCTCACAACCAATCACAAATGGTCACAATTAATACATAATTGGTCACAACCAGTCACAATTAAGCACGGAAACACGGTCACGTCTCTGTGACCACAAAATTGGTCACAACCGATCACAATTAAGCACGGAGACAATCGTGTCTCTATTAACAACCAGTCACAACAAACACATATTTGGTCGTAACCAGTCACATAAACACATATTGTCTAAAATTGCGCTTGTTTGGAATAGTTTCCAATATTTCTTAATTAGTGGATGAATCATCAACAAAAATAATTAATTAGTTTAGTTGATGTATTTTTAGCTTAGCTTCAGCTTTTGCCACCTCAGGCATGCATCATCATTAGTATTATCATCCAAAGCAAATCATGAAAGTTAAACATCTCCATTTTTACCAAGAAAATCAACCCTACAGAATTTCATGACATGTCGAAGGATGTAATTTTAGTGGTCTATATTACAAACTAAGGAGATGTACTAAGGAAGCCCGAAAAGAATTAGATATCTGTTAAATATATTTATGTAACTGAAGCTTCAAATTTTTATATTGTTTTCCTACTGCGATTCCGTTTCCGTTCTCCCCAATTTCATTTTGTAGTCACTTATTACCTGCTCTCCTTCAAAGAGAATCTTAAAATTATTAGATAGCGGAAAATAGATCACCATGAACTATAAAACCATTACTTATATACTATCAAATAACTAAATTACAATGATTAAGTTCTTGAGTACTTTACTATATGTTTAGGGAAGCATCATCCGCGGTGCGAAGTATTATTTTCAACTGTTCCAAGTAGAGCTTCATTTTGCTTGTTTATGTTTGTCGAACACTTTCAACACCTATTGAACCTATATCTGACATGACAAAGGACTCAAACCATGCGCATATCTTAAAAAACAGACACACTTCAAGACTCATACAACGAGTCTCAAGAATTAAGTCATGACTACATTTTAATTACAAAAATAGAATGTTTCAAGACGTATACAACATTTATTCTTCTTCTTGGTTTAAAGTGTAATGCAGCCTTCATAGCATCTGCATCTAACAAACTCCCAATCAAGCTCAGAGAAAATTCTGGCAATATTTTGACAACTTATTAATGCAACATTTATCCCCACTCCTCAGGAACTTCATCACATACTCTGCATCCTAACACATCAGCTCACAAATTTTCAGTATCATACTATATTATGTGAACTCCCAACAATTATGATCAAGATGGTGTAATTTCAAAAGAACAAAATTGTGTGAAGTAGTATAAACACCACCAAAAAATCATATCCAAATTTATCAATTACCATCGCGACCACGACCACGACCACCACCAACATTACACCACGTCAGCCTCCTCCATTAAAACCCATATCCCGAACCATAGCAAAAAATTAGATCCAAAACCAAAACGCAACCAACATCACCACCACATCTAAATCACCGCCTACATCACCTATCACCACCACCAACTACTAACACCGTCAACAAAATTATTGCACAACCTGATCCAAAATTAGATCGCATCAACTGTAGTGGCAACCACATGGCATCATCGCAAAAATCTAAAACGAGATCCAATCGACTGCAACGCAAAGCATCCGACGGAGACATCTCTGAAACCGTATGCCGCTGCAACAACGATTAGCCACTGTCGCTCTCACCGCCTATTGCTTCAGAGTGAAGCCTCGTGGGAGCCGCTTCAGGTAGATGCTCCGATATAGAGGATAGAGAAGAGATGGTTTAGAGAGAGAAGAAAACCGGGGGTGGGGGGGGGGGGTAATTAGGGATTGTGAGTGAGATTGGGTAGGTAAATACGTAGAATAATTTATTTATTTTAATAATATGATTAATATTTAAAATTTAAATTATGACCTGATTTTTGGAAAAAAAAAAAACTATTAAATCTTAATTTTGAATTTGATAGTTAAAACTAGGATTAGATGTAATTTTCCCAAAAACAATTATGGGCAATCCCACGAGTCGCTCGTAAAAAAAAACGAGCCGAGATTGACGAGCCCCCTGCTCGACTCGTGCTCGAGCTCGTCAAAACGAGTCGAGCCGGCTTGCTCATTTGCCACCTCTAAGTAAAATGGTCCAACTCTTCTACCATTTGCCACTAATTCCCAATGATTTTCGACCACAAATACAATCCAACAATGTCATATTTTTGTCCCAAAAATTCACATACTCCACCCTTATGATTACAAACTACAAAATAATCATTACAAGATTTCATTTTTCTTGGGGAGGAAGAAAAAATGGAGGCTTGGACACTATAAATTGTGAATCCTCAGAGCCCACAATTCGCGACTCCCTTGTATAATAATCTTCGTTCATCGTTTCCTATCTGGACCATTACTGCGAAAATCAGTTTCTTTACTAGGCTATTTATACACAAACAGTACATATACTTGTTTATATTCACACATAAACACAGAAGGGAAAAATAATGTCGAATCGATTTGACGGCCGAAACGGGAATGAGCGACAAAATTATAGGAATTCTGCAAAACCCCAGAAGAAATTCATCCCGAAGAGAGACCCACAAAATTTTAGTAAGCAAGAGACCCTCTCCAATTCCCTCCGTGCCGCCTCTGCCAGCCCAGCGATCACCGTTGGGAGCGGCGGCGTTAATGCTGAGTCGGGGTCGATGGGCCGGGTGAGGATGGGAGAGAACGGGGACTGGGTTCCGATCAATAAAACCTCTCTTGGTGGCCATTTCGTAAATTACTTGCCTCAAGATGAGGCCGTGGCCACCGGTCTCGCCGCCGATGAGGGTGGCTTGGATCCTTTGGAGTCACAGCGAGTCGTAGACCTGTTGAATAGGGAATTGTCCAGGTTGCTCAAATTGAGCCTCAGGGAGTTCTGGAAGGAAGGTTGTATTTCTCTCAATTCTTATTGATTCTTTGTATTTTTTTGATGTCAATAGCTTGTTATAAGATAAGTATATAAAAGCTCTGTTAAATGGTTCTGAAGCTTAGCAAAACAAAAATATAGTTTGGGTACTTGGAATTATTATTTTGTTGAATAATTAAAGTGATTATTTCAATTGCATGATATTTTTATGTGCATAATAGATTCATCAAATTGATATTTTCGTTTGCAAACATGGCATGTGTTCTTTTTGCTAGACTAGCCATAGAATGGAAAATTTACACGGTGCAGTGTTAGTTCTTGCTGACGGGATGCTATAGACGGGGGTATAAAGTTGCATTTTTAAGTTTATGCTTGCGGGAGGAAGCTCCAGAAAGCGGTTATAGTGTGTTTTGATACATTCACCAGAGCAAAAATGATGTTAGTTGGGTTACAAATGACATCCAATAAGTTACCAAGTGTTCTCGAGCATCAAATTAAATCTTAATAATAGCACTGCTTTGTTGCTTAGAAAGATTAACTGATCTACTATTTTGAATTTTTTTCCCATCTTTCAGTGGCTAGTGATGTATCATTGCACGATTTCCTTGAAAGCTTTCTGAAATTCAGAAGTAGGTGGTATGATTTCCCGTATCGTGGAGCAAGAGGAATATTAGCTGGAGTGATTGTTGGTGAGTTTGAGCTATGTCGGCGCGCCTTTATGGTCTTCTATCGAATGTAAGTAACTATCATTGCTTGTCTGTTTCTGAGATTATTTCGGTTTCATGCCTTTGACTCTTAGACTCACTAACAGATTGGAAATTCATTTTGTGCAGATATTCCAATCTGGATCCTGGGGCTAAGGCCGCTAATGCTCTCAGTCCGAAGGATCATGCAGGTGTGTGGTTTTCCTTGAATATGCTTTTTGGCTAAAATCTGTTTCCCTTTCCTTGATCAGACACAAATGAAATATATCCAATTGCAAAAATTTTCAAGTATATGCAGTCTTCTACAGCAGATAATATTTTACCAGTAGTTCTATCCATACACTTTGTTTACCAATTTTATTTGTAGCCCTTTTGCAGAACAAGAAGTTACTTGATTTGCCAAAACTGTTAGATATATGTGCCATCTATGGTCATGAAAATGAAGATCTGACTAATATATTGGTATGTATTTGTAAGCGAAGTGGCTAGCAAGTAGCAACGTATTTATTTTTGTAATAACCCTTCCTCTGTCCTTCTTTTAACAGTAACTTCAATATCAACTATATTGTCTATCATGGAGAAATTTGCAAAGTCCCAATTCAATTGCGACTAAAATCTATATCTCTTCCTTCCTCCTTCACATAGACATCTCTGATCTCTGGTTTTTTTTTTATTTTTTTTATTTTTTTTTGGCAGCATTGTTTTATATGTTCTGATAAAGGTGGGTAGAAAATGGCTTATGAGTTGAAATGGGTAATTAGGTTAAATTTATCTTATGAGTTGAAATGGGTAATTAGGTTAAATTTCTATTTGTTCCCATGCATTTCTTCAAAGAATTTTAACGTGACATGCAAGCGGAAAAAAACTATTTGATACCCCTCAGATACCCCAAGGGTCTAATACTCTGGGAACAATCCACGGTAGTCAGGTAAAAGTGGTCGTGCTAATGGTTTCTGATGGTAAGATCAGATATTCAAGAGATGATCTAACTTGAGTTTAACAAATATGGATTCTAAAATATGTAATACGTGTATATGGACATGTAAGACAACTGAGTTAATGTTGATTTATTCAAGAGATCTTGAAGACTAAAAGAATTATTTTGAATCGTTTATATAAAAGAATGAGCGTACATATATCTTTTTTAGAAAGAAATCTTCAGATTTCTAGGAAATAACCATTTGATTGTTACGTAATTAGAAGTCCAACATGCTAACAAATATACCAACAAAGTAGGGAAATAGTGAGATCTCAATTTAGTCGCCACATAACAAAATTATGCTCTATTACAATTAGGATTTTAAGAGATCATTCCATTAAATCCTCCTCACCATTATCAGTTTCTTGTCATTTTCTGTCATCATCCATTTGCAATGGTGCCTTATCCTTCCCCTCTTCTCATTCCCATTCCTTGTAAAGCCGTATAAAAGAAAAAAAAAAATTAAATTGTATAACGCTCTAGGCTATAAAAGAATAGCCAAAAAGCTGAGGGCCTGAGGCCTGTAATAATAAAGCCCAAAAAAGGAAAGACAAAAGAGTGCACACCTAAGTCTCCCTGAAGCTTAGCTTTAAGGCTTACCCTAAGTCTAGGCATATGCTTTAACTTCAATGAAAGCCTCATGTGAGGTGCATCTCAAGACATAAGCCTCGGAGAACTTTTTAAAATAATGGTTACCACTAGGCACTAGTAATACAACATGATTCCTGAATGTAAACTTCATATTGAAGACCCTCAAAACTAATAAACAAAAAAAAAACTCAAATGTTTTTATGAATGTGCAGTCCACACACCCCAAACCAAAATTCTTCATGCCTTCAAGTACTCTATCCACACTGCCATCTCCCCTCACAATATCCATAATGATCAACAATACTATCAGGTCCCACGAAACTCTTGAATTTTTCTTGGAAATTTGCATCAAACGAAGCCTCCAAAAGCTATAAAAATCTCCTTGTGCCACCATTGAAAAAGAAAATACGAAATTATTAATTTTATTTTATTTTTTTGGTTTGGGGGGGGGGTTGTTGAGGGTGGAGATCTTATCACCTCCCTCACCACATTACCAGTCGTCGGGTCTATTAAAAGATTAACACAAGCTTCAAAAGTACATCCCTTTTTTTATTCTAGTCATGGAGAAAGGCAGGGAGAGAGAGAGAGAGAGAGAATGGGAGGAGCAAGTTTTAATATCTCAATAATATCAATAATCAGTTCAAAGGCTGGAAAATTCAAAATCCTATTCTTATTTGTACTTAAAATTCAAGTAAACAAGGAAAGCCCTTGAAAGTAACAAAATGGAAATTACCTGATTCAAGCAACTGTGGAGAGAAATCGATGAACTAATAAAAAAATCATTCATTATTTGTCTCTTCCTAAAATAAGAGTGTATCCATGCAAGTTTTTATTGTCATCTTTCATCATATGCTCATGAGGTAGTCATTTTTCAAAAATGCGGGGGGGTGTTGTTCAAATTATATAATTTGGTTTTAGCGAGTCTGATAATATTTTCCTCAAGTTGATATTGGCTCTCACATTAAGGTTAAAATACATATCCAAAATAGGATAAGCTAATCTAATTTCGTATACAATTATGGCTATGATTTGCTCGACACGACATGACGTCGACACATTGATTAAATTCTTTAGAATTCTTCATTTATATAGTATAAATTTAGTTTTATATTTTTTATTAATTTTTCTTGTCGAAATATTTTAAATATGAGTATTTATTTGTTATTTAATAATAACTTTGAGTTAAAAAAATTTAATATTTCTGGTAAAAAAAAATGACCATTGCAAAATATCCGAGGAGTGCCGATATCTGACACATGTCTAATACGTTTCGGACATGGACACACTACCCTAATTAAAGTGTCCGTGCTACAGAGGCCACCACTACCTGCACTATTGCTTGTCTACACCTCTCTCTTATGTTGTTTGTTATTTTCCAGGTGATAAATGCAATGAAGGCACAACCCATTGTCCAAGATGATTTGCCCCTAGTAGCATCTCATTTCTTAAACATAGTCCAGACTATGTATCAGCGTTGCAGCTCATCTTTGGAGGTGTATTAATCTTCTTTCTTTCAATTCTACTTTGAAGATTGTGTTGTACAGTTTGAGATTATATGAAAATAATTTACATTGAATCTCGTGGTGTACTTCTAGTTCTTGTTTCGATATTCACTTTGCTGTTGCTACTTGCTAGTTTGTTTATATTTGGAACACATAACTGAATGATAGCTTCTAAAGATGTCATTATATTTATGTATTGATTAGAATTTATTGGCACCAGGGGAAAGCGCATGCCCAAGGGGAGATGCATGCAAAGTATATGATATCAATTTCAAAAACACACTGAGCTAAATTGCTAATGCATCTCAATAAATTTTGTACACCTTGCATAGAATCTGCAGTTTACAGGATCAAAAACCTCTACATAGCTTCTCTATTCTTATTTTGGAACGAAACCTCCTGCTCTTTTCATATGCAATTGACAGCAACATTGCGTCTAAAGCTATCTTCAACTTGTTTGATTCTAGCTAACCAGAAATTTTAACAGAAAACTCCCAATCGTTTTAGTGAACTATTGAAGATTTACGATATTGAGCATCAATCCTGAGAATCACGCTTCTGATTAGAAATATGGTGGTCAATCAGTAGGTGATATTGAGTTAAAATAATTTTCTCTAGCCAATCAAATTGTTAGAGCTTGTCTAAGAACAGCATTGAACCAACTGCATTGGTCATTTCTTTCTTTTTACTATCAGGAGTTCCAAGTTAATTTATGTAGGAAAATTCAATGTCATAATATCTAAAACGGAATCAGGCAGAAATTTCTTCTCTGGATAAAATAACGAGATCTCTAGGTGGATCTTCTGGGTTCCAAGTCAACTGTTTTTATCTTTGTTGCCCTAAGAAAACCTCACATTGTCTTTTAGATTAAGTATTTTCTTTATTTATAGTAGAGTACTGTAGTACATTGTGTCCGAAATAAGCTGACAGATAATTTGGAGTTTCAGGTTTTGAGCAACAATTTGGTACAATTTAGAAGAAGAGTTCTTGTACCATGGTAGTCCTAGATTTGATTGTTGTTATCTCTTGGTTTTGCATGTTTGGGTGACTGAAAGTTGCTTAAGTTGGCTATGGAGCTGGAGAATTTCTTAATTCAATTCATTATGCATTTGTAAACTTTATGCAGAACATTGAGGAGCTGCTGCCCAAAGCTTTTCTGAATTGCATGAACATAATGTTTTATTTGTGGTTTATGAGCAGGTTTTACTTAGCTCGGGTGGTGGACAAGACCTAGGATCCAATCACCTTCATTTTGACTATCTGGAGGTATTTGTCAGCTTATTTGGCAACTGTTTGATAGTATTCTCCCCTCTCTACCCAAAAAAAAAAAAAAAAAAATTCTTTCGAGAGAAGAATCTTATATAATTTCTTTCTCTCAGTATAATAAAAATATATTCCCACGAAAAGCCTAGGGGAAGACAGTTTCTTCACGTTATACATTGTATAGTTTATGTAACACTTTTTAACTAAACTTGGCTTCTTTGACACATGGAAAATAGATTCATATTATGACCATTGAACTTTGTTGCACCGTTCGTTTCTGGTTTGTTTTAGATGTGTTTCATAGATGCTTTAGTTGTTTATTTCTTTTGTGATGCATTCTCAATTTTAACCAATTCAGGTTATGGACTTCATGAATGATGCAGTCGTATCAATGGATTCTTTTGTTACTGCATACAAACCTGCGGCTGTCTTCTTCACTTCTCCTGTTGAAATGAAGTATGAAACTTGTGACTAGAAAGCTGAAACATTCCTTCATATGTTTAGAGAAACTTGTTTACCATCACTGTAAGAATTGGGGAATTTTTTCTCAAAAATTTGACTAATAATTTCATCTTCTGATTTTTTTAAGAATGTTTTTCTGTTTTATGGTTTTGGGCAGAAATGAAGTATGGGCAGTTATGTAGGGTGAGGATTGCAGAGAGAAAGAAGTTCACAGGAAACATAAAAAAGAAAGGAAGAAAGACAATTTCTCCTTGTAGGACCAAACTAGAAGTGGTTGGCTCTGGTTCAGTAATTGGTTCCATTTGAAGAATTCCCGTATCAAACAAGTATGGTCCAAACCTTGAAAAACCCAAACAAATCCAACAGTACCTACCCCTAGTAAGAATTGAGGAAGTGTGCCAATTTTCCTTCGTGTTCACATTCTTCCTGAGTCAACATCTGAAGAAGTTTTCAATCATAGTTTACCTTTGTATCAATTATAAAATGACAGACTAAATAAATACCATGATGGTTGCCTGTTGTTGTTTATGTTACTATGAAAGACAAATAGTTTACCTGAACTGAATCACGTGATATTAAGGTTTATGAGCGGTTTAAGAGTGGTTTAAGAGGTTTATGCTGATCGAAATCGTTATGTCTTGGAGGGTTGATGCCAAATGCTTGAGTAATAGAACAATTAACATAGTAGACAATTATTTTCATTATTTTTCTTCCTTGACCTGCAGAGGTTTTTTATTTTTTCCCCTTCTTTTTTCTTTCTGGGTGTGGGGGTTGTCGAAGGTTTTCCTTTCTTTTTTATTTTATTTTTTCCTTTTTCTTAATTTTTTTATTTTTTTTGTGTGGCACATTAATGTGTTACCACAGAATTTCTGTTGTATTGTTTCCCATAACAGCATTAGCTTACCTTTAGCGTGCTTCATCAAGATTTGTTGTTTTTGCAGCTCTGGGAATGAGGAATTTCTTAGTACCCTTGCAAGGTTACACGACTCACTGCTACCTTCTTTACGGAGGGGTTTCGATATTATTTATGCAGTAGAGAATGGAAACGGGGAAACATCGAGTGATATGCTCTCAAATGTTTTTATCAGTCTGAATATGTTATCAAGAAGGATAACTAGATTTGGTTGGAAAATACTGTACTACTGCTATCTGAGCAATGAGGTATTTGAAGGGAGTTATTCTCTTCCAGTTTCCATGAAGATGTTTCCCGCAAATGTGGAGGACCCTGCCATAAGATCTGACATTCTAATACAGTCGTTAAGAAATCTCAGTGGAAAATACTCGCATGCATCCAATAGACAAACTGGGGGAACATTTCTCCAAAACATTGAGGAAAATCACATGATGATGAGCAGGATTGAATTATTGCGCAATACAGGTAACATTTTCTATGAAAAATATGATTTTTATCTCTTCAGATGGAATTTGCTGCTTTTAATTTTGTCAAAACAAACCTGTTTTGAGTTCGTCGAGGCTTATCTGAGCAGTAGACTAATGACGCAAGCTTTGAATCGTTGGATCTATTGCATCGTTAAGAGAACTCAAAAATCTATAATTGGGATGCCCTATAAAATGTGTTCAGATGTGAAGATATATGTTTATGATTAATACTTACATGTGATAGTTACTAATTTTTACTCTCTTTTGCTGTATTTCAAGATATCCTGTGGCAAATACTTTTTGACACACACAATCTCGTGCACTTGCTCAAGTATTTTGGCTAAAGAGATTTACTAGTATACCCTGAAGCATTAGTGACATTTCATCGATTTGTAGAGTAACATTATTGTGTTTGAAATGCCCTAAAAGTCTTTCATTTTCTTTTTCCTTTTGAAGATTTTCCGTCATGAGAGTTGAAAGAAGAACGCTATTTGAAACTAACTCAGGTCGAGTAAATCCGAGATCCGACATAGAAGCAGCATATATTACTCTCCAACCGTGTCATCAAATATATCTCTAATAGTTAGATTCTGTATACCTTCTATTTAATAGGATGTATATTCTTATTCTTTCCATATAGTCATCTTACTTCTACTTAAACCTAACAAGTTTTTGACTCCCAAAATTATCCTCCAAAATTTATAGTTATTGTAGTTTTTATATATAAAACACTGTCATCGATAAATTACCATATACAGCGAAGGACTGATTCTTGGATATTATGTCTTGTAATGATTGGTTGATGATGATTCTTGATGTGTGTAGTAAATTTGTCTTGTATCTTGGAGATGATTTGTAACACTTTCTTGGTTATTCAGCACATTCCACTAATGTCATGATTTATTGTGAAGGTTGGATATCAATAGATAATGAACAATTCCAGTTTCTTTGTGTGATTACGGGGCATTCATTGGAAACTAATACCAAGGAGAAAAGGTCTGTTGCATTGCAAGTGACAAGCAATCGGATGCAGGCTGATGAAGACACTGCAATCATAGAGTCAAAAATCAGTCAAATAAGGGAACTTTTCCCGGATTATGGTAAAGGTTTCTTAACCGCTTGTCTTGAAGCCTATAACCAGGACATGGAAGAAGTGATTCAGAGGATACTGGAGGGAACAGTCCATGAAGAATTACAGTCTCTCGACATATCAATGGAAAGAATTCCACCTTCCAAATCTGCCCCACCTGTGAGTAAGTATGACAAGGGGAAGGGGAAACTAGTGGAGTCTGCAGGGGATCCACCCAATATTGTGGAACCAGGAGTTGCAAGCTATCAAAGTAGAGTTCCTTCAACTTCAACTTCATCCTCATCTTCATCTTCGCTTGGAAGGTTCATGAGGAAGCGCACAGACGATGTACCTGATTCTAAGACCCTAAATTCTAAAAATGAAAAGGAATTGGCAAAAACAGCAGCTTTAGCATCACAACTCGAGTATGAAGATGAGTATGATGACTCTTTTGATGATTTGGGCATGAGTGTTGGTGATTCTGGAATAGGCGATGATGATTCGCTGATGGATAGAGTGGACTTACAGAGAGGACAAACATCAGATGCTGATGGTAGAAGCTCTACTTCGAATGCTGCCAATTCAAAGTGGAATTCACGTAGTAAAAAGCCACAATTTTATGTCAAGGATGGTAAGAACTACAGTTACAAAGTCGAAGGTTCTGTTGCTGCAGCTAATTATAATGAAGCTGCTTTGGTTAATCAAGCACAAAAAGAACTTATCCATGGGCTTGGACAAGGTGGCAATATTCCTTTAGGTGCAGTTCAAAGGATTGCACAGTCAAATGAGGAACAAGATGATGGACCAGATACTGGTGAGGTAGGAGGACAAGGAGACCGTGGAAATGTAAGGGGTAGAGGGAGAGGCCGAGGAAGAAATCATTTCAGAAGGGACAGGGCCTTTAGTAAGCATCTTTCGGGATTGCCTGGCCGTTATAATCATTGAATGGAGGTTCTTTATTTCTTTCGTTTGCAATTCAATGCCTTGGGCATCATTATACAAAGAAAGATGATACAAAGAAAAGTTTTGGGATTGGTTATTCTCACCATTTTGCATGCAAATGGTGTAACGAAGTCATGCAAGTGATCAAATTGAGAGAAGAAATAGTGCAATGATCATTTTGATCATTCATACAATTGAGAAAAAATAAATATTTTATTTGTCAGAAGCATTCCAGTATGCATATAATTCGAGAAATACTTGCAAAATAGGTGTTTTTTGTTTTTTTATCTTCATTTTCGTGCATAGGGTTTTTTCCATGAGACTCCATCTCCTCACAAAGAGGACCATTAGGAGTATAGTACTTCTAAGTCTGTCATTAAATGTCATTTTGTGTCGAGTTGGTAACTTTAGACTTTGTTACAATTTTACCACTATCTATATTCGTCAATTTGATTGACAAAAAAAGGTGACATGTTGTGAAGATCTAGTTATTTAGAGCGACGCTATATGTACATTTTGGTTTACACTCTTGTGTGTTGACAGATTTGAACACGTTGATTTTAAAAACACATTTTTCAATCAATGATTAGATTTTTGATACGTAACTTTATCAACCTAAGTGTACACATTTGGATGTACAAGTAGTCTTGTTCAGTTATGATTCAAGGTAATGGATACAGCAAATAGAAGAATTTATAGCAGGATGTGATAATCTCTTATTGCAGTTTTTACACCAAGCCATTTGAAGTACTCATGGATTGCCCATAGGTAGTGTGAACGTGTGATAGTACATTAACAGCGTGTTTGATTCTCATTAATAGGAAAAAAAAAAAATGAGTTTTGAATAGTATTTTTAAGAGAACGTGTGATTAAAAAGTTGGAAATTTTTTTTGATATACGTGTAGAAAATTTTATTGTGTAAATCTGTAGTTAAAAATGATCATGCAGCAAATCATACAATAAATTAATTGGTGCCAAACATCTCTCCCAGCGTTAATCAAATCGTTATGCCTTTCTCATGGGTTGGTTAGCTGCTGTCCAATTTCAGGGCAGAATAAAGTTTAATAACCACAAAGAATTTTTAAAATGCAGGGCCCACTAATCTAGAAGATAGCACATTATGGATATTTTCTATTGTACTGTATGGAATTGAAAAGAATTAAAAAATATAGATAAATTGTGTCAATTTTATACCTACTACAATCTAATTTAACTTACTAATCACGTCGCATATATTTTGTGTTGGACAGAGCCATTTTCGGACCGAGTGAGAAGCACTTCTGTGACCCTTTTCAATCTTTTCATCAAGTCATTGAGGAAATTTCATGAGCTTATGTCTAAAATTTCACTTTTTTAAGTACTAAAAGTCAGGGAAATCCCACAATTTACGTCCCAAATCACCATATCATCATTTCCTATCTTAATGATTTTCAATACCTCAATTTACAATAATTTTTTCCTTATTTTCCATTGTAATCTTCAACATCTCATGCTATCTTTAACATTTTTTTTTTCGTATTTATAAAAATTAGTGTTCTAAAAAGCGTAAAGTATAGCTATGCTTGGAGGCCAAATTACAAGTTAGGCGAGGCCTGAGCATAAAAAAAAAAAAACAGTGAAAAAATATTTTTTTTATTTTAATATTATTTTAAATTTTTAATCAATCTAAAAATCATTTAATAATTTAAATAATACCTACCAAATATCTAAAATTATAAAATATTACATTAAAAAAAAAGGAAGTTCCTCGTCTCACTCGATCGGCCAACAAGAACGGCTCATCGGTGGATAACAACTTTTTGAATATTTCCATATTCGTAATTGGAAACAAATATGACATTTTGTTAGGCAGTTTTGAGTTTTTGATATTGTAGCAAAATTTTTAAATTGCTGTGAGTAATTTATCCCTTTATTCGATAGTCGTGTGTTGTTTACAGTTTTGGGGGTTGCCTTGAAAAATAGGAGTTTAATTTTGTTTTCTATGTTTTTTGTCCTAGAAACCATTTAATTAGCTACTCCAATTTAAATTTGATGAAGCTATCATTTCTTTATCGCTTCTTTTTCATGCTAGTTCATAGCTGAGCACGAAATAGCACGATAATGAAAGTTTAAAAGTGACATGGTGTGGGTCGGTTATCATCGTTTTTTAATATTACCTTGATACAACTTTGCTCATGAGCTCTATTAAGAATTGTGTTCGTTTATAGCAATTAGAACCTTTAGATCACACAATTTGGAGGGAACTCCTCTTTGTATTATTTCATATCCAACGGAAGCTGATCTTCATCTTCGTTTAAGAGTCTCGATAATTTCAAGTTTGAATTCCATAGTAATGACATGTAATGTAGATTAACAAACTGACTACATCTTTGCTTCTCAGCGAACTCGCTTGAAATAACAAAATGATCATTGGGCCTCATTTCATATCCAATTGAAATTCCATATGGACATGCTAATTTTGTTATTCTGCAACGAAAACTTAACAAATAAAATGTGGGCATGAATTGAAACTTTTTTAAAACTATGGAATGCTAATTGCAACTCTATACACAGAAGACTGCATTATTAAAATCTTCAACTTATCGTCTCAATAGTAATCAATCAGCAATAGACTACTTGAAAACAACTCCATCAAAAAGATATTATATTACACACTGTTATCAGAAATTCGACTATCGCAATCGAAAGAACAAATAAATTGAGCAGAAAAAATTTGAAAAACAGTAGATGAAGTGAGGTATGCCAAAACAAATCTCCTTAAGATAGATTTCGACCCTCAATAAAGTGCAAATGGGATTATGAACGCTTGTCTCCCAAAATACAACGCTCCTTCCATAGTCAACACCGTACATACCAACGTTGTCGGTCGAACCAAGAAATGATCGTACTCGAACGGAATAACCACGAATATATATAAAATAATTTTTTAAACAGAATATGGAGAGAGAAGAATTTAGAAATCAATGAAATTGTAATTGATTTGGTGTACAAAAAACGAATATGGATGTATCTATTTATAGAGATTGAAGTGTCTCATTGAATGAGTGTGTGACATTTCATGAACTAGTGCACCACTTGGTCTGATTCGTCTTAACCATTGGATTGCACTATTTCATGATCGACGGCCCAGATTAAACCATGAAGTGTAGTGTCCATTCATCATACATATTCACCAATTTCTGAATAGTCACCAGCCATGCAGATGCTACGCGTACGCCCAATTGAACCAACTGCCACGCAGGACGAAATGACGCAACTTGTTATGTGTGTGCCGCCTAGGATGCCAACTCATTGAGCCTCCCATTGCCATGTCATCAAACCATGAGTCAATTTCTAAAAACTAAAAGGCTCCCCAGTTCCTCGCGATGATGCGTACATGTGAAGTGTAAAGTGCGCCTCTAAAGTGCACAATGTGAACTTTGCGACGTGAGCGGAAGCAGGACCGGGGCATGATGCGGCACGAGTGATGCGAAGCACCACTCTAGTGGTGGCTAGTTTTGCTAGCCTTTGGCTATGTAAAGTTAGTCAAGTTGTAGGTCACTTATTAAATTATAAGTTGTTCACTATATAAACAAGTTTTTTTTCTTGTAAACTTTCGATGTGTGATTCATTTTCCATATATAAAATACTTAAAATAAGCTTATCAACTTATGGGCCTATATTGGAGATTTTTCCAATTCACCCAAATTAATTGCAATGACCCACATCATTAAATATATTTAATGATTTAACCCAATAAAATCAGTTAATTCCAACAATCTCCCACATGAATGGAAGAAGTCGACTCAAATCAAGGAAGACAAAAGAAGAGTACTATCGGAAAGATAACGCAGCAAGATATGTAGCTTTTGCTTTGAACCTTCTTTAGTAAGAGTCTATCGAACTCACTTGGCTGATCAATGAAAGCAATGTTTTGAACTGCCAACCGTTATTGCAAGCTCAGACAATAGACCAAACACATTATCTCTCATATCAAACTTGGTTCTATATAATGTTCATTATTTCAACCCCGAACTACTTTGGTTCTGCTAGTGCTTTAGAGAATTCACCTAAGTAAATTCTCAAGAAACTGGCTAAGTTCACACTTATATGGGTGATGTTCTATAAAGAATACCCACCGGTAATCACTTGTACTATTTATAGTCATCATTAAAAGCGAAATCTTATCCTTAATAAACTTCATAGTCAGCACTTTTTGCATCATATAAATGAAAATGAGTTAAACTTCGTAGTCAGCATTTCTAAGTATGCATCCCAATGTTGATTACTTGGGTTACTTGTGTAACGACTGAGCTTACATACCGAGTAAACTATATCAGGTCTTGTACCATTTATTAAGTATAATAAACTACCAATAATTTAGGAATATTTTAATTGTTGTTTCTCATTTCCATTATTCTTGTGAAGAACTATATGAGGAAGAAATGAGTTACTCGTCTCTTTAATATTATGAGTCTTAAATCTCTCAATATTTTATCAACATAATGGGTTTGAGACAAGAATATTCCATCTGATGTTCTAGATTTCTTCATTCCTAGAATCACGTCTGCTTTACCCATATATTTCATGTCAAACTTATAGGTAAGTATATTCTTTGTTCTATTGATGACTTTTATATTAGTCCCTAATATAAGCATGTCATCAACAAATAAACATACAAGTGCGTATGCCTTTTTGAATTTTTTTGAATATACGCATTTGTCACATGCATTTATGATGAATCCATTCCTAATCATGATACTGTAAAACTTTTCGTGTCATTGTTTAGGAGCTTGCTTCAAATCGTATAAGGACTTTAACAAGTTTACAAGTTTTGTTCTCTTGTTCTTTCACTATGAAACCTTCTAGTTGTTCCATAAGGAATAGAAGTAATTCTAATTACAGGAGAATATGTGTCAAAGAAATCAATCACTTCTTTCTGACAATATCCTTTGTAACCAGTCGAGCATTGTATTTGTCTATTGAACCATCAGATCTTAACTTTCTTTTAAAGATCCATTTGCACCCTATTGGTTTAGTTCCCTTAGGAAGATCAACCAATTGCCAGTATTGTTACTCATAATGGATTCAATTTCACTATTTATAGCTTCCTTCCAAAATACTGATTCTGGACTAGTCATAGCTTCTTTAAATGTTTGAGACTCTTTCTCAATCATGAAAGATATAAAATCTAGACCAAATGACTTATCAACCTTTGCACTCTTTCTTGATTCAGGTTCTATATTATTTTCAAAAACATTATCTCGTGTTCTCTCTTGAGTATTCTCAAGAATATCTCTTTTATTAGGAAACACATCTTCAAAGAATTTAGCATCTCAATAATTGTATTGACATGAATGTCCTTATATCAGATTTTTGTACAAGAAATCTGTACGCACTACTATTTATTGCATATCTGATAAAAAATCAATCAATAATTTTACGACCTAACTTAATCCTTTTGGGAGGTGGAATAGCCACTTTAGCTAGGCACCCCACACTTTTAAGTATTTGTAGGAAGACATTCTACCTTTCCATGTGTAATTAGGTATCAAACCAGTTTTCTTGTGGTGAACTCCATTCAGAATCAAGTTAGCACTGCTTCCCCCCACTAGTTTTGTGGTAACCTAGAGCTTATAAGCATAACATTAACCATATATTTTAAAGTTCTATTTTTCCTCTCATTAAACATGAACGAATCATATTCACCGCATCTATCGGATCTTAATACCTTAGTTGTTTTTCAAGTTGGTTTTCAACTTCGTTTTTGTAAGTAACAAATGCATTCAATGCCTCATCTTTGCTACTTAGTAAATAAATATGGCAATACCTAATGTGATCATCAATAAACGTGATGAAATATTTTTTACCACCTCGAGTCAGAACAAAATCTAGATCACAAATGTCGTTATGTATTAAACATAAAGGTTCACTACACCTTTTAATTGAGTTAAAAGGGTTTTCTGCAAATTTTACTTCAACAGAAATTTCACATTTATGTTTGTTTTCAGATTCAAGTTTATGTATAAGACCTAAACTTATAAGTTTTCTTAAGGAAGCACAATTTACATGTCCTAATCTGCTATATCATAAATTTGAAGAGTTAAGCAAGTAAACAGGATTATTAGTTTTATTGATAATTTGTGGATGCAAATATGTGGATTTTTTGTCCACTACAACAGCACTGGCCTTAAATAAACCATCAAGTAAATAATCATTCCCAACATACATGATTCCCTTAGAAAGTACAAATCTATCAGATTCAAACACCATTTAAAATCTTTTCTTACTAAGAATAGCTCCTGAAATCAAGTTCTTTATGATATCTGGGACATGTACAATTTCATTCAGCATCAGTTCCTTCCCCGATGTGAATTTCAAAATAACCTTTTCAATCCCTTCAATTTTGGAAGTTGTAGAATGGCCTATATAATGACACTCATTATGATTCAATGTCTTATATTCAGATAATAGACCATTATCTGCACAGATGTGACGAGTGGCTCGTGTGTCTAACCACCAATCTTTGGCATTAGATACCAAGTTAACTTAAGAAACAACAGCAGATAAGTTAATGTCTCCAACATCTATAGAAATATTATCAACTTCTGTTATATTGGCTTGGGCAGTTTCTTCTCTGTGTATCCTTCTTTTTGCTTCAACAATATTTAGCTCGATGTCTCGACTTCCCATATAACACCACTTGGTCTATTTCGTCTTAGCCATTGGATCGCACTATTTCATGATCTGGCGGTCTAGATTAAATCATGAAGTGTAATGTCCATTCATCATGCCTATTCACCAATTTCTGAAGAGTCACAGCCATGCATATGCCACGCGTACGTCCAATTGAACCAATTGCAAAGTAGGACGAAGTGACGCAACCTATTACGTGTGTGCTACCTGGGATGCCAACGCATCGAGCTTCCCGTTTCCATGTCATCGAACCATAAGTCCATTTTTGAGAACTATAAGGCTCCACAACTCTTCCCAATGATGCGTACATGTGAAGTACGCCTCTAAAGCGCCCAATGGGAACTTTGGATGTGCGCGGGCCAAACTGGGGTACAGCGCGAGTGGTGTGGAGCACCACTCTAGTGGTGGCTAGTTTGCTAACCTTTGGCTAGCTAAAGTTAGTCAAGTTGTAGGTTATTTATTAATTATAACTTGTTCACACATCTCACTATATAAACAAGTCTTTTTTTTCTTTTTTTCTTTTGTAAACTTTCGATGTAGGATTCATTTTCATATATAAGACACTTAAAATGGACTTATCAATTTATGGGCCTATATTGGAGACTTTCCAATTCACTCAAATTAATTGCAATGGCCCACATCATTAAATATCATATTTAATGATTTAACCCAATAAAATCAATTAATTCCAACACACGCAAGGACATTCTAGTATATGATGTAACGCATTACGAAAAAAAAATTATGTAACATATGGTTTGTCATAACTCACATACATTAATAATGTATCTCATCAAAATATACACAACAATGTATCACATGTTGCTACACATTTTTTGTTGCATGAGTTGAGAAACTCAGTGTATCTTAGTATTTTGCAAAAGACGATGTAAGTTACGTAATGAAACAAGTCATGGAACCCGTGTTACTTTGTGCAGTTATTCATTAACTTGCATACGAAAATATTCACACCAATGTATCATAACATAATGTCATTATATTCACATTTTTTGAAAAACAAAATTAAAAAAAATCACTCTAACATATTGTTTGTTACTAACATATTAAATGAAAAAAAAAAGGTTTAAAAACGATGTTAGTTACTGCATTTTTTTCACTACTTAACATAGACAAATATTTGCACCATTGTATAGGAACATGTAAGTTCTTGAATTCTCCATTTGAGAAAGCAACAGTAATATATTAATGTATATATGGAGTGTGAAACCATAATACATTACTCATTTTTTTTTTCACTATTTTAACATTTAAAAAACTAAACAGAAAACTATTAAAATTGGTTATCGTCTTGTTGAGTCCATGGTATGAAATGACATCTTGAAGTCATCTTTATTGTACTTCCTATAGAATTTGGGAGCAATTATTCAAATTCCATACATATTTATTAGATACTGACAAAAGAAACTTATATTATATTCTAATCATATCGAAATATTGATAAACAAATAATAAAACAATGGATGATGCAGCAATACCCATTGTTACGGGTCTACGCAGACCAGACACCTCGATTGCCACGTGTCAGGGAAAACCACCCTCATCACGCCACATGTCGAACGAAGTGATTATGCATGGGACGAATTGATCACGCATAGGACGAATTGGAATACCTGTCCGACAAAAGAACCGAACTCATCCGCGAATCGAACTGGATGCAAAGGCCCGCACTCCACGTCCACATAATTGCTCAGACCTGCCACACCTCATCTCCACAAAGATCTTTTGTATAAGGATATTTGTAAATTCAAATCCTTGACTAATTGATGGGACGTAAGGCAAAATGCAAACGGTCAACTCAACTGCCCTTGTCAGATCCTTCAATGCACACCAACCTATGGAGTAACAGATTGATACCTAGGATGGAACGGCTTATGAGGATCTGATGCCACATGGCCTCTTATCTAACGGTTCTCCCCTTTCTATCCTTAGTATAAATACCTCCACATTGTGCTTGAAGAAATGACTTAACTTCTCATAAAAATTGGTAACTAAAAGGTGGTAAAAAGCTCTTTCCTTTTTTAGAAATAAACGCTTACGCCCTCACCAACCACAATCCGACGATTATTCGACCGTCGGTGGTCATCTTCCTCTCGATTGATAAACTGACTTGACCATCGGAGTGCTCGCGGCCGCTTCCACCCTTTCTAAAAAAGGCCACGAGTGACTAACGGTGTGCTATCGTGTGTAGAAAGGAGTTGACATGAAGACTTATCATGTTGGCCACGTGTCAGAGCCATTTTTCGAGGTCAACAGATTGGCACCATTTGTGGGAAAGTACTTTAACCACGAGTATTTCCACGAAAAAGCTTGTTTGATTATCTGGTTGACATCCTCCCTTGAAAAAGGGATTGATCCTTGAGAAAGAATCAGAAACTGCACAACAAAATTGCGCCCTTGGCGAGGAAGTTACCGCTCCGGATCATAAGTTCTAGTGATGAATAAGTGATTCCAAGAAGAGCGAGAGATATCTCTAAAGAATAGATTATCCGAACAAATGTCACGCAGCAGCGGCCTCACCATCGGATCGCCGCACGACTAACTGCCGAAGTGGCCCACATGACCGCCAACATGAGGGCCATAGCTACCCAAAATGCGGCCATGAAGGATCTCCTCATGCTAGTACAAAACCAAGGTAGTTATCAGGCTCTACCAAATCCTCAGAGTCAGCCCATAGGAGAACTGAAGCGAAGTCTAGCAGAAGAACTCATGTGAGTCCTTAGGGAGAAGTCTCCATTGAAAGGAAAGTGGAGATGGATACTTCCACTTACACTGCCACCCAAGTTGGCAACGCTTCTGCCAGAGAAGATAATTTTCCTCCTGATTGTGAAGAGCGGCCCCAAAGGTCTGCAAGTATTTTTGATCGAATAGGACAAATGCCTAAAAATAGGAATCAATCCTATCAAACGACTCGACAGCAAGAATGCCTACGGAGTCAAGAGGCCCATGGCCCTCCGTCTAGAAATAGGCGAGAAAAACGAAACATGGTAGATTGGGAAAATCAGGACAGAACTGCCCAGCATCCACCTCATCCCGCAGCGGAGAGGAACAACTCTGACGGACTCTGCCGATCTTTTGAGTTGGACGATGACGATGACAACCTCCCATTTTCCAGAGAACTCCACTATTTTTCTATGCGACATAACTTCATCCTTCCCACAATCCCAAAGTATGAAGGAAAAGGCGCCCTAGAGAAGCACCTCAACAAATACAAAATGTAGATGATTCTTCGAGGCGCGCCTCTTCAGCCTTGAAATGCAGGGTGTTCCACTTAACGCTCACTGGGGCTGTCGAAGTATGGTACAGCAGGTTGGCACTACTTAGCATAAGGAACTGGCCTAACTTAAAGAAGGCCTTCTTGAACCAATACCTATCAAGGAAGGATGGAATAGCGTCAATCCAACGCTTACAAGACATGAGACAAGCAACATGAGAGACCCTAAAAAGTGACCTCGCCCAATTCGCCGACGAGATTACTTATTGTGAGCAAGTGAATGATAAGGAATCTCTCTCAGCTTTAAAAGGACAAATTGAACATGAACACGCTATTTTGGAGAGATGTCCGAAGCAAAAATTCATCTACCTATGACGAGCTGGTAGAGATGATGAAGGTCGAGATTGTTAATGAAGAAATGATTGACCACCGAAACAAGGCGGCACAAGGGCTTCCTTTGCCTTAAAGGACGATGGCAGATGACCTATATCCTAAATTGTGAGCTAACAATGGACTCAGGCCGGGCACGCTGTGGCTCCCACTTCTGGACAAGCTTTAGCCACTGCCATATTGAATGTCGTGCCTACATTGGCCTATGAAAACGTTGAACTGAACACCAACCTGGCCAGGGGCACTAGATGACCCTCGACCTCTAGAAATAGAGGAAGAGATGGCAAGCCCAGAGACAGGCCTCAGGAGGAGACATGCCCTACTGCACTTTTCATCACTTCTATGGCTAGGCACGAGTAAATGTAGAGAAACTAATAGGCCAAGGAGCAACCCTAACGATGCAAGGGAGAACTGTAGCCCGGATAATGTGCCGAGGTAAAGTTCCCCCAGGAGAAGGAAGATGAGGCAACACTCGCCGCAGGATGACAGGGAAGGGCCTAGGAGAGATCAGTATCCTAGAAGAGGCATCACCACCTCGAATGAGAACCAACCCATCCACAAATTGACACGATCATTGGGGGACCCCATGTATGAAGTGAATCCAGAAATGCTCAAAGAAATTACACTAGGGAAGCGAAGGCTCCACCCATGACCAGCTACATAGTGAACCAATCCCAATGGGGAAGGACTGTAGATCCCATCACCTTTACTCAGGAAAATGCAACAAATGTGCACTTCCCACACTGTAATGCCTTAGTAGTCAGAACGGTAGTGGCCTGCAACGGTTTGAAGCACATGTTGGTAGATAATGGAAGCTCAGTCAACATCTTGTTCGGTACAACCTTCAAGAAATGGTAGTAGACCACGAGCTCATTCCTATGACCTCGCCACTGTACGGGTTCACTGGTGATAGTATTATCCCTAGAGGCAAGATCACTTTGGCTGTGGAGATGGGAGCATCACTACAAGCGGAATATCACTTTATGGAACTCTTGGTAGTAGATCGTCGGTCCACTTACCATGAAGTTCTAGGAATACCAACATTAAAGGAACTATGGGAATTTACTTCCATACACCATCTATGCATGAAATTTCCTACCGAACGGGAAATAGCTACGGTCCGAGGCAATCAGATGGGATCCAAAAAGTGTTACCTTAACTCCTTGAGAAAGGCTGAGCCACGAATAAACCTAGTGTTCGACGCAGAAATTTAAGAGGTCCCCGATGCCAGATGTTATAATGGTAGAAGCCCGACCTGAAATAACCTTGGAATAATTGGATCCCCGAGTGATTGAATCAAAATCACAGATTGCCCAATGGAAGAACTGGAAAGTTTTCTAATAGACTTACAAGATATAACCAAGGTACTTCAGGTCGGAAAGGAATTGGAAGATGAAACAAAGGAAAAACTGAAGAACTTCCTTCGAAAGAACATAGATGTCTTCGCATGGAAACACAAAGATATGACTGGAATAGACCCAAGGGTCAGCTGCCACCATATGCAGATCGACTTGAACTGTACTCCGCATAGACAGAAGCGAATGGCATTAAACGCTGAAAGGTACGAAGCCCTAAAAGAGCAGTGGAGAGTTTAGTTGCCAACGACTTCATTAGAGATGCCACGTATCCGAAATGGTTATCCAATCATGTAGTTGTGAAGAAGCATAACGAAAAATGGAGAGTATGTATCAATTTCTCTAACCTCAATTAGGCCTGCCCAAAGGATAGCTTTCCACTCCCCCGAATAGACTAATTGGTCGAATCGACTGCAGGACATTAAGTACTGAGCTTCATGGACACCTACTCAGGCTATAATCAGATCCCTATGTTCCCAGGCGACGAAGACAGCACCTATTTCATTACCGACAGAGGACTCTACTGCTACAAGGTGATGCTTTTTGGCCTGAAACATGCCGGGGCAACTTACCAAAGGTTGGTAAATAAAATGTTTGCTAATCAGCTCGGCCATACGATGGAAGTCTATGTTGATGACATGATAGTAAAAAGCATCCAAGCTAGGGAGCATATAAAACATTTGGACGAAGCTTTTCAGATACTAAAGAAATATCGCACGAAACTGAACCTTCTTAGGTGCGCTTTTGGTGTGGCCTCGGGTAAGTGCCTGGGATACATAGTGAATTGAAGGGGAATAGAGGCCAACCCAGAAAAAATCAGGGCATTGGTTGAAATGAGATCCCCACAAAAACCTAAAGAAGTACAACGGCTTACAGGCATGATAGCCGTACTCAACCGCTTTATCTCAAGGGCCACTAAAAATGCTTACCCTTCTTCAAAATCCTCAAGGAGGGGGGAGGTTCCAATGGACCCTAGAGTGCGAAGAGGCATTTCGAAAGCTAAAAAACTACTTGGGACGAGCACCTCTGTTGAGCAAACCAAATGAAGGAGAGCCCATGTTGTTATATTTAACGATGGCTGAAGACTTAGTCAGATCGGTACTTGTGAGGGAGGAAGAGATGCATCAACTACCTATTTACTATGTAAGCAGAGCCTTGCTGCCCTCTAAAATGCGCAATCCGAATATGGAGAAGTTGGCTCTCTCCTTAGTCACTGCATCTCGAAAACTAAGGCCCTATTTCCATGCCCATAGTATTTACATTTTGACAATTTTTCCACTCATGCAAGTCCTTTATAAGCCAGACACCTCGGGAAGGCTACTAAAGTGGACAGTGGAGCTTAGTGAATTCGACATAGTATATACACCTCGGACGACAATCAAAGGTCAAGCCCTAGCAGACTTTGTCGCAGAATTTGCCAAAGCCCCTAAAGTTGAAGTAAACATGGAATCAGTTGAGCTTTCCATTTGGAACCTCTTTATGGATGGCTCATCCGGAGAGACGGGGCTCTGCGGCCGACGTCGTTCTAGAAAGCCCGGAGGGGCATAAACTTAACTATGTGGTGCGACTAGGCTTCAAAGCTTCCAACAATGTAACCGAATATGAAGCTCTCGTAGCTAGTCTTTGACTGGCCAAGGAGCTACATGTGAAAATGTTAATTATCAGCAGTGACTCACAATTGGTAGTGAATTAAAGTCAATGAGAATTTCTTGCCAAGGACAAACACACATGGCAGCCTATCTGAAACTTGGTCGTGGACTCCCTGCGCCCCCCCTCCTACTTCGAGAAGTTCGAACTGGTGTAAGTACCATGCCAGTAGAACTCCCATGCGGATGCTCTGTCGAAACTGGTGAGTAGTAAGGATTTAGAGCTCCTCAAAGTAGTACCTATTTAACATTTGGTAGAACCCTCTTTCAAGAAAGGTGGAGAGATAATGTAGATTGAAAGCACTCCGTCATGGATGTATCCAATCTTACTTATTTAAGAGAGCAGACCTTACCAGATAATGAAACCAAAGCTTAACGACTTTATAGGAGAGCTGCACACTTCATTTTGCAGGATGATACTTTGTATAAGCGATGGTTTTCATCTCCCTCCTCAGATGCATGGGAGGGGAAGAGGCGAACTACATTCTGAAAGAGGTTCATGAAGGTGTTTGTGGAAATCACCCTGTAGGACCAACCCTAGCCCACAGGATACTCAAGCAAGGATATTATTGGCCAACCCTAAAAAGGGACGTAAATGCTATAAGTGTCAGTACTTCTCTAATGTACAGAAGCAGCCCTCCCAAGAACTCACTATTGTATCCAGTCCTTGGCCATTTGCCAAATAGAGAGTGGACTTTATTGGTCCTCTACCCAAAGGAAAGGGAAGCCCTCGCTTCTCTATTGTTGCTATCGACTATTTTACGAAATGGGTTGAGTTAGAACCGTTGTCTAAAATTATTGAGGCAAACACTTCAAAGTTTCTCTGGAAGAACATCATCTGCAGGTTCGGCATACCCCACTCTTTAGTCTCTGACAATGGCAAACAGTTCGACAATAGGAAGATCAGGGACTTATGCGATGAGCTAGGGATTATAAACCATTTTTCTTCACCTCACCATCCCCAAGCGAATGGCTAGGTTGAAGCTGTAACAAAACCATCAAACTTACCTTAAAAAAGAAGTTAGACGATTCCAAAGGAACCTGGGTTGACGAACTTCCCCAGGTCCTTTGGGCCATCAGAACTACCGTAAAACTACGACTGGGGAGACCCCATTTTCAATGACCTATGGTGTCGAGGCAACGAGCCCTGTGGAAATTGGCGTTCTATCTCCTCATCGCATCTATTTTAATGAAGTGACGAAAGATGACCCGAGAAGACTTGAACTTGAATTAATCAAAGAAAAGAGAGACGATTCTCAGGCTAGACTCGTCTCTTACCAATGAAAGATGATGCGGTACTATAATGCCAAGGTGAAGAAAAGGACATTCCATGTTGGTGACCTAGCACTCTAGAAGGTTTTCCCACCATCCAAGGACCTGGGCACAGGAACCATGGGGCTAAATTGGGAAGGCCCATACCGAATCGTCGAAGAAGTAAGACATGGCACCTACGAAATTGAAGATTGAGGAGGAAAAATGATGCCTCACCCATGGACCATTGAACACCTAAGGAAGTACTATTAATATGGAGTTTTTAGACATGTAAATATTACAAATCAAATGAATGAACTGGTCTCCGTTTTCATTTTGTCTTAATGTAAGGTCACCTCTATCAAGGAAATCTGCCTAGTCAGAGGTGGTGCGGGTGCCATCTCTAATAAGGCAACGTGTATTGACATATTTGACAGCCTTGCAGAGGTGCTAGCCTCCATGAGGTCACATCTACCAAGGAAGTCTACCTAGTCAGAAGAAGTGCGGGTGCCATCTCTAATAAAGCATCGTGTATTCACACATTTGATAGCCTTGCAGAGGTGCTAGCATCTATGAGGTCACCTCTACCAAGGAAATCTGCCTAGTCATAGGTGGTGCGAGTGCCATCTTTAATAAATCAACCTGTATTCATACATTTGACAACCTTGCAGAGGCACTAGCCTCCATGAGGTCACCTCTACCAAGGAAATCTGCCTAGTCAGAGGTGGTGCGGGTGCCATCTCTAATAAGGCAACATGTATTCACACATTTGATAGCCTTGCAGGGGCGCTAGCCTCCATGGGGTCACCTTATCGGGAAAATTTGTCTTTTTAGAAATGGTGTTGATGTCATCTTTGTCATGGCAGGACGTGTCCACTCATTACATATTATTCATTAGCTTCTTCCATTTTCTCAAGTGGTTAAGTATAGCCGATGCGATTATACTTGTTATTCATTGGCTTCTTCCATTTTCTTAAGTGGTTATGGACGATATAATTATAATAGAACTAAGCAGTAGCACTTGAAAAATGAATTTCATTAAGTACAAGTGGGGCCGAAGCCATTACAAGAAGAAGAGAAGTACAATGCCTAATCTACGTTTACGATTGCCCCTACTTCTTCCTGAGGAACCTCCTCCTCCGCCACTTCATCTTCCATTACCAGCCAGCCCCCAATATAGCCTCCGAACTCCTCTTCCAAAAAGGTAATGTCAAGCTCTGGATGCCTCTCTCGCAGACGAGACATGATCTCCTAGGCACTCCATGAAGCCCAGTAGTTGGTGAAGTCATCATAATCTTTGGTCTTGTTGAAGTTGACCTTATAGTCTTCGACAACCGCGTCCCCAACTGTCTTCACTAGGGATGGGCAAAACTTTTGGATCAAATTTTTAGGTTTCTGGTCAAGTTGGGTTGGGTCATGGGTTAGCAACCCAAACCCGATAGAACCCGACCCGGAAAAAAAAAGGAAAAGGAAACACGGCACGATGAGAACAAAACCCTAAAGCCTAACACAACCCACGGACACACAACCATCTTCTCCTCTCTCTCTCCGCCTCTTGCTCTGTTGTTTCTTTTATTTTTGTCATTTCTAGTTTTTATTTTGGTAGGAGATTTACTTAGTTGAATAAACTTGGAAATTTGTAATTTTCTTTTTCGAAATATAAATAGCAAATCAATGGAGAAAAATGACGGTGGCAAGAATAAAGTTTCTGAGAAACAAGAGAGAAGCGGTGGTGAGTCAAATGAGAAAAAAAATATATATATATATATATATATATCATGAAATTTTCATTTTTTTCACTTTCCACTTACTTTATGATTCTGCATAATTATCTTGTTGCTAGAACTCTTTAAGTCCCAGGTTGTAGAGGAAATTTATGTGTACTAAAATTTGAAGTTGTTGGATGAATTTGTTGATTATTTTGAATGGTCTGTGCTTTTTGCTTAAATTAGAAAGTTGAATGGGATTAAGAGTTGATTCTTCACATAAAAGTTAATTAATTTGGCTATGATTTTCTGAAAGAAGCGCCTTCATGATCATGGCGGATTTTTGATATAGGCCCCATAATTATTTAAATTGAAATGTTGGTCATTTGTCGAATCTAACTTGTTATCGGATGATTTTTGCATGGAAGATGTTGAGCATTAAAAAATTGGATAATTTTAATTTTTATGTAATAAGCTTATCTCAACCCGACCGACACATAATTGGGTTAGGTTGGATTTCGAACACACCGACAATGTTGTGTTGGGTTTGGGTTTGGGTTTGGGTTTGGGTTAGGGCAAAAACCGACCCAATCCAACCCACGCCCACCCCTAGTCTTCACTTCGGCCTTTAGAGACTCAATCTCTTCTGTTTGGGCCTTAAAAAGCGGCCTCAGTTCGGATTTTTGTCTGTTGGCCTCAACCAGAGCCTTCGAGGCAATTCTTTAATGGTTATTGGCCTAATCGACTCTCTTTGTTAGAGCCGCCACCTGGGAAACCGATTCGTGTAGCTCATTTTTGAGCTGGTTTATTTGTATTTCGGTTGAATCTAGTTTGGAGGTGGCCATGACCACTTCTCCTCGACCTCATCGGCCTTCTCCACCTCGGCCTCCCAGTTCAATAAGGCATCTATCCTTTTTTCCAGTTCTTCATTTTTCTTGCGGAGGCCTCGAACCAGGTCTTCCATCGTAGTGCCCATGCTTAGTGCCCGGGCCACATAGGCGTTGTTAGCAACCAAGAGGTCCTCGACTTCACAAGGGGCGGCATGATCTTGCTAGGCTCTGGTCCAATACTTGTTGTGGACTAGGGCGGCAGCAGCAGTTCTAAAGGCAACATTTGCAATATTACCTCGGAGAGATCGTCATCCTTACTCCCCAAGAAGTCGGTTACCTTACTCTGAGCTGGGGGCATTTGCAGGCCTCTTCATCCTCTTTCTAGCGGCCCCCTCGTCCATATACACAATTATAGGCACTATGGCCTTTGGGATCGTCGAAGGAGTTGCAATGGTCATCCTGAAAGTCTGAGGGGGAGGATGAGGCTTCACAACGGAGGTAGAGCCCTTTTTCTTTTCACGAGGAAGGCTCCTTACTCCGTCTCGTCCTTCTCAGTCGGCTATTGAGCCCTGTTGAGGGAAAGTAGCCTCTCGGATTGCTTTTTGTAAGCAGCCGAGCTCATTTTAAGCATTTTTGCCTCCACGATACTCTGACGGATGGAAGCGAAGTCTGGCCTCAAGGGTTTCTTCTTGTCAAAATCACCTACAAAAAGAAATATTGCTTAAGTGCTTATAGAAGGAAAACATTCAAGGAAGAGCCGAACTGGTAAATTCACATTGACTCGCTATTAGGCCGTGTAGCGTGAAGGAAGTGTTCTTGTCAATCAGCTCGTTATAGCTCCTCTCTGGAAGTGACATTTGATATCCCACTCTTCCTCGAATATCTCACACCTCGGAAGAGAGCCTAAAAGCAACAGAAATATTAAAACCATAAGAAGAAATTACTTAAGGTAAATCAACTCAGAAAAGAAACTTACTATTAGTGGAGTAGAAGGTGGGAATGGTAAGAGGTGCCATGGGGTCATTCTCCATGGTGTCCCACCTTCCGGTTGTCCAAAATTAAGAACTTCTCCACCCTTTTAACGATAAGGGTAGCCCGACTACGTACGGGAGTGGGACCCCCACGGAGCCAAATAATACCAATCATTACTTTTCTCCCCCCGGCTATGCACTTCAATAAAAAAAGGGAATGGAACACACTGAACGGTATGTCCACCCTGATGCTGAACTGACGCCACAACATCCAAGTCCCTACCATATGGGACCACGCATTTGGATTAAGTTGGGTCGGGGCCAGCCCATAGGATCGAAGCACTAGCCTGAAGAATGGGTGGAATGGAAGCATGAGTCCAACCCCGAATAGGTTTTCACTCATCGCCACATACCCCGGCCTTCGATAGCAAACCCTTTCATTCGGGTCGAGCAAGATCAGCTCAGCGCTGTCCAGTATCCTAAAAACTCTCCTACACTTCTCTAAGGTTTCCGAAGTGCCTTTGGAGGGATATTTCGAGGCCCACCATTGAATTAAGATATCCACAAGGGAGGCCGGGCGTTGCAAATGTTCTCTCCGGCCCTAATGGCTTAGCCTAGCTCATCCAGAGTGACTACTATGGGTTCTCTCATTGAATCATCCTCGCCCTGCCTCTCCTCACTCGTTGCAACAATGGGATGTCCAACAGTCATTTCTAAGCTCTGGAAGGTTGTTTCAAAGAAAAAGGAGAAGAAAGAGAAAATGCAATGTTACCTAAGTTCGAAAATAAGTCTGTCGCTCGCTGTAATTCCCAAAGTGTTCGTCGGAGCTGTAGTTACTCGTCGGAGAAAAAAGATGAACTTGTAAAAGCTTAAAAGTGTTTTTAAGATTTTTGCAAAGGTAAAAAGTCATAAAATGCAAAGAATGGGCCTTACATAGTCGAGTGTTTGCCCCGGCCGTTGGATCATCTCCAATTGCATCTAAGCCGTTCAAAGGTAAAAGCTCAGGATCACCATTGAAATCAAAGGTCACTATGATCAACGGCCCTGGTGAGACGGTGAGCTTCATGCATGGCCTGAACACGTCGCCTTGAAGGTAGGGGGCCGTTACCATGATTGCCATTTATGGAAAGGGAGGCGTGTCTCGGAAGTATGCAAACACCCTCCATGACCGCCTTGGGAAAACACGAGAGCTTTCAAATCATTGGCATAAAGTCTAAGGCTGTCTTTTCAAAACCCATCACCTCGCTTCACCCTATTCTAAGCGTTGTAACAACTCTTCTCAGAGTTACCTACTCATATCGCTTCGGCCGAATCAGAACCCAACTTTGCAACAGCTCCACTCAGAATTGCCAACTACTATCGCTTCGGTCAGATCAGAACCCAGCATTGTAACAACTCTCCTCAGAGTTGCCAACTCTTATTGCTTCGATCGGGTCAAAACCCAGCGTTGCAACAGCTCTACTCAAAGTTGCCACTACTATGGCTTCAGCCGGATCAGAACCCAACGTCATAACAACTCTCCTCAGAGTTGCCAACTCATATCACTTCGACCGAATCAGAACCAAACATTGTAACAACTCTCCTTAGAGTTGCCAACTCATATCGCTTCGGTCGGATCAGAACTAAACATTGTAACAACTCTCCTTAGAGTTGCCAACTCCTATCGCTTCGACAGGATAAAAGCCCAGCGTTGTAACAACTCTCCTCAGAGTTACCAACACCTATTACTTCGAATATACCTCTCCAATTGCTTCAACCAGTTCACAGCCCCAATGGCACGACCCCAATGTTACCAGCTCGCATCGCTTTGTCCATTTTAGGAGGAAACCGACGAACACTCAATTCCTCTTCCTGCTTCGACCATTACGCAAGTTCATTTCGCAGCGTCGTCCACTAAAGTTATCGACATGTCACCTCCAACCTTAGACATTCATCCCCATGCGTTCCTGCTCAACAATCAAACTGAAGTCCTTGTACTATATAAATATTCATACATGGGCTTGCGGGACTATTGTTACGTGTCTACGTAGACTCGGCACCTCGTTTGCCACGTGTCAGGAAAACGACCCCCATCACGCCACGTGTCGGACGAGGTGATTATGCATGGAACAAATTGATCACACATAGGACGAACTGGAGTACCTGTCTGATGAAAGAACCGAACTCATCAGCGAGTCGCAACTGATGCAAAGGCCCGCACTCCACGTCCACAAAATTGCTTGGACCTGCCACACATTGTCTTCGCAAAGATCTTTTGTATAAGGATCTTTGCAAAGTCAAATCTCTGATTGATTGATGGGACATGACGTATGGTAGGATGCAAACGGTCAACTCAGCTACCCTTGTCAGAGCCTTCAATCCACACCAACCTATGGAGTGACAGATTGATACCTAGGATGGGACAGCTTATGAGGATATAACGCCACGTGGCCCCTCATCTAACGGTTCTCCCCTTTCCATCCTTAGTACAAATACCTCCACATTGTGCCTGAACAAAGAACTTGGTAACTAAAAGGTGGTAAAAAGCTCTTTCCTTTCTTAGAAATAAACGCTTACACCCTCACCAACCACAATTCGGCGATTATTCGTTCGCCGATGGTCATTTTCCAATCGATCGATAAACTGATTTGAACGTCGAGTGCTCGCGGTCTCTTCCACCCTCTCTGGAAAAGGCCACGAGTGACTAACGGTGTGCTACCATGTGTAGGGAGGAGCTAACGCGAAGACTTATCCTATTGACCACGTGTTGGAACCATTTTTCGAGGTCAACACCTATAAGTACAAGAATCACAATTTGTCTGTAAGAAAATATTTGACGTTTGACCACTCAAGAAATATGAACTCCCAGTTTTTAGCCTTAATTAATGTCACTTTCAATTTTGACCAATTTTTGTGGAATTGTGTTTAAAATATTTTAATATTTACCTTTTTCATGATGTCGTAACCATAATTATCGTTATAGATGGGTTTCAATTAGGAAAATTTAGCCAAATTTCTGATATTTTGGGAATAAAATCTTTGTAACAGTAATTTTAGAATTCCTCTTTTTTTTAGGTACATGGATCTCGACAAGGCAATCAGATATGAATGATGCTATGATTATAGGGAAATTTCACATAATACGTACAGAAATTTGAAATGAATGAACTGGATTCACATATAGAGAAGGGAAACACACAGATACACGCACATGATTTTTACAATTCAAAATTCTGTACAAAATCTGGCAACATTTCTTGTACTTAAGGAATTTTTCATCAGATATAGAAGTTGAATAGCTTAACATTTCGATTGAATCACTATTCGCGATCTAAGATTCTATTTTTCATTAATCCAATCCCCGTTTACACGTGAAAACTTCCCATTTATTAGACAACAATTACAAACTGCAGAAAGTACCAAGTTTAAAATGGAGATAGGAAAGAAAGAAAGAAAATATATTTATTAAATGGAAAAATTTATGGATCAAGCTTTATCTTTCATGAAATCAAAAATCAGGCATCAATATTTAAATTTACAAAACTCAGGTTTTTTCATGAATTAATTAATTATATTTTACAATTAATCTATTAAATTAAATATTTAAATGTAATATAATATAATTGACCCGCCCCACTCCATTCCACCCTACCTTCACCACCCCCACTGCTCCGGAGATTATTTCGGCGACTGTTCTCCGGCCACGCTTAATTCCGACGACTATTCCGGTGACCGTTTCACCGCCGCTTAGTTCCGGCGACTGCTCCGATTTCGAGGTCACATATATCTTATTAAGTAGTTAAAATTTTAATTTTCAGTCACAACTTATTAAATTAAATGGTCACAGTTTATTTCGAAGTCATAGATCAAAAATTTAAGTCATTCACAATTGAATTCATTGGTCACCGATAAAAAAATTACAGGTCACAATTTTTTTTTTATTTAATGGAGGTCACAGATTTTTAATTGGTCACCATTTAAAAAATTATTTCAAATTTGTTGGTTATATGCCCAATACACCTCAAATTTATTGGTTACAAATTCTTTTTTTAATTACAAATCATCAATTTTAAAGTCACAATTCAATAGATAGGTCACAGACGCCCACAAAAAACCACCAAAGTTCAATAGCTTGGTCACAGACAAAAATAAATAAAAAACCATCATAGTTCAATAGCTAGGTCACAGACACCAAAAAAAACCACCACCACACGGATCATCCCCACCACACGACCGTCACCCACAAATCCACAAACCCCATACAAACACATGTCCCCCAATCTCACTACACCGCAAAAACTTGGTCACAGATCGATATAGTTGATCACATATACCGAAACACCCCGTCCTCCAATCTCAAAACACCAACTACTTGGTCACAGATCGACCAAATAGTTGGTCACAGAAACTCTTCGTCCCATCCGCCCGACGTCGTCGCGAACTCCATCGCCCCGACCACCGACCAACACATCGACAACCCACAACAACCACACACAGAGATCCAGCCGCCACAGCTACACCACACACACAGTCCACAGAGTCGTCACACCACGACCTAGAAACCACCGCAAAATCAAAACCAAAAAATTACTGCACCACATTTGCAAAATGTGCAAATCACCATTTCCATTTTCACAAAACCATCACAATATGCAAATCACTAACAACAAGATTTGAGAATGAAGAAAAACTCAAAATCAACACAAATAGTCGGATCGTCGCCACAGCAGCGAAGCTGTTGCCGATTCGCAGCGTCAGGGAGGGGAAGGGAAGGGGGAGAAAGGGAAGAGGAGGCAGGGAGAAAGGGGAGGAGAGTGGTGAGAAATGGGTGAATCAGGGTTTTAAAATGGAAACTATTTTTTTTTTAAATAAAAATGAACATTATTTAATTAAAATAATAAAAAAAACTGATAAATAAAGGGGGGGGGGGGGGGGGGATAGAAACCTGATTTTCAAAAAGTCCAAACACTTAATGCCTGATTTAGTGTAATTTCCTCTTTATTAAAGTAGAAATATGAGCTGCTACTCTTTGTGGGCTTTGTCACAACATTTGCACAAGCCATAAACCAACAATTTATGGATTTGTTTACTACACGTACAATGGGTCATGGAATAAGTAGAAATAACCTAGAACAAATAATAAATATTCACACATCTATCTTATCAATAATAACGTTATCTATCACTGGTAGTGATAGGAAACTAGTTTAGACGACTTCACTTTATGGGTTCAACTAAATGAGTCATGTGACTTTGCATTTAAATGAATATATCATGTTATTGCCACCTAAATGGGTGTTTGAAATCAATGATGATGAATAACATTATTCATCCTATCAAATAACCCATAACAAATTTTGAGGTATAAATTACATAGTCTAATATGTTAAATTTAACACTTTCTTTATTAAACCATGCATCAAGACACATGTTTGTTGATGATATTGAAAGGAATGTGCTCCTATACCACAAGCCAAAATACCCAGAAAACTAACATTCAGCTTGTCTGTTAAGGTCACATGACTATTACCAATTTTGTCCCAGCATCAAATTTTCTTTTTATCTCTAGTTTTTAAGTCTTTTTTCTTATATTTCAGCTTCTTGTCACATACTACTTGTTGTTTCATGGAGTTTTGCACCGCAAAATTCTCAATAGTCATATATTCAAGCCACATACTCTATTCTTATATTCATAGAGGCTGAGACGGTATTGTTAGTCACACTGTGAGCCAGATCGATCGCGTCCAAGACATTTTTACAATTTACATTAGAAGTTGGGATGAGAGTACATAAAACACAAGCCGATCCGACACGAATCACCTTTAGGTGTTAGACTATCGAGCTCAACAATTTTTTCTTTACTTTTTTGGGTTATATTTTTGAAAGACTTGATAAAACAATTTAAAAAGGACATATGGAACCGTCCTAAATAAGTCATCGATTTAAGGAGTCGGGTTCAACATGGCATCCTTCTCGTGATGTATGGATTAATGGGAAAATCATCCTAAAATGTACTATACTTGCATCATACCAAATAAGAGTGGGATCTCGCTCAACTTCGATGACCTAAAATACCTTAAGAGCGTTCGAGTGTGTGCCATGTCATTTCAAAATATAATTATGTTGGCTGCTGACAAGTCTTTTAAACTATTAGACCTAATAAAATAAAATAATGTTATTCAATCCAGGTGGGATTATAACATCAGCTTTTGTGGTATTAGGTGATTGACTAAATAAATGAAAGGTGAAGTCAAATGACACTTATTATTTAATTATATATTAACGCCAAATAAATTGTGATTATAATCTTAATAGGATTAAATAACATTACCCCATATCATTTGCTTCTCCCAACTAAAGGAGTCATATTACAATTTACAACTCTTCCTAAATCATATATACTTGGATCAAAGACGTATTTGTTTGTTCCAAACATCAACGATGCAATGTAATCTATCTGACCCGAACCGACACGATCCGAAGTTATACATAACTCAAAGTGGGGGAGGTGTGGAATATTAGATTTAAAGTACTAGTGGGGTACAATGGGTCGAACCCCATGTGAGCACACTGCCCATAGAGGTTTTGGGAGTAGTAAGTTTGAAAGTGATGAGATGGCAGTCACTCAGTCAAAACTTTGGGAATCCAACCATTTCTTCTTCCTCTAAGTTATTTACATTTGGCAACTATGGCACTACCCTTTTTGTAGATGAGATGGTATTGGAGTTAATTTGTGTGCTATTTTTGAGGAATATTTTTCAATTACTCTATTTTTTTTTTCTGTTACCAAATTTTAATTCACCAGTCACTACCAGTAATAATGGAGTTTACTCTTCTACTACGACTTTCCAAAATTTCATCAATGACTTATCCCTTCAAAACTTTAAAATTTGTATAAGATTTCATCTTAATTATGAATTGAGACGTAGTGTGATGAGTGGTTCGTAAAGAAAAATAAGAGTTAATATTTTATTTCATATTGACGTGAACAAAAATGTGATAGAAATTTATTTCTTCGTTCGATACTTTGGCTGCCGATAGGTAAACAATTCATCGTGTAGTCTTAATGAGGTAATCTTTGAAACAAAATGTAAAAATATGATAATTAATAAAAATAAACTCCTCATTTTTTATTTTTATTTTGTTAAAATAGTAAAATGGTTGTTTGACTTTTAATGTGTAATATTCGTGAAAACCCCTAGTCGCTTGAAAATGCATGATCATTCATTCAAAATTGACTTGATCAAACAAAATTAGACGATTAACTTATAATTTGACTCAAAGCTATGCATTCTAGTGTTCGTGAGTCACAATATTTTGCAATTAAAGATGTAAACACGGGAAATCTCTTCTATATATAGCAATCCTTCATACACAATTGATGATTTTTTTCCTTAAATATATATTCGTCTTAAACGTTTTAAGAAAGTCTCTTTTACGATTATTTATGTTTATGTTTATCTTATTCGTGAAAGCATATTCCTAAACCTCGAAATTAATACCAATTCTTATAATATCAAAACAGAACATAGTAAAAAGTATCTCGAGTAATCTATGAAAATGTTCGGTAGTCAGATGGAATTATAGAGGTCGGGCCTTGGGCATGGAGTGATGGAACCTATCAAGCAAAAGGAATGGATTAAGAAAGAATAATATATATGGAAAAATAAAAATAATTTCCCAGGCAGAGAAAAAGGAACATGCTTCCTTTGTAGCAATAATTCTTCTTTCTTTTCAAGTTCCCAGGTGCAGGGTTAGACCATACTCAACTGCTGCTGACACTATAAATAATGTGTGTTTGTTGCTCTTCTGATTTTCAGAAAAAAAAAAAAAAAAAACTCACTTCTGCAAATTTGCATGGGTCCAACGCCCCCACAGTTCACTTGAGCTTTCGGAGGTATCAATTTGCATGTTTGATATAGAGTACTGATAAGATTTCAACTTTCTTTTTTTATGAGAAAAGAATGAGATCTGTTTAATGTATGCAACACTCAAAAGGTCAAATGGATAAATAGAAAAAATAAAAGAAAAATATTACAATAAAAAAGGGAAGAAAAAAAAAAAAAAAATCGGCCATCCTCCTTAGGCCATCTCCAGCGTTGCACCAAAATTTGCACAATTTTACACCTAATTTTACATCAAACTAAAATTTATCTTCAACCATTACATCAAAACTTACACCAAATGAACAGTATTTAATTATTTTCTTCTTAGTAATTTATTTATTCGAAATATTATTTATTTATTTATTTTAGAAATACATAAGTTACTAAATAAATAATTACGTTAAATTATGGAAAATACTAAATTAATTAATAAATATATTATTAAAACATAGTACAATTAGTAGAATCACTTCAAAAATGAAAAAATATTAAATCACGTCATTAAAAAATAGTGCACTGCATTTCGAATTTGAATATTATGAAATTATGAAGTCGAAATATCATTGCAATTTAATTTTCAGAATGTGGTTGTTGTAATATATTTCGTGTAATTATAAATAATCGTGTTTGTTATATTTTAAATTTTTTATTCTTATTTTAATTAATTCAGTAATTATTATTTCTAACATTTAAAACTTATTTTAAATGCAAATAATAATAATTGTATTAAAAATTATATAACACAAATGACACAAATACCTTCCAACAATTCTTTTGGCAAATGAAAAAAGGGGGGCAAATTGGACTTTGCAACATTTTAGTAAATGGTGCAAAGTGAATAGTGAGTGTTTTGGTGTCTCCATTGGAGATACCCTTAGTCCTTACCCCACTCTACCCCTCTATTTTGCCCTTCATCTTGTCCCTTTTCTTTTCTTTTAAATGGAGATTTCTACATACTGCTTGTGCAACAACATTGGAAGACTAAGAATCAAAATGTTATATTTAAAATTTAGAAGCCAACTCGTTACGGTGGACAGAAAGCTTTCTGAAAGACCCTAGAACTACTAGAGATTCTTAGTATGAAACGAAAATATTCTTCAAAGGAAATTTACAAAAATCTAAAACTCCAAAAACATGAATTTAATCATCAAGAACCATTTCAAAATCCAGAAGGCTTTGGTACTAATGCTGAGGAAAAGAATTGACCCCTTATAGATTAATTAAATAGCAAAATGAAAAGTGACTTCTGAAATGTGGTCAAAGATTGGCATAGAATTCCATTTTCCCAATTATTTATTTTTTAAAATAAATCTTTTATTTTCTTTACTACTGAATTTGCACCAACTTTGAGGTGTTTTGAACACTTTCTGCAAAGAGAAAAACTATACTTACTTTGCTTTTATAGATTTGTTATGCACTTCAAGTGGGCTTCACGTATACTCTGACTCAAGTGAAAAGTTTATCTTTTTCAAAAATAAAATATTTGTACCCCTAATTATTTTATGACCTTTTTAAGGTTCAAAGAAGGTTACACAACGTTCGATTTGACAAAAAAAGATAATTAATTTTGAGAAAATCAAAATGATCATTCAAAAGGTATATATGATCATTCGCTTTTTTCTAGACTTCAAGATCATTGTCGAGATTGATTTTAAAAAAATGAGGTACAAGACATTATTTGGTGTTTGTGTGTGTGTATGCTCACAATGTTCGTAAAAGCTTCAACCCATGAACATTCAGCTTAATATAACAACTTCACTATACTATTATTTCTTCTTCAAATTTTATCATCTACTTTTGGGAGGCTAATTCAGAAAGCTCAACCAAAAACAAGAAAAGATGGAAAATAAATTAATTAAATTGGTAACAGAAAAGTGAAAAAGTTGGGAAAATTTCACTTTTCCATCCCCATGCACGTCTTGTACAAAAGATTGGATTCGCCTTCTTTATTTATGAAACACTCCAAAAGCATTGAAAAAAGTTTTGAACCTCATGAATGATAAAATTTCTTGACTGACCAAAAAGAAATTTGATTTTACTATTTGAAAAGATTTTTTCATCTTAATTATCTGTAAAGCTATAGCTATATGCAAAAATTGTATTCTTGTGGGGGCATTTTTCAATTTTTCAATATATCAGTATATTGATTATCAATACTATAAGAGTTATCTTCTAACACGAGTACAAGTTAACAACTATGAGCTTTTACATATCTGCATGTATTGAAAGTATTAACTTCCGAATTCACCCAAATCCAACTATCAACAAATTCCAACTCTTCTCTCGTCCACTCGTATGTTCATGTACATTTGGATAGTCACGTTAAACTACATGCAATCATAGCTCGCCGATGGGATTGCAACGATCACGTGCACTCACACACTCGTGTCATATTGTAAATATTGGTTGTGGGAGATGTTACACCTTGCGAAACTAGGACCCGCAAGTGGCCCCAATCAATGTAGATGGCAAGTAGTTCAAGGGCCACACGTTCCATACACTGACGTGGACAACCCAACTCTACATAGACGACCTTACTAGGTTTGAACGATCCCGTGTAAGAAGAGGTTGGTCGACCCTATTACACGCAAACCCCATTGCAAGAACCGATCTAGGGTGAGGCGAGGCGGTGGCAAGAATCCTAAACAGATCTTGTATCACGCGATTGACAAGACACACTGCCACCACCGCAAACCTATTTGGTCAAGTATAAGCTTCAAGCTATGCCTTGAGGGTACCAAGTAGTATTAGCATTCAAGGCTATGATTGATTGATTCTTATGATTAGAAAGGTCAGTCATGCGGATAAGGCCACGTGCATTATCATCCAGTGGTTCTCGTCCACCTTGTCCAAGTATAAAAGTTCGCACTTAATGTTATTAAAAGGTAATGCAAGTTCAGACTATTAAAGGATATTCTTGCCACCCATTTATTCATCTCCCAAAGTCAACCCCCTTTCTTTTATTGGAGGCTCATGTTTTAAACTCTCCCACACCCATAATTATTTCTCAAATTGAATTGACCATCGAAGTGCACACATTCAACTCTATCCTTTCCAGAGAAGGCCACTTGTGTCTAACGGTTTGTCCAAATGTACAGCAGTCCGACTTGCGTGGATGTGAGAGGCCTTGTGATTTGTTGGTCATCTCATTGGAACATTTTTAGGGGTCAACAGATTGGCACCGTTTGTGGAAAACTCGATACTAGAACCATGAGAACTTTCTTGTGGTAAAGGACATTAAAGGCAGAACCTTGAAGAAAAGCATGGTTTTTGAAGAAAGAACTGCCGCGAAGAGAAAGTACCTAAAACACATGTTTGTATCTCCAAGTCAAATACACATTATGAGTTCTAGCCACTATGGGTTGCAAGGTAGAAATAGACAACATAAGGTTTTTGAAGAGGAGGTCCTCCAAACAAATGTGAACTTACGTCATCCCTACAGCCAACACAGGCGAGGCGGTACCACCACGCGCTTAGGCAAGGAAGTAGGGGAGATAACTGCAAATATAAGAAACATGGCCCAGCAAAACGCTATCATGTAACAGCTACTCTTGCAAATGTACCAGCAGGTAGGATACCAAATGCCTCAGCTGGGAGTGTTTTCCCAAAAAGGTGAGGAAAATGATATGGCGGCAACCCCCAAATGCACAGAAAGGAGATTAGTCCAGTGGAGGAGGAGGTGGAAATGGACACATCCATCAACTATGCTACTAGTCGAGTCAGTGGTAATGTGCTACATTAGGAAAACTTTCAGGCGTCTCATCTGAAACATGTTTGGCTTAACATATTCCTTCTTGTCGTGTTACCCTACAAGCGAAGAGACGGATAGTTAGAAAAGCCACAAAGGAAAATAATTATCAAATAAGGAAGTGAACCATTATCAGTTCTACCTTTGGTGGCCATTAGCTGATGGGTCACGAAGAGGTTTCGCTTCCCAAGTACGTTCTTGAAGTACCTTTTCTCTAAGGACAGCTCGTATATTGCCTTGATGATGGCCCACTTAGATGGCTCAAGTTCGAACCGATCAACTACAGCTGCACAAAGCATGAATCATAAACTATAAATAAAAGAATAAGAATGAAAAAAAGTAGAAATCACTTTAGCTAAAGCTAAACTCACTATATTCATGATATTGGATCAGCACAATTATCTCCGAGACCGTATTTCCCTCCATCATCTGCTAGTGACCCCTAACCCAAAATCAAGACGACTTCCAGTTCTTGATGGAGGTTGGATTTTCCCAAATGAAAGGAGAGTGTGGGCCCTAGAGGTTCATACAATACCATCCCTTATAGTCACTCCCACCACTTGAGGCTCGAGGTTGGAAAAAAAGGTTTGGAAAATATGATGAGGCATATCCCGCCAAGATTGACCTCTTTCCAAAGAAGGAATGCCCCTACTAATTGGCTTCATGCATTTGACACTAATTATATGGGGGTTAATTTGTACTGCCTAAGGATATACCTAAAAAATGGGTACAGAGGCAATTTCATTCCTCCACTCAGAATTGCCTCGCTGATGGCTACGCACCCTCTCTTCAGGGGTTGGAACTAATATCTCAATGTTGTCTGGGATCTTATACCTCTTCTTAAAGGTCTCCAACTT